>JAPPVO010000016.1:42300825-42421185 GCA_030407325.1 Camellia japonica | reverse complement strand
CGGTTGTCCTTCAGTACCAAATCTCCTTCTTTAGATTCCTGGACTTCACTTTCTTGTTGAAAGCCCGGGCAATTCTGAGCTGATAGCCTTGGACATGGTACAGTGCTTTCAGTCTTCTCTCATCGAAGAGCATGAGTTCCTCGAACCTGCTTTGCTGCCAATCCGCTTCGGCTATTTGACACTCAGCCAGTACCCGCAACGACGGGACCTCAATCTCAATAGGTAGAACGATCTCCATCCCATAAACCAATGAGTATGGAGTCGCCCCAGTAGAAGTTCTGATTGAAGTCCGGTAGCCCCACAGAGCAAACGGTAGCTTATCTGGCCAGTCCCGGTAGGTTTCCACCATCTTCTGTAGTATGTGCTTGATATTCTTGTTGGCGGCCTCAACCGCTCCGTTGGTCTGCGGCCGATAGGTAGACGACTTATGAAAAGTCACGTTGTATTTCTCCAACAAATCAATCACCTCCTTCTTAAAGTGGGAACCATTGTCTGAAATTATTTCGTTTGGGACTCCGTAGCGACAGATGATGTTATTCTAATAAATTTTGCGACGTGCGAAGCCTCAAACACGCATGAGATTAGGCCTCACCCACTTGTGAAATAATCTATCGCTACCAAGATGAACTCATGCCCATTCGACCCCTTCGGAGTGACAGCCCCAATCACATCAATTCCCCAGACTGAAAACGGCCATGGCGAAGTCATGTTGTACAGCTTCGACGGTGGGATATTCATGCGATTTGCATGGATCTGACATTTGTGGCATCGCCGAACAAAGCCGATACAATCCTCCTCCATGGTGGACCAATAGTAACCTTGTCTGAGGATCTTCCGTGCCAGCATTACTCCATTCATGTGTGCACCACATTCTCCCCCGTGGATGGCTTCCATCAGACGCTTTGACTCTTCGGCATCAACACACAGCTTATGCATTCCCAGATGACCCCTTTTATACAGCTTACCCCCACAGATGATGAACTGAACGGCCATTCTTCTGATTGCTCTTTTATCCTTGGCATTCACCCCTGGCGGGTATGCTTCCTTTTCCAGGAAATTCCAGATGTCGTAATACCAGGGGTTTTCATCCTGAACCTCATCTATAGCAGCAATCGACTCGTAGGCAGGTGCAAATTTCTGATCAATGATAACTGGACGTATTCGGACTCCACGCGGGATGTCTATCATGGAAGATAGAGTTGCTAAAGAATCTGCGAACCTGTTGTTCTCTCTTAGTAGATGAGTAAAACTTAGCTTCTCAAACCGAGGAATTAGCAAGTCCAAGGTCTGGTGATACATCATCATCTTTTCCTCTTTTACTTTCCAGTCTCCTTTTGCTTGAGACACAACAAGGTTCGAGTCCCCAATGACGTCCAATCGCCTTGCCCCTAGTTCTAGGGCTGCTTCTAGACCAGCGATGCACGCTTCATATTCTGCCTCGTTGTTCGAGACTTTGAACCGGAGTTTGAAGGCTAGAGGGATACGAGAATTGTCAGGCGCTATCAGCAACACTCCTATCCCATACCCGTATTGATTGGATGCTCCGTCAAAGTACATCGTCCAAGCTTCATCGTCAATATGCAAAATAGCTTCATCTGGGAATAGGTACTCGATTGCTTCACCCCCTTCCACTGGATGGTCGGCTAAGAACTCTGCCACTGCCATTCCTTTGACTGACTTGCGTGTTACATATTTCAAATCAAATTCGGAGAGCAACAGCAACCAACGAGCTAGCCTACCCGTAAGTGCTGGTTTCTCAAAAAGATATTTGATGGGATCAAGTCGTGAAACCAACATTACGGAGTGAGCTAACAGGTAGTGCCGCAGCTTCCTGGTAGCCCATACCAAAGCTAAGCAAGCCTTCTCCAGCGGAGTGTAGCGGGTCTTGTAATCCAGCATCTTCTTGCTCAGATAGTAGATGGCTTTCTCTGCTTTGTCCTCTGATTCCTGCGCAAGCATGCAGCCCATTGTAGTCTCAGTTACTGACAGATACAAAATCAACGGTTTCCCCGGTTCTGGCGGTGACAGCACGGGCAGATTCTGTAAATATTCTTTAATTTGTTCAAATGCAGCTTGACATCGGCCGTCCCATTGGAACTTCTTTCCTTTCTTGAGGAGGCCAAAAAGTGGTTCACAAGTCAAGGTTAATTTTGAGATAAACCGTCTTATGAATTGCACTTTACCCAGAAAGCCTCGCACCTCCTTTTCAGTCCTTGGTGGGGGCATTTCTAGGATGGCCTTGATTTTGGAAGGGTCGACTTCGATGCCTCTCTGTGTAATCAGAAACCCCAGCATTTTTCCCGCTGTAACACCGAACGTACATTTTTGAGGGTTCAGCCGCAATCAGAATTCCCTGATCCTTTGGAAGAACTTTTGCAAGGCGGTGTAGTGGCCCTCTCTTTCTTTGGACTTGACAATCATGTCGTCCACGTACACCTCGACCTCTTTGTGGATCATGTCGTGTAATATTGGGGTTGCGGCCCGTTGATAAGTAGCTCCAGCGTTCTTCAACCCAAATGGCATGACTCTATAGCAATATGTCCCCCACGGGGTGGTGAATGCAGTCTTTTCCCGGCCTTCCGGCGCCATCACTATCTGGTTGTAGCCTGAGAAGCCATCCATGAATGAGAGCAAAGCATGCCCTGCTGTGAAATCCACCAACTCATCGATATGCGGCAAGGGAAAGTCGTCCTTCGAACTAGCTCTATTCAAATCCCTGAAATCTACACATACCCGGATCCTGCCATCTTTCTTCGGCACTGGAACAATGTTGGCCAACCAAGTCGGGTATTCGGATACCAGCAAGAAGCCTGCGTCGATTTGCTTGGTGACCTCTTCCTTGATCTTGAGAGCCCAGTCCGGGCGGATCCTCCTGAGTTTCTGCTTGACAGGTCGGGCCTCGGGGTCAAGGGGAATCCGGTGCTGTACAATCTCAGGATCGATCCCAGGCATGTCTTCGTAGGACCACGTGAAAACATCTTTGAAATCTTTTAATAAATCGACTAAGCGCTTGCGTTCCTCCGAAGACAACGTGGACCCGATCTGGACCAGCCGCGGGTCCTCCTCAGTACCAATGTTCACGGTAGTGATTTCATCAACTAACGGTTTAACAAATCTTTCCTGCTCTTGCTCAATTAAACGTTGCAAAACCGGAGGAACTTCGTCCTCGTCGTTTTCATCAAAGTTTTGAAAGTCTGAATTAATGCAATAAATCAAGGGCACAGAAAAGTACTCAGAAACCACAGTCACCTGATTCTCATTAAGCACATCCAAATCGTCCGATTCATTTACAACAGACTCAAATAAAAAGGAAAAAGACGACCTAGACAGAACTGTGGTATCCGGGTTATCATCCCCAGGATTACCAGATTCAGACTCAGTCGAGCTGGAACCTGATTCCGACTCACAAGACTCGGTGGAATCAGATTCCGGCTCACTACCTGACCCGGTGCTGCTGGACAAAAATCCTTCCTCGTATTGCCAAGTGAGAGAGGGTGCGATAGATGCATCCAAAATAGTTGCTGGCAGGCTCGCAGCCGTTTCATCCCCAATCATGGAAACCGAGAAGTTATCCCCCAAGCACTTATGGTCGATCGAAGGATCTGAGAGTAGACTTGCCAGTGCTACCCCCATTTCAATTTCAGCGCCCTCGGCATCCACTGCTTTATACTGCTCAACCTTAGCTGATGGGTCTGTCTGCTCTGTGGCAACGTCATTCCCGGATAGTTGCAGGTCGAAGAAGATCTCGAAACTTGGCATGCGCTTCTTCTCCGCGTTTAGCCACGGTTCTAGGAAGCCGCAAAATGGAAAGTCCTCCCCCTCCCGGACAAAGCGTCCGTTCAGGGTACCCTGGATTGGCCTATGCATTAATTCGAAAGGCTTTCCAGCCTGCTTTGCTCTGGCTCTTCCGGCCATTTCTTTTCCCTTCCTCACCCAGTCCTCTTTGGTGGGCAAATAACCCAAGCCAAAGGTATGAGGGTTGTGTGGCACTTCAGCCAATGCTGCGACACCTTTTCGGCCGCTCCTTTCCAATCCCATCCCGGGGATGTGTTGTAGCTTGTTCATGAGGTAGACGGATTGAGAACTGACGTACACTCCCTCATTCACAGCCATAATATTCTGCACCACCCGGGCCTCAGCCAAGGTGAACCCTGATAAGAACACGTCCTCTGTGCCATGCTCGATTTCCAGGACTGGCGTAGATACTCCGAAGGCGGATGGATTGATGAGTTCCCGAACACAATGGGTGAGATTTCACCATCTTTGTATTTCACATCTGATGTAGAGTGGAAGAGACTGCCTTCACTTGGTGCAACCACGGCCGCCCCAAGAGTAGATTGAAGGTTGCGGGGACGTCCAAGACATGAAATTCGATGTTGTGTCGTCCTGGACCAACCTGGGTCTGAACCTTGACAGTCCCCATCACTTCCCTGCTAGTATTATCTTATGCTCTGATCACCTGAGTAGTTGGTGTGAAGTCCGCGGGCTTCAACCCGATTGCATACGCTGTTCTGGCTGGGCAGACGTTGATGGCGGATCCGGTATCAACAAGTACCACCGGTATCCACTTGTCTCTACATTCCACGGAAACGTGGAGGGGTTTGTTATGATTTGTGCTCTCAGGCGGTAGTTCCTTGTCTAAAAAGGTTAATGCCGGGGAACCTCCTCCCGGAAAAACCAGCCCAACCAGTTGCTCCGGTGTAGTATCTATAGAGAGTTTGGCCTTGTCCATGGCAGATAGGACGGTCTGTCTGTGCACCCGCGATGCCATAAGCAGTCCCCAGATGGAGATGTCTGCTTGTATCTTCTTTAATTGCTTAAGCACAGCTTCTTCTTCAATCTGTTTTTCCCTCTGTTTCTCAGCTTCCTTGTCTTTCCCAGACGCCTCAGGTTGGTCTAAGTGCGGGGGCTTGAAATACCGCCCACTTCTTGTCATATGAGTGACCTCGTCAATATACCAGGTATCATCAGGCTGATTACTCCCCCAATCCTCATCTGTGTGGGCAAGACATAAATCCTCGTCTTCCCACCACATTCCGTCGACAGCCGACAAACACCTGTCCGGCTCCAGTGTGATCGTACTCGTAGTACCTTCAGTCCGTATGCCCGCAGCATTTTCTGTTCCCGTGCACACAGCACTCTCGACCCCCACATGGGCCTTAGCTTTTCTGATTCTCTTGGAATCCTCAAATTTTTGTTGTTCCAACTGCGTCAGTACAGCTGGTTGTTCAATACTCCCTGCATTTACAATGCCCAAGTTCTGAGCGAAATTCTTAGTGCCGGCGCTCTCCGGCGGTGTATTCTGACTCTCGGCCCTTCCGGCCACCACTGATACTCTCGCCCCTGCCGGGCCCTGTTTTGGTTGATATTCTACGACGTCTGGTTGATCATCTAACCATCCGGTAACTTCTTCCGACTCCTCATACTCGAACCAGTTGATTGCCGCATCCCCTGATTCTTGGTCACTGAAGAACTGGAGGTTGGCAAGGTCCTCTCCTACAGCTGTTAGATCATCCGTTCCCCGTTCAAATCTGTCCCCCTGTATTACATATAATTCTGCTCTTTCTGGCAGCCCTATACTCAGCTTAGACTGGCCCACTGACTGGATGTATTCACTTGGATCGTAAACCCCTCCAGCGAGATTCCCATACTGTTCAATCCCAGATTCAACAACCCCACTTTCCTCTGAAATCTGTCCTGTCTCATCTTCGGTGGTCACCACCATTGGCTCAGATTGGGTTGTGGAGGTGTCCAACATGCACAAGTCGGTGCAGTCAGGAAGGATCACCTCCGGCTTAGGTAGGTGGGATGGGGTGATATAGATACTAGGATCGTAAGACGCGACCCCAGTTTGGATGAAGTTGATTCTGTTGGGAGGAGGAGCTTGGTTATGTGGTGGGAGAGGATTTGTTGTGACGTTGGGTTTGTCGGGAGGCGCGATCACCTGCTTGTCAATAAGATCCTGGATCTCATGACGTAATCTAAAGCAACGGTCGGTGTCATGACCATGCCGTTGGTGATACGCGCAGTATTTTGCCGAGTCATGAGAGGGAGGGAGTGGATTTGGCAGTGGCCTCGGTTCTAGGGGTGTTAAATGCTTCGTCCTGATTAATACCCCCAGAGCTTTGGACAGGGGCATATATAGGGGGGTGAAGGTTCTTTGGCCTCTGGGCTGGTAGTTGGCGGTTTGGGTATTGCTTCCAGATGCGCCAGAGAAAGGCGTGGCTGCCATGGGTCTTGGGGGAGGGGGAATGGTGGTGACCATGCTCACCTCTGAAGCTCGTGCAGTTGCAGCGCCACTCGGGCCTGCGTTGTTGTTACGGTTGAAAGTCCTCCTAGGTTGCTCCCTATCCTGGTCGATCAGACCTTGTTTCATGGCATCCTCGATCTGTACCCCCATCTCGTGTAGATCTGAGAAGGTGGGAAAGGGGAGTACGATCATTTTCTGCATCAATTTTGGTTGGAGATTGCGCACAATCATCCTGATTTGATCTTTGTCAGTGGGCCTCAAAGTCATCATCGATGCCTTCGCTCTCCATCGAGTTACGAAATCTGAGAAAGTCTCTTTAGGCTCCTGCCTCGTTGTTTCGAGATCACGAGTTGTAATCTCGATCTGGGTATTGTACGAGTACTGTGCAACAAAGGCCTCAGCCATTTCATCCCAGCTTCTTTTTACCTCATCCTCTAACTTCGCGTACCAGATAGCGGCCACACCTGACAGGGTTCGGCCGAACAGCGAAAGCTTTTGTGGTCGGGTTAGGCCCATTGGCCGCAGGATGTCTGAGAATAGCCGAAGATGGACCATGGGGTCCCCAGACCCGTCGAAGCGGTCAATTTGTGGCATCTTGAACCTATCGGGCAATGTCACGGCTACGTCGGTATATCCGTCCTCGATGTCCGGAATAGCCTTTACCCCTTGTGATTTCTTGAAAAGCTTCTCAAGCTTGCTCAGTTTTAGAGCTGTATGGTCTATTTCGAACTCGAAGGGAGAGTTCGGGTGGTTGGGTGTATGGGTCTTGGACAGTTGAGGCGGAAGCGGGGGCAGAGCTGGCCCCGTTGGAAGGTTTGTGTCCTCTTGGATGTTCTGGACATTTGGCACGGTGTTCTGGGTGTTTGGCAGAGCATTCTGGACAGTAGGTGCCTGCTCGGGTAATGGGGCCCCTGGTGGAGGAGGGACTTGATGCGAAGCAGATGCTGTATTCTGCTGCTGCAGTCTGGTGATTAGCTCGGCCTGCTGGGCCATGATTGTGGCTTGTTGCTTGGAGAACTCCGCTTGGCGGGCAGCGTCCTCTTGCATCTGTTTCATGCTCTCATGCATTTGGCGCATCAGGGCTTCCACCCCTGATGTATTTTGTTGATCCATCCGACTGACCGGTATGTCTATTTCTATAGCAACAATTGAGACCTTAGTCCTACTGTCCTCTGATGGAGTAACCCACTGTTCTGACACACTGCGTTTCCTTGGCCTTCTCCTGACAATGGGGGGTAAAGAGTGGAACACGGGCTGTCCGTCAACCAGATCCTCAGATCGATTGAGCCGGCGACCTCTTTTCCAAAGTGCTTGGGGAATATCTACTGGGTTGGAAGCAATTGTGCTAAAACTGCCCTAGCAAAAGATAAATAAAGCAAAAAGGAAATAAATAACTAGATAAATGAACAGCATAACAGCTTAAAATAAATACACAACACACAGTCGGGCATACAACACACGGTTGATAAGCTGAATACACACTGTCCCCAAATACTGATCACTGTCCCTGAATCACTGTTCCCCAAAGGCTGAATCCGATACCCACAGATAACCGATTCTCAAATACTGACTGATGCCCGCAGGCTTGATGCCCAAATTCATAAACTGATACATGCATTCCCTGTAGAGACGCACTCTAAAGCACATAACAGATAAATGAGAGCCAAAACACCCCTATGTTGGGGTAGGGTTTCCCTGTCCTATTTTGTCAGGAGCTAGGGTTTCACTACGCACGCAGCGGTTTCAAACAACCTATATCGGGTAAGCAACCTGTCCTAGTTTGGAATGGTCACTACGGATTTCGATATGCACTAGGTCGAATGGTCAAAGAGGGTGCCCCGGTAAAACCGGGGTTTGTGTTCCCATACTGGCAGAGCCCACAACCGGTCAGCCTTATGGTCATGCCTTGACAAGACAAGCCTCCGGCAAACCGTTCAGGAATAGCAGATGGCAAACACGGTGTCCTAGGCGCACCAATGCAAATGCAATGCAAAGAAACACACAAGTGTAGTCAAAACCAGATATCATGAGTTCGAGTCAAGTTCTCTAAGTCCCCAGCAGAGTCGCCAGAAACTGTAACAAGCCCGCGGGGGGACCTCGCTACAGCTCGGACTCGATTTGTGTCACGGTTCTTAATCTGAACCAAAGAGTCCAAATCTGGCAAATCGTTTTGAGAAAACAGATTTTTGAAAGAAGTGCCAAACATGGACTGCTTTGCCAGATACAGAGTCGCCACCTAAATATTTTATTTTTGGAAAATTTAGGAAACCCTGACTCGTTTGCCTAAGGCCACGTGTCCGTCATCACCAAAGTTGCCTCGGCTCGGGAACTTGGGTACGATTGGGGAAGGTCACTTCGTGAGCACCCCCGCTCACCCGATCAAAGATCGGCCTCTACTAAACATGATATTTAGTTTTGAAAACATTGTGTGCTCTTATTCCGGTTATTAGCCTAGATTTACTACGTGATGCGCACAGCATACAAGTATAGACCGGGTCGCCTGAATTGGAACAAAACATTTCATGTTTGTTTTTTTGAAAGATGGTTTGCTACCCGCAGGTAGGCTTAAAATGCAGATTTTGCCACCCTTAGGTGGGCTTAGAAAACATGGTTTTGCCACTATCTAGTGGGCTTAAAACTCACAGTCAATGATTTGTTCCAATCCAAACAACCCAACCTTCACCCACAGGCATTCAGGCAGATATATCATATAAGCAAATAGCCTCATGGTAAGCATACTATCATGGCAGTCACTCACACGCATGCAAGGATGCTAAAGCATAAAAACTCACCGAGTACTCCAAGCCAAAACAGAAACCGATTAGAAATCCATGCATGATCCTAAGTATACAGAAATGCCTAATGTAACACATGCAAAAATGCAACTATAGCAGGCTCGGCTATTCTAAACATGGCATATGAGATGCAACAGCTATCAAGTATTCAATTCGGAATTGAAATACAAATGCAGTTAGTATGATGCGCCAAGCCCGGTGCATGCAAAACAAATGAATGAATGCAAACATGCTATCATACTGTATGCTAATTGAAACATGCCCTAATCTAACCATCATAAGCAGGTAAATAAAAGGGAAGAAAGACGTGGGGTTGAAAGACATACATCACACACACACACACTTATTACAACATTGCCCTCGCGTAGAGGGTCCGAATAAATAATATACAGTCCCGAATAGTACAGTCCAAATAATACAGTCCAAGATATGTACAAATTCCTAATTAATTAACAAAATTAACTAAGAAAACAATAAACTGGCATGCAAGCCAGGGACTGCCTTGACTCTTTTTCAGATGATGAATGTTGCATATCTGGGTTGTCTTTGCGCGGAAATCCACTGTGATGCCCCAATTAGCCTCTGTCTTGCAATTATTTTTGGAAAGCATGCCAAGCTCCGGAAGGCTGTTGATTCTTGATTGGCTGCAACAGAGAGCAGGAAAGGGGCATGGCAATGTATTTTCACAAATGTGTGCATGCCTCGATCCTCGTGCCATCAATCACGCATCTCGATGCATGATGGCCGAGGAGTCGAATTGCACAACTCAATATAGAATGAATGCACATGAAAACTCAACTAGACCTAACTCCATCATGGATAATCCGGAGTGTCGGTGACTGGAGAATTGAGACACGTTCCGTCACTCGGAGTACGAAACGTACCTCGTTTCCCGTGCTCGGGCTAACTCCTATCCCGAACACAATGCAATATGCATGACATGCATGGATGCAACTAAGATACAACCTAACATGCACAATGCTATGAAATGGCATACACGATGCACGAGGTAACATGGCATACACAATGCGCTAATATACAACCTAGCATACACAATGCTATGAAATGAAATAGCATACACAATGCATAATGGATTTACACCAACACAAGTGGACCTCGGCCACACTCACATAAGAGGCCATTAGGATGGAAATGAGACACTCGAAACGCGCGCACACATGCACGCAAACCGAGGACCGAACCTAAGGCACGAATGCCACTTTACAAGGCATGGCAAGGCATGGAATATGACATACTAGCATGCAAATTTCAGTAGCAAAAATTGATGCAAAACAGCCCCGAAACATGGCAAAAGTGCACCCGATGCATGAAATGAATCCCGAAACATGAAATTAGGCATACGGAATGACCTATGACTATGCAATGCATGCATTATTCGAACATGGAGTGTGAAGACAGAATCAAGACAGCCCAAAAATAAGCATATTTACAGTTCTAAGCAAGGCCAAACAGCGAACGTAAATGGGGCTAAACTAGCATGCAAAAATGGCCCCGAAAGCAAGATAATGAAGCAAGTGAAAGCTGCTGACCATCAACAGAGAAGGGCCCTTCTACAATGTCGAATAGGGGCCAAAAATATGGTACTTTACAGTTTATGACAAGCCACAAAAACAGACACAAGTATGGCAAAACTCTCATGCAAAAAGTAGGCCTAAAGGAGGACAAAGAAGTAAGTGATGCATGCTGGCCCCAAACAGATGAAGGTCCTTCAACAAAGTTGAAGAGTGACCTAAAATATGACCTTTTACATTTTATGATCAAACCCAAAACAGTGCACAAGCATGCTCAAAATACTATGCAAGATAAGGCCAAAAAGAGAGCTATAACACAAAGTATAAAAAGGATGCTTCAAATAGCAAAAGACTCTTAATGGAACATGAAGAGGGGGTTAAAATGAGGCCATTTACAGTTCGTACCAAAGTCCAAAAATGCAAGCACAAGGGGTTAACAAATCATGCAAAAATAGGACCACAAGATGGATACAAAGGCAAGTGACAAATAGAAACCTCAAAAAGTGATGAGCCCTTCAACAATGTTGAAGAAGGGCTCAAAAGAAGCTACTTTACAGTTTACAACATGCCTCAAAACAGTTTACATATAGGCCAAAAATACTACACAAGAAATAGGCATACAAGAGAGGTAAAGAAGCAAGTGCAAAGAGGAGGCCTCAAACAGTGAGAGGCCCTTAATCAAACATGAAAAATGGCTCAAAATAAGCCTATTTCTAGTTGGGGTCGGAGCCCAAATATGCAAGAACAAAGGGCTAAGATATTGATCAAAATAAGGCCAAAAAAGAGGGGAAATGCACTTACCCTTGTAGCCTAATCTTTGACAGATTTTTGGCTTGAGAAGTGGTGCCTCCTAAGCTCTGAAAAGGTCCTCCAAGCTGCTGGAATGGAGTGGTGGTGTGGTGCTAGGTGATGGTGTAGAAATGGTGTAAGGTTTAGGAGGTTTGGATGCTTGAAGTGAGGGAGAGAGGGAGATGTGATACAAGGCTCCAAAGGGAATTTTTCTAACCTTTAAAACCAGAGCTGGAGGCTGGTTTATATAGACAAAAAGAGGGGGAAAAATGGGGGGGAAACAATTCAAGTTTCCCCCCAAAATGGCAGCCCCCCAGATACAAAATCTAGGGGGAAAAAGAGGGCATTTTTGTAATGTACCAACCCTGAGGATCATGGCCGGCCAGTTATCTAGGTCACAGGTGGCCGGCCGGCTCTCCCCATGGCCGGCCGGCCAGGGGTCAAAAGGGCCAAGTGTAATTACTAGCCGACCACCATAAATTGGTGGCCTCCCATGTGTTCTCAACACAACCCTGTGGTCAAAAAATAGCAACAGTGAACCAGGAGAGAGAAAGGGCCACTTTTAGGAGGGGTTCAAAAGGGTCAATCACAATTACTAGCCGACCATATGATATTGGTGGCCTCCCAAGTGTGTGCAACACAAATATGTGGTTTGGAGTTTGAAAAAGTGGCCTTAGGGTGGTCAACATTGGCTTTCGAGTGAGAAAAAACGGGCGACGGAGGGCGATGGAGGAATAAAACTGGTTGCTGAAACAATTACTGGCCTCCCACCCTTCTACGACCTTCCTGGTGATGAAACAGAGGTCCCTGCAAAAAAATGAACGCAAACCGATGCAAAATGAAGGTTCGGGGGCTGAAACGCACAGTTCGAGGCCCCGAAAACTGACTGCTAGGCACCGGGAGTGGTGTTCGACCACGAAGTTGGTCTCTCAAACCACAGTGTCCCTCAAAAGGGAGAAAATAAGATGCATGCCAAAAATCGGAGCAAACGGAGGTGGTTAGGCGGTCCCGAACTGAGGCACTCGGCCTGACGGCTCCGAAAACCAGGAACCGGGCTCCGAAATGGGCAAAATGGCCTACAACCACGAAATGTAGCCCACGGCCACTGAGAGATGATCTACGAGACCTCTCCCTCCCTCTGGGAAGAGAAACAGAGAAAACCGAGCCTGGTTCGCAAATCGAGGCAAAGCACAAAAAAGCCCGGAAGTCCGGAGGCAAGGCTCGCAGCCGAGACTCTGAAACTTCGGAGCAAGCACGATATACAACATCACCAAGCGCTCAATCGGTGACGTCTAAGTCTTAAGGTCGGTCAAAAATGGGGTGTCTACAGGAGCGTACCTCCTGCACGTGTGGCACTCTCACCCCGCACCTCCAACCGCACCTGTATATAATGCAGTAGAGCCCTCGAAAATCCCCTATTTTCCGCATATGCGGCCTCCCTCTACCCTCTAGCCCGAAAAATTCTAATTCGGCCCAAGGTACCTCGGATCCAACCTCGCATCGTCCGAAACAAATGAAACTCGGGATAGAAATAAATAAGAACAAAATTTTTTGAGAAAGAAGTTTTCAAAACAACGGACCCAACAGTTAACAAGACCACACATTAAAACTCGGCATTCTAATGAAAGTAAATCCAACATAACTCAAGCGGACGAGATGGACAACGTACCTGGTCACCACATGTAATCTTCTGCCATTACCAACAACTAGCTTGAAATTTTGCAAAAAGAAATCACGCAAGGCAGGATTTGCTGAAGCCACTGATAATATGTCTTGCTAGAGATTAGACATCAACACTGAATCTACTACTAGTGGGTTCCATCTGCCACCCAAACCTCCATACTTACTACAAACCACTTGTTTCCACAAAGCTGACGTCTCTTTGCCATATCTCCACCACCACTTAATTAATAGGCACTTATTAACCTGACTTAGAGTTCTCACACCTAACCCACCTTGAATTTTGCTTAGACAAACCTCATTCCAACTGACTAAGTGCACTTTTTTCCTAGTTTCTGATCCTCTCCACAAAAAATTGGCTTGAATTCTGTCTAAAGATTTTGCAATACCCACTGGCAGCTTGAAGATGGATAGGAAATAGATTGGCAAGCTTGATAAAACGGACTTTATCAGAGTTAATCTTCCTACAAAAGACAAATACCTCTTCTTCCATGAAGCTAACTCGCTCTTGAACTTATCCACCACTGGTTTCCATGTACTCATTCTCTTTAGATTTGCTCCTAATGGTAGTCCCAGATAGTTCATTGGCAACTTTTGGCTAAGGCAGTTAAGTTTTGTTGCAAAAACCTTCACTAAATTATCCTGAACACCTACCCCATACACTATACTTTTATAAAAATTTATTTTGAGACCTGACATCAACTCGAAGCATCTTAATATTCTTTTCATAGCAACAATTTCCTCCCAATCAGCTTCACAAAATATAGTGGTATCATAAACAAACTGCAAGTGTGATAGTATCAATTCATTTGGCCCAACTTTTACTCCTCTAAGCAAGCCCTCTTCTTTTGCTCTTTCTATCCTCAACTACAATATTAAAGAGGAAAGGTGAAAGTGGGTCACCTTGCTTGAGGCCTTTCATGGGGGAAAACTCCGATGTAGGTGATCCATTGACTAGCACTGATATTCTAGTTATAGATAAACAAGTTTTCATCCACCCCACCCATTTCTCACCAAAACCAAAATTGGTCATCATCGAATACAAGAACTCCCAATTTACTGAGTCATATGCCTTCTCAAAGTCTAGCTTTAGGATGATTCCTTTCTTTTTTGACCTTCTCCACCAATCCACCACTTCATTGGCAATTAGGACCCCATCGAGAATAAATCTTCCACTAAAAAACACTGTTTGAACTTCACTAATGATCTTGGATAAAACCTGCCGCAACCTTCTTGATAAGACTTTAGCTATTATTTTGTACATAGAGCTAACCAAACTGATTGGCCTATAATCACCCAACCCCACAGGATTTTCCTTCTTGGGAATTAAGGTAACAAATGAACTATTCACTCATTTGGCCAACTTACCATTAGAGTGGAACTCATTCATCATCTGCACAATGTCCTCTTTCATGATGACCTAGCATTTTTTAATGCATTTTAGATTAAAACCATCCGACCCCGGAGCTTTGTTTCCTTCGCAATCTTTAATTGCTTTCCAGATTTCATCATCTAAAAACTCTGCCTCCAATAAGTCAATTGAATCTGTTTGCCTAATTGAGGCAAAAACACCTGACAACTTTGGTCTACACCTCTATTCTTCAGTAAACAGCTGACTGAAATGATTTACCATAATCATCCCAAGTTGATTAGAAAGTACTCCATTCTCAGTAACTGAGTTCAACAGGTTTTTCCTCTGCCTTTTACTTGTCATTATATGAAAAAATCTGGTATTTTTATCCCCATTTTCAGTCCATACCATTCTAGATTTTTTATGCCACAACCAATCCTTCTTCTTGCTCAGATCCCATGCTAAACTTCTAACTTCTGCCCTTCTTTTCATCTTAGAATCTTGAAGAATCCTTTCTTCAGCTTTTAAATCCCAATCATGAAGTTCATCCTCTACTTTTTTCAACTGCTCATCAATGTTACCAAACACTTCAGAGTTCCACCTTTTCAGATGTGCTCTTAGATTTCCTAGTTTTTTGAATAACCTGTAACTGGCCCAACCACTAACCTGTGAGCCTTCCCAATATTTCTTTAGTTCTGCTTTGAGTTTAGGATGCAAACACCATGCATTGATGAACCGAAATGGTTTTGGGCCCCAATCCCTTTCATCTTCCATATGGAGTGTCGGGCAATGATCAGAAATTCTTCTAGGCAGCCCCCACTGTTTAAACTTGAATCCTTCCAACCACCTAGGATCGATTAGGAATCTATCAATCCTACTCTATCTAGCCCTATCCAATGCATTACACCAAGTGAAATTTCTGCCTAACATTGGCATATCTATTAGCTCCAACTTTTCAATCAATTCATTAAAGTCCTTCATCCCTCTATCCCTTCTAGAACATCATTTTCTTTCACTCATGAATTTTATTTCATTAAAGTCACCACCTATACACAAGGGCCTTGAAAAGGATGGTTTAAGCTTAGCTAAGGACTTCCATAATTGTCTTCTTTTCAACACGTCATTGGGTGCATACACATTTATGATAACACAACTGAAAGAATGATATACCATACCTGATAATAGAATGAAGTTTCTGCTGTTGCAACACTCGTCAAGCCCAAAAATTTGTGGATTCCACAAGTACAACATACCACTAGTAGTCCCATTTGCACCCACCTCTATGTACTCCAACTCCCCCTATGGCTATAGTGACTTTGCAAAAATATCATCTACTTTGCTTCTCTTTGTCTCCTGCAGCAGAAGGACAACTATCTTCCTCTTTCTGACTAAATTTTTAATTTTCCTTCTCTTGTCAGGTCTTCGCAGGTCTCTAACATTCCATGATAAGATAACCATAAAGAAACTAATCACATATCCCAGAGTCCCCTATTCCTTGCCCTGAACTGGCCTAAAGAGCAACACCCTCTCCTTCAATTCTCTCCAGATCCTTCTCTTCAAGATCAATTAATTTGCTAACCACCTTTCTCTTTTCCTTCACAATTCAAACCTAGAATTTTCCTAACTTTATTGGTAACTTGAGCTTCACTTAGTAACTTGTTCATTCTCCTTAAGTTAATATTCTGCTTAACTGACAATGATACTGCAGCTGCTGCTCTAAAGATAACTCCATTTTGAAAACCGTTACTGAACGAAACACCTTTTTGCTTAGACTGTTTTCGACCAAGCTTTGCCCTATTTTGCAGATCAACTCATTTCTGTTTACTTTTGCTCATCTCTGGTTTAGTATGTTTCCCTCTTCTTGATGTGTTTTCTTTTTCTAACACTCTTTCTTGGGCTAGTTGTATAGCCAAAGGCCTTTGCTGAGTTTGGGCTACACAATCACTTAGGTTTGAAGGTTCATTGATGGGCCCATTTGCCAATACCCCAACCTGAGATCCTTTCAATACCACCTCTAAGTTTAACTTGGGCCTTGTACCACTAAGGCTCCTGATAAACCCAGGGGTGCATATATGCCCTTCAACTATTTGAATTTCATTTCTTGGAGTTTCCGTAGGCGCCAGACTATCCTCCAAACCTTATCCTTTGACTTTTGTATTTCCCATGACACCCACCGTTTCTTTTACGGCTGATGCAGAGAACCACTCATTGCTTTCATCTTTTTCCCTTGAATCTCTACCCACCATGTCCTTATCATCCCTTGCGACATCAACCTTTCTGCCCAACTCCTCATTCCCTATATTTTCATCTTCATCTTCATCTTCCTCTTCACCTCTCTCTCTATTTTTTGATAGTTGATCTACTTCATGTTGAACAATAGAATCAGTGACCTCATACTCCAGGCAAAATCTTTTGCAATGACATGTCTTTACTGCTGCTAGTAGCCCTTTACACACTCTAACCGGAAAACTACTTCCATTACATTCAATATTAATCACCGTGTTGATGAATTCCATGCCGTTAGTGATTATTTTAACATTTCCACACTGGAAAAAATTCTAGCTGGTGACGTCTTCATCTAGTTGAACAACTTCACCCCACAAATTACCAATATCTCTGAATGTACTAACACTCCACAGGTTGAATAGGACATCTACACATGTAATCCACACACACCTTTCTTATGCAAAGCATTTTCCTTGCTCCCAATTTGTAACAGAATCACACCATTCTAACATCCACTCTTCTAGCTTTAACCTTTCCTCATTTTTATGCTACTGTGATTTGAAGGTTAGCGCTGCTCGCATTCCTCCCTCAACTTTGACTTTAACATCCTTCACACCTCTTCGATCAACCTCCTCCTTAAGCTCATTAAATGGAAGAAAAGATTTAAGTTGCACTATTAGACTGTCATAAAGCCACCCATTTCCAGTCTCAGAGGCCTTAACAGTCAACTGCGCCTTGTCATAACTGCCTCCATTCTTTACTACTTCTGCGAAAGATCTTCTACCTACATTTTCCACCCTTCGTTGCACGAAGCTCCTTTGTTGATGCTGCAGCATCCTAGCATCTCCTCTGGTTTCCATTACATGTTGCTTATACTCTCATTTTTTTAACTTTGTTTTCTTCACTTTCAAGGCCTTATTGTCACACCACAGACCATCAGCCTTCAACACTGTCATTTCAACAGCAACCTTGTAATTATATCGCATGAAATCGAACCTTGATTCTGTTGTTTTTCTTCTTTTTGCTGGGATTAAAGCATCCTTTACTACTCCAAACTTGTTAAGCAGAGTAAACATGCCTTTTGGTGGATGAAGGAGCTATTTAAAGATAGGTATGATAATTTAAACATTTTCTGTTATATATGGAATAGCGAGGTGTAATTAAGTCCACCTTAGTATTTGCAATAGACTTTTTTTTTTTTTTATAGATGGTTATTTGCAATAGACTTATTATATGAAAATATGCCAACATAATTAAAACTTTATATAATATATGCAGAGGTTTGGGTTTCGGATTGGTTGGATGTAAACATAACTTACATTGAGAATAAATCGAATCCTATTGAGATAATTATTTTATGACTCATAATTGAACCAATGTATTAAAAAATGACCATATCCAACCTATGAAGATCGGGTTGATTCAATTATCAAATTTTCTAAGTATTTATGCACCTTATACTAAGGGTGAACAAATAATGGGCCGACTTGAGTTCGGGTCGAGCCAACACTATAGAGTAAAAGTGTATGTGTCATTTCAATCCTAACTTAGCCTGACATCAGGCCTAAACTAGACATCCTAAACCCGGCCCCAAAAAGAGTCTAAATCTCAAATCTGCTCACTTCATTCAATAATTATGAGCTAGTAATTTTTATATTATTTTTAATCTTAAAGGATTATTAAATTATTTAAACCATTTTAATAATTATTTGTATTTGAAAATGTTAACAAAATTCAATTGTAAAATAAATATGACTTTTAAGAAGTGTTCTACTCTAAATTATAGAACGTAGTTGTGGAGATGTGGTTTGGAAATACTCTTCAGATCCTGGGAGACGCTAGTGATCCTCAGCTAGTCACCTGAAAAGATACAAACACTCCGGTCGGGGGTGTCGGAATTAGCACTCCGACGAACAAGTCAGTTCAGGCACTCAGGATAGCTTGTTTACTAAGTTAAGTGAAGTGATTCTTACATACCTTTCTAAATCTGTGGTTCTTGTATTTATACTTGCTTTCTGGGCCTCGGGGCTTGAGCCTACTTTTATCCCATTCCCCTTTTATTTATTTGGAGCTACTGATCTCCGGCTATTTGGCCTTCCTAACGTATTCGGCATCCTAGTCACGCAATATGAAGCCGAATAATATCTGATTTCTGGGGTACACACCTTCCGACTCTTCTATTTATTCGGCTTCCACAATTGCCCCCCAAGCACTTTACCAACGACAGTTGGCTGGAGTGCTTGGTTCTGAATTTCGAAAAGTCAGAGCCAAAATTCGACGGTTGGCCTCATCCTCATGCGGATATCTAAGCGCACCCCTTTCGGTTGTCGTGTCGACTTCCCGCCCCCTCGTACGTGTCTATTTATTGCGATTTAAAATTTTGACGTCCTTTCAAGTATGTATTTTATGACGCTCGTCGCTAGATTGCCTTTTGAATCGTCCCTGCAACTCTCTTCTCCGATATCCTCTTTGTCCTTTGTAAGTTCTCTCCTTCCTCGCTTCGAAGACTCTTTCTGGCTTATTCCTTCCTTGGCTTATTCTTATAAACTGTAGGGTATGGCGAAACATTTAAAAGACCTTCTCTCATCAGATCGAATTGCTGGCTTTAAACGCCATTTCTCCATTCCTGATGATGTCCGTCTGTCGCTTGTGGCAGACGGCACTCTTGATATGGAGAGGGAGGACAAAACCACGATTGTCTTTCCTCTTTTGTCAATCGCAGAGGGTGGAGTCCGTTTTCCCCTTCACCCGTTTCTTAGGACTGTGCTTCGCTATTGGGGTTTAATCCCTTCCCAATCCAATGTGAATTTCTTTAGAATTATAATGGGGGTTATAGCGCTCAACCGTCGCCTTAGAATTAACCTTGGCATTCCAGCCATCCGGCATTACTGTGCCTTGGCTAAGTCTTCTGGTCGGCACGGGTGTTTCTTCCTTAGGGCCAAGGATATCGACCATCAGCTAATTACTATGCTTTCCAATTCCGGGAAACGAGTTGATGATGTTATGGTCATTGTCCAAGGTAACTGGGAATTTGGCGAATGGAAGGATCACGTCAACCCTATTCCTAGACGGAGGGGTGAGCTAGGTGGCCGATTGCCTTCTCGCTTTTATTATTTGTTCATTTTTGTTGTGAAGCCTCTTCTTTGAAATGTTACGGCTTGGCTTGTGCAGGGAACGATTTGAAGAAAGTCGTGTCTTCAACTGACGACGCTGTTCTTTTAGATATCAAAGTCGCACTCAAGTATTTTGGCCGTCGAAGTCTTCAGAAACAAGGGAGGGCAGCCCACGTTCTGCTTCGTTACGAGCCGACATATACGACCTTCTCGGCAGCGAAAAATATCCCAGTTCCAGAGCGTGAAGATTCTCTTATCGCTCTTATTTTGTCCGACTTCAAAAACTTGAGGCAGGTTGGTTTTGAAAGGTCTGATTCGGAGTAGGATGTAGCTAATGTTACCGAATCAGATCAGTCCAAAACCGAGTCTGACGAGGTATTGAATTCGGCCGATCCTCCATCCACTTCGGGCCGAGGGGATCTTTCACTTGACGGCGTTTTTCACGGCTTAGAGGATCTTCCCGCCGCAGGCCCCGAAGACATGGCTGGGTTAAGCGTGACAAAACTTGCTAGGAAGGCGAATGTGGAAAGGTTGGCCGCGCGGCGAAGAGCGGAGGCCCTTCCGTCTGAAGTACCACCCGCCACTGAATCTCAACTCTCCCTACCTGTTAGCGAATCAGAGTTCTTGCGCATTATTGAGGTGGAGACGGCAAAAAATCTGAATGCCGAATCTACTTTGATCGTGCAGGCCGGCCAAGAAGTTGAGGAAGAGGCAGAGAAACGCCCTGCCGAGTTTGAGGCCGGCTCAGAAGAACAAGGCGGCAAACATCCTTGATTAGAGGGATCGAATGTGATCGTTCCTTTTGTCATTCAGCCGATGATAAAAAACATGCCGGTTTCTTCTAATGCTTCGGCGCTTAAAGATCCAGAAGTCGCATTCAGCTTGGCTACGTCCGCGTCGTTGCCGTCTGACAGGGAGGCTTTTCGAGTGAAACCAGATCTGAATGCGACAGCACTATGTAGACACCCCATTTTTGACCGGCCTTAAGACTTGGGCACTTTATTTTGACCACCCTCACCAGAAAAATCAAATTGAAATTTTAATCCGAAACCTCTCCCATTTTGGCCAAATTAAAATATTTTTATTTTATAAATTTGTAGTATTGTATAATTTTATATAATTTTGTGTGTTCATTCATAATTGTAGATTTTTGGTATAAATAATACATTTTTGATATTTGATAAAAAGAAAAGGATAAAAAAAAAATAGAAAAGAAAAGATTAAAAAAAAAAAAAGGGTGGTCATTATGATTATGGTTTGTTTTGGGTGGGATAATGATAAAAAAGAAAAAAACAAAAAGAAATGGTGTATCGTGAGTGGGGCTTTGGAGAATATCATTCCAATGATTAAGGGAGTGATGGAGGCAATTTTCAAAAAGAGAAAGGAGCAGGTGAAGAAGATAGAAAAAAGAGGAGCAGGTGAGAGTGAGTGGGGGAATAAAAAAAGAAAAGAAAAAAGAGAGATAAGAGAAAGGAGTGAGTGGGGAGGTTGGTTTAATAATCATATCTCCCTCTCAAATAGAGGGCTGGGGGGATAGATGGCAAAAGGGGGATGACACACTAGACCCACTCTCTCTCTCTAGAGTTTTGGGGTGTTGAAAATGTAAAGAGGCATGACACCACATGCACATGACACACACACCATCCACTCTTACCACACCACGGTAGCAACACTCATGCACACTGGCATCCTCACCCACTGATACACTTACCATGCATACACACAACACACCCAGCTAACACACACACCACACACACACCATCTCTCTCTCTCGGCAAGCACATCACACATCATACACACACCTCTCTCTCACACACCGATATACACGGCACCCATACAAACCCAGCCACGGCTACACTCAATAGACCCAGATTCAACTGACACCACTCACCACCCACACAACCTATACATACACATGCAACACATACACCACCGCTGCCATCACCATTCACACACACTCACAGACCCAACACACTACTCAACACACACCCACACACGGCACTGCTACACACCCAGCACCCACCGCTACCATCACCATTCACACACACATCACAGCCATGCACAACACACTCTCACCACACCACCACTGCCATCACTCACACACGGCAGCAACACACATACACACCACCATCTCGGTCATCTTCGTCTTCCACCACCGCTGCACACGACACACCATACACACACAGGGATGGAACTGATTCCTCTCTCTCTCTCTCTCTCTCTCTCTCTCTCTCGGTGTTCATGGAAGAGAACAGCAGCTGGGCTAAAAGAAAAACACAAAATTGCACAAATCAATCTCTCTCTCATCCAGGTTCTCCTTTGTTGACGTAACTACAACCGCAGGCATCACCGACGCATCCGTAGGCGGTGGATAACAACTGCTCATCACCATCGCAACGTGAATCCAACACCACCTCGCCGCCGCCATTCACTTCTCCTTCACCACCCGTAGCGCCAGTCGCTTCTCCGCCTCCACCGTCGTCCCCGAACTCTCCGTCGTCCACATCATCTTCTATGAATTCAATATTGATCTCAACCAATGGAGTCGGAAGGACGTTGAAGGGTCTTTATTCGTGGTCAGGAGGAACACTCTGCCGCGGTTCCAGTTCATTGTTATGGATCGGCGAAATACAGATAATCTTGTGGAGAATATCCTGGGTGATTTTGAGTTTGAACTTTAAGCTCCATATTTGTTGTACTGGAATGCTGCTCAAAGAAGTAAACGGAATTTAGTTCTACAATTTACATGTATAGCACGTGGCTGCTTGGAAGGAAATCATTCTGTGTGTAGTGTTTTCCAATCGCATTGCATGGTCAAGTGGGTCTGACCCACATCGTGGGTTTATGTGAAGAGTTTTTCTATTGGGCTAATTTCGTTTGGGCTTGCAGGTTGATAGTTATTTTGCGCTGGGCCCGTTTGATTGAATGGAGGTGCTGCTTGTTATAAGTGGCAGGGCCTTATGAGGTGATTTTTTGTTGAACCACTGAGCAGCGGTATTTATTGCAGCAATTTATTTATGGTGATTGAACTCGTGCGTCTCATGTGACTCTATATGGGGTTGTGCTTGAGCCATCTCTACCAAGAATGATAGGTGTCACTGTTTTATTTTATTTTTCTTTTGAGTGTTTGTGAGGATTTTATTTTATTTGTTTCTCTTGGATCTGTAATATTTAAAATAATTGTAATAATTCCCCCACCCCGCTTCTTTTTATCCCATTCTTTAATCGCTTTCCCTAACTGTACATATGTATATATCTGACATGTCATGCATATCCCTGCTTTACATCCATGTTCCATGCATTAAGATTCGGCTAAATTTGCATCTTTATGCTTTAATTGATTATCCCATGTTTTTATGCGCTATCACATGTTTTGCAATGTTTCAAATGTCATATTTTAGAAGCCGAATCTTTAGTGCATCTCATGAGTGAATTGCATTAGGATTCTGTATATAAAATCATGCACATTTTACTAACTTTGTTTTGTAGTTGTTCGAGGGATGTCGGTCAATCTGTGAGTTTTTATGCTTTAGCATCCCATTTGTGTGTGATTTTCTTATTATGTTTAGCATCCTACGATGTGGCTATTTGCTTAAGTGATAAACTGTTTAAATGCCTGTGGATGAAGACTTGTTACTTAAATTGGAATGATTCAAAGATTGTATGTTTTAAGCCCACTTTGTAGTGGCAAATTCATAAACTTTAAGCTCACTTTATCAAGTGGCAAATTCAAACCCTTTTCGAAAAACAAACATGAAGTTGAATTGTTCCAATTTGAGCAAACTAGTCTATACTTGTATACTTCACATAGTAAATTTTAGGATTTATTCAATAATCAGAACATGAACATATAAAGAAAATAAAAAAGTCATATCATGGTTTAGTAGAGGCCGATCTTTTGATCGGGTGAGCGGGGGTGCTCATTATTGACCTTCCCCTCTCATACCTATGGTTCCGAGCCAAGCATCCTTGGTTACGACGAACAGTGGCCTTGGCACCGAGTCATGGGTTTCCTAATTTCCCAAAATATTAGATGGCGACTCTGAGATCTGATGACGCAGTCCATTTTTGACAAAACTGCAATAAAATAGATTTTCAATAAACGTTGCCAAATCTGGACTCTCATCTACGTTTCACATTGCACTCGTGAGACTTGAGATCAAAGAGATCTCAGGAGTCCAAACTGTTTAACGCGCGCGGGTACCCCCCGGGCATGTTACACACTAGCCGCCCAATCGGCACTTTTGGTACATATTCGGACTTTGCTTCACTTAATCCAAATACTGTTGAAGTTATGGTTTTAAATTCTTGTTTTGCAGGCCGTCGGAAGGATAGCCGATATGGGCCATCGCCATCGCGACGCTGTCAAACAGATTGGTCGTTTACGAAAGGAAGTTGAGGGCCAGAGTAAAAGGGCCGAGGTCGAAGCTTTGAGGGTGAACAAGGAAGCCTCAAGGGCCGAGGCCGAGGTGGAGAGGGCTCGTAGCGTGGATCAATTGAGATCGGATGCCGAGAAGGAGGCGGACGCGAGCGAAGATGCGCTCAAATTGGCCCAGAAGGTGCTCTCCAAACTGGAGGCTGAGTTGGCTGAAATAAAGGCGGCGAAGGAAACAGCCGACTCGGAGGCTTCCAAAGTATTCGAGGCCGGGAAAAATGCTGGACTCACCGAGTATTTGGACCAAGTCCCCAAGTTTGAAAATCGGGGATTCAAACATGGCTGACACAAAGCCCTTGCTGCTGCTAAGGCTTCATTGATTATGCCAATACCATATGAGCAAGTGGATGTTGAGCCATTGGAGTCTAATTCCGATGACTGATCTGGGCAACTGACATAGTTTTTAGGATGTCAAATGTATTTTTACAGTTTTTAATTTGGTATTTTTCATGTGTTGCTACAGTCATAGTTTTTTGCTAGGCATTTTCATGTGGGCTTGTAGCTTTTTGTTTAGTAATTTGCGTATATAAAATTTCATGAGCTGTGCTCAACTTGCTAAGGAAAATGTTATTGATGAATGATATTGCTTTCGGTTATGGTTAGATCGGCTGCTTAGCTTAGGTATTTGGCCGACCAAATTAATAAATCTGCCCTTGCCTTAGCCAGGGCGCGAGCTTGCCCTTGGTTTGAGAAGCCGAATGGGCCTAACTCGTGGGCTGGTTGAGGCACAGATTGATCGGCGCTTGCGCTTGAAAACATGGCCGACCAGATTAGTAAATCTGCCCTTGATCGGCGCTTACGCTTGAAAACATGGCCGACCAGATTAGTAAATCTGCCCTTGCCTTAGCCAGGGCGCGAGCTTGCCCTTGGTTTGAAAGCCGAATGGGCCTAACTTGTGGGCTGGCTGAGGCACAGATTGATCAGCACTTGCGCTTGAAAATATGGCCGACCAGATTAGTAAATCTGCCCTTGCCTTAGCCAAGGCGCGAGCTTGCGAAGCCAAATGGGCCTAACTCGTGGGCTGGCTGAGGCACAGATTGATCGGCGCTTGCGCTCGAAAACATGGCCGACCAGATTAGTAAATCTGCCCTTGCCTTAGCCAGACCAGATTAGTAAATCTGCCCTTAGTTTGAGAAGCCGAATGGGCCTAACTCGTGGGCTGGCTGAGGCACAGATTGATCGGCGCTTGCGCTTGAAAATATGGCCGACCAGATTAGTAAATCTGCCCTTGCCTTAGCCAGGGCGCGAGCTTGCGAAGCCGAATGGGCCTAACTCGTGGGCTGGCTGAGGGATAGATTGATCGGCGCTTGCGCTTAAAAACATGGCCGACCAGATTAGTAAATCTGCCTTTGCCTTAGCTAGACCGGATTAGTAAATCTGCCCTTGGTTTGAGAAGCCGAATGGGCCTAACTCGTGGGCTGGCTGAGGCACAGATTGATCGGCACTTGCGCTTAAAAACATGACCGACCAGATTAGTAAATCTGCCCTTGCCTTAGCCAGGGCGTGAGCTTGCGAAGTCGAATGGGCCTAACTCGTGGGCTGGCTGAGGCACAGATTGATCGGCGCTTGCACTTGAAAACATGGCCGACCAGATTAGTAAATCTGTCATTGCCTTAGCCAGGGCGCAAGCTTGCCCTTGGTTTGAGAAGCCGAATGGGCCTAACTCGTGGGCTGGCTGAGGCACAGAGTGATCGGCGCTTGCGCTTGAAAATATGGCCGACCAGATTAATAAATCTGTCATTGCCTTAGCTAGGGCGCGAGCTTGCGAAGCCGAATGGACCTAACTCGTGGGCTGGCTAAGGCACAGATTGATCGGCGCTTGCGCTTGAAAACATGGCTGACCAGATTAGTAAATCTGCCCTTACCTTAGCCAAACCAGATTAGTAAATCTGCCCTTGGTTGGAGAAGCCGAATGGGCCTAACTCGTGGGCTGGCTGAGGCACAGATTGATCGGCGCTTGCGCTTGAAAACATGGCCGACCAGATTAGTAAATCTGCCCTTGGTTTGAGAAGCCGAATGGGCCTAACTTGTGGGTTGGACAATTGTCATCCGACTTTTGACGTTTAGGATTACTGACGTTGCCTCGGGAGAGCTGCATACATTGAAGGATAAATGGGGCGGGTGCACGCCAGAGGCCCTACTTATTTCCATTCAGGCAACTTGGGAGGGACGAAGATTGGCTGAATTAGACGCCGCAATGAGTCGCAGTAGCGAGCCTATGTGTACGGGAAGAAGAACGTCCAAGGATCGGGAAACACAGCAGCCCCTTAGTTGTCGAAGCAGATCGCCCCGAAAAGACAGGCAACAACGGGGAAATTCTCCGCGCCCGCGACCGAGAATTGAGCCTAATGCGACGCCACGACCGTTGAGTTTTACGATTTTTGTGAGGAATAGACCAATGACGGAGGCAGATTCTATCATTAAAGACCCAGGTGTGGCAGTTGTAGACATCCTCGAACGTCCTGGGAGGGAATCCCGTTTTGTTCATTGGGGCTCACTACAGTTCAGGACTCAATGTCACGGTCCTGTATCTAATCTCACAGAGTGCAATGCAAGACCGATGAATCATCAAAGAGTCCAAATCCGGCAAATCGTTTTTTAAAACAGATTTTTTGAAAGAAGTGCCAAACATGGACTGCTTTACCAGATACAGAGTCGCCACCTAAATATTTTATTTTGGAGGAATTTAGGAAACCTTGACTCGTGCCTAAGGCCACATGTCCGTCATCACCAAAGTTGCCTCGGCTCGGGAACTTGGGTACGATTGGGGAAGGTCACTTCGTGAGCACCCCCGCTCGCCTGATTGAAGATCGGCCTCTACTAACCATGATATCTAGTTTTGAAAATATTATGCGTTCTTATTTCGGTTATTAGCCTAGATTTACTATGTGATGCGCACAACATACAAGTATAGACTGGATCGCCTGAATTGGAACGAAACATCTCATGTTTGTTTTGAAAACGGTTTGCTACTCGCAAGTAGGCTAAAATGTGGATTTGCCACCCTCAGGTGGGCTTTAGAAAACACGATGATTTGCCACTCTCAAGTGGGCTTTAAAACTCACAGTCAATGCATTATTCCAATTCAGATAATCCAACCTTCACCCACAGGCATTTAGGCAGATATATCACATAAGCACATAGCCTCATGGTAAGCATGCTATCATGGCAGTCACTCACACACATGCAAGGATGCTAAAGCATAAGCGCTTACCGAGTACTCCAAGCCAAAACAGAAGCTATGTTAGAAATCAATGCATGATCCTAACTATACAGAAATGCCTAATGCCACACATGCAAAAATGCAACTATAATAGGCTCGGCTATTCTAAGAATGGCATATGAGATGCTACAGCTAACACGTATTCAACTTGGAATTGAAATACAATGCAGTTAGTATGATGCGCCGAGCCCGGTGCATGCAAGACAGAATGAATGCAAACATGCGAGCATAAGTATGCTAATTGAAACATGCCCTAATCTAACTATCATAAACTGGTAAATAAAAAGGAGAAAGACGCGGGGTTGGAAGACATACATCACACACACGCACACTTATTACAATTGTGCCCTCGCTCGGAGGGTCCGAATAAATAATACAGTCCAAATAAATAATTACAGTCCGAATAAATAATTAAATATTACAAAACCCTAATTAATAGATTAACTAGGAAAGCAAATAAATTAGCGTGCAAGTCTATGGACTGCCTCAGCTCTGTTCCGAATGATGAAAGATGCATGCATGCTCGCGTCGCCTCGTCAGGAAATTCCTCGCGATGCCCCAATTTGCCTCTGTTTGCAATTGATCCCGAAATGCTGTGCAAGGCTTTAGAAAGTTGCTGATTTCTGGTTTGCTGCAACAGAGAGCAAGAAAGGGACATGGCAAAGTATTTTCACATATGTATGCACACCTCGATCCTCATGCCACCAATCACGCATCTCGATGCATGATGGCCGAGGAGTCGAATTGCACGACTCGATGTGAAATGAATGCACATGACAACACAACAAGGCCTAGACTCCATCATGGTTAACCCGGAGTGTCGGCGACTGGGAATTGAGGCACGTTCCGTCACTTTGAGTACGAAACGTCCCTCGTTTCCCGTGCTTGGGCTAACTCCTATCCCAAACACAAAGCAATGAGATGGCATACACAATGCGACTAATCATGAAACCTAGCATACGCAATGCTATGGGCTAAAATGGCATACACAATGCAAGACACAACATGGCATGCGCAATGCACTAACATGCAACCTAGCATACGCAATGCTATGGACTAAAATGGCATACACAATGCAAGACACAACATGGCATGCACAATGCACTAACATGTAACCTAGCATACGCAATGCTATGGATTAAAATGGCATACACAATACAAGATGGACTTACACCAATATTAGTGGACCTCAACCACACTCACATCAGTGGCCATATGATGAAAATGAGACAACCAAAATACATGCAAACATGCACGAATGCGAAGGACCGATCCTAAGGCACAACATGCAACTCTAACAAGGCATGGCAAGGAATAAAATATGGCATAGTGTAGACACCCCATTTTTGACCGACCTTAAGACTCAGACGTCACCGATTGAGCGCTCGGTGATATTGCATATTGTGCTCGTGCCGAAGTTTCAGAGTCTCGGCGGCGAGCCTTGCCTGCGGACTTCCGGGCTCTTTCGTGTCTTGCCTGCAGACTTCCGAGCTCTTTCGTGTCTTGCCTCGAGTCTCGGCTACGAGCTTTGCCTCGAGTCTCGGCTGCGAGCCTTGCCTTGCCTTTGTTGAAGGGCTCTCTTCGGTTTGAGGCCGGCAGCTACCACTTGCCTCTTTATTTCTCTTTTAGGCCTATTTTGGGGGGAAATTTGAATTTCAATTTCCCCCCTTTTCCTCCACTCTTTTGCCTATAAAAC
Organism: Camellia japonica; assembly: GCA_030407325.1. Lineage (NCBI taxonomy): Eukaryota > Viridiplantae > Streptophyta > Magnoliopsida > Ericales > Theaceae > Camellia > Camellia japonica. The sequence continues at coordinate 42,392,095 of JAPPVO010000016.1, read as the reverse complement.
GAGCAGCTCCAGTTGCATTTTAGGGGGTTAAAAAAATTTTGTTTGGGAGTCTTGCATTAAAGCTCCCTCTCTCTCTCTTCCAAGCATCAAAACCTCTCAAGTCCTACACCATTTTACACTACAACTCATAGCATCACACCTCCAACATCCATTCCAGCAACTTGAGGCTGTCTTCCAGAGGTCAAGAGCTCCCAAACCTGGTCCAAAAGTTGTTGAAGCTTGGTTCTACAAGGGTGAGTCCCATTTTCCCTCTTTTGAGCCTATTTTTGCATACTTTCTTAGCTCTTCGTGCTTACATTTTCGGGCTCCGACCCTAACTGAAAATAGTCATTTTTTGAGGTCTTTTTCATGTTTGATTGAGGGTTCTTCCCTGTTTGAGGCTTCATACTACCACTTGCCTCTTTAGCTCTCATTTATGTCTCTTTCTTGTATAGTATTTTAGACCTATTTTTAAACTGTTTTGAGCTTGGTCATAAACTGTAAAGAGGCTTGTTTTGATCCCTTCTTCAACATTGTTGAAGGGCTCTTCACTGTTTGAGGCTTCCATCTGTCACTTACCTCTTTATCTCTCTTTTGGCCCTATTTTTTGCATGCTTTTTAGCTCCTTGTGCTTGTATTTTTGGACTCTGGTCCGAACTTTAAATAGTCATATTTTGACCCACTCTTCATGTTTGATCAAGAGTCTTTCACTGTTTGAGGCTTCCTTTTTGCTCTTTGTGTTAAAGCTCTCTTTTATGCCTTATTTTGTATAGTATTTTAAGCTTGCTTGTGCACTGTTTTGGGCTTGGTCATAAACTGTAAAATATCATTTTTTGGGCCCTTCTTCAACATTTTTGAAGGGCCTCCTCTCTTTGAGGCCAGCAGCCATCACTTGCTTCTTTGTCCCTCTTTTGGCCTTTTTCTTGCATAATGTTTTAGGCCTGCTTGTGTTTATTTTCGTGGCTTGATGTAAACTGTAAAGTGCTTCATTTTGAACCCCTCTTCAACTTTGTTGAAGGGATCTTTTCCATTTAGGGCCAGAAGCTGTTACTTGCTTCTTTATCTCTCTTTCGAGGCCATTTTTGCATGTTAGCTTAGCCCTACTTGTATTCACCTTTTGGCCTTGCTTAAAACTGGAAATATGCTTGTTTTGGGACTGTCTTGATTCTATCTTCATACTTCATGTTCAAATAATGCATGCTTTGTATAGCTATAAGTCATTCCATGCGCTTAGTTTCGAGTTTCGAGTCTCATTTCATGCATCGGGTGCCATGTTTCCGTGTCTCGAGTCTGTTTTGCATCATATTTTAGCGCTGAAATTTGCATGCTAGTATGCCATATTCCATGCCTTGCCATGCTTTGTTAGAGTGGCATTTGGTGCCTTAGGGTCGGTCCTCGGTTTGCGTGCACGTGTGCACGCATCTCGAGTGTCTCATTTTCATCTAATGGCCTCCTATGTGAGTGTGACTGAGGTCCACTTGTGTTGGTGTAAGTCCATTATGCATTGTGTATGCCATTTCATTCCGTAGCATTGTGTATGCTAGGTTGTATGTTAGCGCATTGTGTATGCCATGTTACCTCGTGCATCGTGTATGCCATTTCATAGCATTGTGCATGTTAGGTTGTATCTTAGTTGCATTCATGCATATCATGCATATTGCATTGTGTTTGGGATAGGAGTTAGCCCGAGCACGGGAAACGAGGTACGTTTCGTACTCCGAGTAACGGAACGTGTCTCAATTCCCCAGTCGCCGACACTCCGGATTATCCATGATAGAGTCTCGGTCTTGTTGTGTTTATATGTGCATTCATTCTATATTGAGTCATGCAAATCGACTCCTCGGCCATCATGCATCGATATGCGTGATTGGTGGCACAAGGATCGAGGACTACGCTCCCTGAAGAGTAGTCAAGCATACATATGTGAAAATACATTGCCATGCCCCTTTTCTGCTCTCTGTTGCAGCAAATCAAGAATCAGCAGCCTTCCGGAGCTTGGTGCGCTTCCCGAGAACAATTGCAAACAGAGGCTAATTGGGGCATCGCAGTGGATTTTCGCGCCGAACATGCATCATTCATCACCCTGAACGGAGTCGAGGCAGTCCCTAACTTGCATGCTAGTTTTTAATGCTTTCCTAGATTAATTTGTAAATTAATTAGGATTTTGTATTTATTCGGACTGTACCATTTATTCGGACTGTACTATTCATTTGGGACTGTATATTATTTATTCGGACCCTCTGCGCGAGGGCACAACTGTAATAAGTGTGCGTGTGTGTGATGTATGTCTTCCAACCCCACGTCTTTCTCCCTTTTATTTACCAGCCTATGATGGTCAGATTAGGGCATGTTTCAATTAGCATATAGTATGATAGCATGATTGCATTCATTCATCTGTCTTGCATGCACCGGGCTCGGCGCATCATACTAACTGCATTTGTATTTCAATTCCAAGTTGAATACATGTTAGCTGTAGCATTTCATATGCCATCTTTAGAATAGCCGAGCCTATCTTAGTTGCATTTTGCATGTGTTGCATTAGGCATTTCTGTATAATTAGGATCATGCATGGATTTCTAATTAGCTTCTGTTTTGGCTTGGAGTACTCGGTAAGTTTTTATGCTTTAGCATCCTTGCATGCGTGTGAGTGACTGCCATGATAGCATGCTTACCGTGAAGCTATATGCTTATGTGATATAACTGCCTGAATGCCTGTGGGTGAAGGTTGGGTTGTTTGGATTGGGACAAATCATCAACTGTGAGTTTTAAGCCTACTAGATAGTGGCAAAATCATGTTTTCTAAGCCCACCCGAGGGTAGCAAAATCTGCATTTTAAGCATACTTGCGAGTAGCAAACCATCTTTCAAAAACAAACATGAAATGTTTTGTTCCAATTCAGGTGACCCGGTCTATACTTGTATGCTGTGCGCATCACATAGTAAATCTAGGCTAATAACCGGAATAAGAACACATAATGTTTTCAAAACTTGATATCATGGTTAGTAGAGCCCAATCTTTGATCGGGTGAACGGGGGTGCTCACGAAGTGACCTTCCCCAATCATACCCAAGTTCCCGAGCCGAGGCAACTTTGGTGATGACGGACACGTGGCCTTAGGCAACGAGTCAGGGTTTCCTAAATTTCCCAAAAATAAAATATTTAGGTGGCGACTCTGTATCTGGCAAAGCAGTCCATGTTTGGCACTTCTTTCAAAAATTTGTTTTCTCAAAACGATTTGCCGGATTTGGACTCTTTGGTTCAGATTAAGAACCATGACACAAATCGAGTCTGAACTGTAGCGAGGTCTCCCCGCGAGCTTGTTACAGTTTCTGGCGACTCTGCTGGGGATCGAACCCAGAATCTCTGGTTTTGACTACACTTGTGTGTTTCTTTGCATTGCATTTGCATTGGTGCGCCTAGGACACCGTGTTTGCCATCTGCTACTCCTGAACGGTTTGCCGGAGGCTTGTCTTGTCAAGGCATGACCATAAGGCTAACCGGTTGTGGGCTCTGCCAGTATGGGAACACAAACCCCGGTTTTACCGGGGCACCCTTTTGACCATTCGACCTAGTGCATATTCGGAATCCATAGTGACCATTCCAAACTAGGACAGGTTGCTTACCCGATATAGGTTGTTTGAAACCGCTGTGTGCGTAGTGAAACCCTAGCTCCTGACAAAATAGGACAGGGAAACCCTACCCCTCCATAGGGGTGTTTTGGCTCTCACTTATCTGTTATGTGCTTTTAGAGTGCGTCTCTATAGGAATGCATGTATCAGTTTACAAGTCTGGGCATCAGGCCTGCGGGCACCAGTTCAGAATTTTGGGATTCAGTTTACCTGAGGGTATCAGTTTACGGGCAGAATTCTGTAGGGGCACAGTCATTCAGCTCGGCTCATATGGGTTATCGTAAAATCAGGCTGAGATGCTCTCTGTTTTTCCTTTTGCTAGGTAGTCTTGGAACCATAGCTTCAGAAGGCTCCGATACCCCCCAGGTTCATTGGACGCGTGTCAAAAGACTTTGTCAGGTCAGAGATTCCATTCAAGGGCAATCAGTGTTCCTTCGCCAGAGGCCGGGTAAAAAGGCCAGTCAAGCACAGATCATCAGTTTAACAATCTTCGGATTAGCAGTCATTATCCATCTCACCTCTGTGCAGTTGGGTTGAGATATCTCAGGGAGTTACACTTGTTATTCAGCTAGGTCAAGGCAGTATGGCAGGGATGGAAGAAATGATGCGTCAGCTTCAAGAGAGTATGAAGCTCATGCAGGAGGACGCTGTCCGTCAAGCGGAATTCGCCAAGCAACAGGCCGTGATCATAGTCCAACAGGCAGAGACAATTGCCAGGTTAAAGCAGCAAACTGGAGTATCTACTTCACACCAGGCTCCTCCCCCACCAAGAGTTCCCATACTCGGGGAGGCAACCCACGTCCAGGATGATACGGACATTCCAGGCGGGCCAACTCCGCCCCCGGTTCTACTCCAGCTATCTAAAAACCCACCAACCTACCAGACTCCCCTTTGAGCTCGAGACGGACCCCACAGCATTGAAAGTGAGCAAGCTTAAGAAATTGTTCAAAAAGTCTCAAGGGGCCCATTCTATTCCTGATATAGAGGATGGTTATACCGACTCAGTGGTGACATTACCGGATCGGTTCAAGATGCCACATATCGATCGATTCGATGGCTCTGAAGACCCAATGGTGCACCTCCAACTGTTTTCTGATATCCTGAGGCTAATGGGTTTGACCACAGCCCAGAAATTGTCACTATTCGGCCGAACCCTGTCCGGGATAGCCGCAATCTGGTATGCAAAATTGGAGAACTCTGTGAAATAGAACTGGGAAGAGCTGGCTGAGGCCTTTATTGCTCAATACTCCTATAACACATAGATCGAGGTCACAACTCGTGATCTCGAAGTCACCCGCCAAGAACTAAAAGAGGGTTTCTCAGAGTTTGTGACGAGATGGAGAGCAAAAGCCTCAATGATGACCACTAGGCCCACTGACAAAGATCAGATTCGGATGATTGTGCGCAATCTCCAGCCCAAGCTTATGCAGAAAATGATTGTTCTTCCCTTCCCTACCTTTTCAGATCTGCATGAGATGGGGGTTCAAATCAAGGATGCCATCAGACAAGGGATCTTTGCAGAAGATAATGAGCCTTTGAAGAGGAATGTTGCTCGCAGTTCCAATGCTACTACTGATGGTAGCACAACTGCGAAATGCTCAGAAGTAGACACTATCACCACTTCCCTCAATGGCCAAAAACCAACCACTTCAACTCGGCCCCAAGCCCGAAAATTCCATCCTCTTTACATGAGCCTCTCCCAAGCTTTGAAAAAGCTGCAAGAAGAAGGGCACCTAGAACTCCTAGAACCCCAACCCCTTCCAAACCCTCTTCCAACAAGATATGACCCATCTAAATACTGTGCCTATCATCAACAACCCGGTCATGATACGAACCGTTGCATCCGCCTCCGTCATAAGATTCAGGATCTTATTGACGAAGAAACCCTAGCTCCACCCAAAGGACCTCAGGTTAGTACTACTCGTCACCTCCCCACCTCAACCTCATCCATACACTACCATCCACCTTCGACCCCAGCATATACATCACCCCAGCCCATCTACCCAAGCCTGAGGTGTTCATTCCAGAAAGCATGGACTTATGCATGATGGATGCACCTGGACCCCAATCATCTCAAACCCGTGAGCCCACCACTTCTGAGCTAAAGACAATGATCGAAGATCTTCAAAGAACTGTGACAGATCTAGCCTCTGGGACATTGGCTCCATCATCGACCACAGCACATGCTAAGAGTTTCACGACAAAAGGTTCCCCAGTCTTGGAACGGGCTGCATTTGAGGAATGCCAATCCCTTGGCAAAGTTGAGGCGAGTGGAAAGAACAAGATAGGGGCGGGCATGGATCCCCATGAACATCTTCTGTTGGCTGTTGAGGCTTTGAAAGCCGAGGGACTGAACAAAGAGCAAGTGCTCGCAGTTGTTGCAAAAACTGTGGACGACATTTTCGCCACTCAAGTTGGGGGCAGTTTGAATCAAGGGGCAAGCCAGGAGAAGGGTCGTTGTATCAGAAACGTTCCTTTCAGCTATAATCCTGCATTCAGAAGAGATCAACAAACCAGGCCAGCACCTGCCAATCCCTTTACTGGTGCGTCCAGCAAAAATCCACAAACCCAGAAATACCAACCCCGAGGTCAGAGGGTCTTCTATGCCCTCCACATGCCTTTGTCCAAAGCTTTCCAAATCCTTGTTGGACAAGGCCATCTCAAACCCCTTGAGCCTCGGCCTCTCCCAAATCCTCTTCCGGCTACGCATGATGCCGCCCAGTACTGTGCCTTCCATCAGCAAACTAGCCATACTACCGACAACTGCTTCCGTCTTCGCCATGAAGTACAGGATCTATTTGACAAAGGGGTCATTGCCGCGCCAAGCTCTGCAAAGTCTATCGGCACTTGATCAGTGAACTTGTGGGGGATAATGTGATGTGATCAAGGGATGAACCACATGCGGGCGGCGCTCGATTAACTCCAGACGTGGGAATAGCACGCACTGTGCTGAGCAATATGCAAACACCAGTTTTTGTGCTTTCTGACTTGGGTATTGGGTCAGTCTTGTCATTTATATTGAGTCAGTCTTTTCATACTGAGTCAGTCTTTTCATACTGAGTCAGTCTTTTCATACTGAGTCAGTCAAGTCAGTCATTTTGTATAGGAGTCGGGTGGTTCCGGGGGTGTTACCTCGGACATCGCTATCTTGTTTTGCGTTTGTCTTTTCGTTTTGTTTTGAGTCTGTTCCTACCAGGGAGCCAGTTGTGCCAACAGATTTTGAATGAAACAGCAGTGATTTTCACGCTCTCGCGTTTGTTTCTGCCTTGTGCCAGTTATGCCGGAAGTTCTGAATGAGATGGCAGTATTTGACTAAGAATTCTATCTTTTTCTGTGCCTTGAAGTCATTGTAATGACCTGAGTTTTTCAAAACTTTTTGAACACTGCGGTGAAAACAAAGAGGGAGGAATTCCTCGGGATTTGCAAAACTTTGATCAAACTGAGAGAAAGAGAGGCGTGCTAAGCCCTTAATGAATGAAATCATGCTTGTTAGTGTGAGTACTGGGAAGGATCCTGGCTTGATCCAGATTGGTTCTACACTGTCTTCAGCGCGAGCGACTGGTCGCTTTCTTAAAAGATTTCAAAAAAAATGTTTTGCCCGGTCCTGCGAAGACCTGTGTAGAATCGCTCTTGGGATTGTGCAGCTTAGGATCGCTCTCAGCCTCAAGACTCGACCCCTCTGCTTTCAAAACCTTGAACTTGGATTCAGAGTGTTCAACGGTCAACTACAATGTGAGGCCTATGTGGCCAGATTCAAACCAGCCCTCAAACAAGAGGCAAGAAAGTCAGATCAAGAAGACCAGATATCATCAAAAGAAGCTTGCAAAGCTAGATCAGAAGGACCCTTGGAACTAGGGGCAAAGAATTTCAAATGTGCTCGAAGAGCCGAAGATGGATCATTCCACAAATCAAAGAAGGTTAGCAAGAATGCCAAATCCCAGAGGGAGGAAGAAGAAAGCATTGCTGAGGGATAACCGAGTTCCTATCCACAACACTAGAGGCAAATTCAGCCCCCGTTGGATGGACTCCTACACCGTCAGCGAACAGCAGCCACTCTCTTGGATTCAGACAGATTCGAGATCTCAGAACCATTTGACATGGACAAAGCTACACTTTTACCCTTGAGAGGCTCGCTGGGCCGAAAACCCGAAAGGGCGACCTAGGCAAAAGTTAGAGCAAGAAAAGAAGAAAAAGAACAAAAAAAAAAGAGAAAAGAACAAAAGAACAAAAGAACAAAAAATAAAAATGCAAAGAAAAGAACAAAAAAAAAAAAAAGAAAATCAATAAAAGAATTGAAAAGAAGAAAAACAAAGCTCGCAAGGTTGAAAACCTACAACAGGCGCCTTGGCAAAAGTTAGAGCATAAAAAGGAGAGGTTAAATACCCGAGTGTACCTAAACCCCGAACTACGTAAGGCTTGATTCCCATCTTTGGGATACGTAGGCAACTTCATCCTGAAGTCCAGCCGTAAAACACTTCAATTTGATTGTGCCCATGTAATGGTTTTGATCATCTTCGCCTTCTCTGTATCCGAGAATTTGGTTGTGTTCGTCACTTCAAGGACTGACTACAATGCGCTACAGTGCCATTCAAACAAGGGGCAACTTACCGTTTCCATTCAATGCGCCGCGGTGCCATTCAAACAAGGGGCAACTTTCCGTTGCCATTCAATGCGCCGCGGTGCCGTTCAAACAAGGAGCAACTTTCCGTTGCCATGCAGCTCTATTCAAGCAAGGGGCAATTTTCCTTCGGATCTGAGGTTGTGCATCTCGAGAGTGGGTTCTATGCTCGTTGAGTAGTGGCCGATTGCAAAAATAGTTTTTGAGAATTTTTACTGAGGTTGACTAATCTTCTCTCGAAAACTATTCCATTTTTTCCAAAACTGGACCTTTTTCTTGGACCCAAAAAAGGAAAATTTTTAGTGCTCATAACTTAACTTGCATGATTTTGAATCAGAAAATTGAACAAGCATGTTAATCTGACTCTCATTTTGGTCAAAATTGTCTTAGTAGAAAGCCAAAAACAAAAAATGGTCGAAATAACGAACTAGAGGCACAGTTGAGTCAGGTGTTCTGTCTTTTCCCCATTGCCACAATACTTGCCAAGAAGGGCACTCTACCTACCAAAAAAGGGTACAACTGAAGTTAACAGCAAAAGGGCTGAAAGCTCTCTCACCCTCCGAGCAGCGAGGTATCAAGCCAAGTGCGAAGCACGAACTGGAATGGATCAAGATATTCCACTCCCTCATCTGGACAGATCTGATCATGTCCAAACTCTCCAGCAGAGCATCGTCAACCGATGTCAGCTGCAGATTTGCTACACACCCAGTTGTAGCACAGCCCCTCTGTGGGAGAAACTCACTAGCTACGTGCAGAAGAAGAAGAATCTAGCGAAATGATAGGGGCAAGAGCCCACAACTTTCTGTTTATCCATCAACCACCCAGGGGAGGGATTTAAAATGAGAGATTGAAGAATAGAGAGATGTGCGCTGAGAGAAAAAGTAAGGAAAAGGGTTTTGTGAGAAAAGTCAAGCCTGAGGGCTGAGTGATGTGAGAATCACAAATAAGAGGGGGTGGGAAATAATACCCAGAGAAACAGGCTCCCTGTGCATGTCTGCGTGTCGTGTCTTTTTGTTTTATCTTGATTCTTGTTTTGAGTCGTTTCGAGTGTTACTCAATGTGTTTAGGTCATTTTACCTTGTTTTCCCTTTGTTGAGTTGTGTTTAGGTTGTTCTACCTTTGCTTTCCATTGTTGAGTTGTTTTGGCTGTGGTCAGTTGTAGGCTCAATACCCAGTTGAGAACACTTTTCTCATTTCATTTTCAAAAATCGTTTTGTGCTCAGAGTGCCGTGTCGTTCTCCACATTTGTGCAAATCAAGATTGGTTCTTTCACAAAGCCGCGGGGTTCAACCCAGGTCATGTGAAAACAGTAAAACCAGGACCCATCTGAAGCTATGAAAGTTCCGGGCTACCAAGCAAAAGAAAAGAGAGAAAATTTGGAGCATCTGAGTGTGTTTCAACTTCTGCAAGTTTCGTCTTTATAAGCCGTGTGTTCAAAATAAACAGAATACTGTGTTATGAGCTGTGTGTTCAGAGTGGGCAGTGTGCTGTAAGAGCTGTGTGGCGAACAAACAGAATACTGTGTTATGAGCTGCGTGTTCAGAGTGGGCAGTGTACTATAAGAGCTGTGTGCCGAATAAACAAAATACTGTGTTATGGGCTGTGAGTTCAGAATGAGTTGTGTTCAGAACAGACTGTGTGTTCAGAATCAGCAGTGTCTTGCGTGAGCCGTATGTTCCAAAATAAGCAGAATATTGTGTTATGAGCTGCGTGTTCAGAATAAGCAGTATGCCGATACGAGTTGTGTGTTCAAAGTGAACAGAATACTGTGTTGACTGTTTCACTATTTCAAGCCAGAATGGCGAACAGAAGTGCTCTCCCTGAGTACCATTCCTCATCAGAATAAAGCGGTTTACCGCCACTCACTCCATGAGGTGCTTTCGAAAGTGCCGCTTTGTTTGTTTATTGCATTCCTTAAACATCACGCTCCGTATTGTTTGCAACATGTATCGTATCATCGCACTTATTGCATTTATTTGCATCTTGTGTTACCTCTTATTGTTTATCCTTTTACGCTAAGCAGCGTTTAGGATCGTTGTCCCCTGGGACTTAACTTAGGTTGCATGAAACACGCTCCCGAGTTGTTTACCTCTTTTCACGATTTCAGTGAGGTTAGAGTTTGGTTCTTCCTTACGCGATTTCAGCGTGTTTGGAATTTATCCCAGGTTGCGTTGTAGACGCGCTGGGCGGGCTTGTTTGGACCTCTTCTCACGATTTCAGCGTGGTTTGAGTGTCCCGTTCCTTACGCGATTTCAGCGTGTTTGGAATTTATCTCAGGTTTCGTTGTGCGCGCACTTGAGCGGTTGTTTTTTGACCTCTTCTCACGATTTCAGCGTGGTTTGAGTGTCCCGTTCCTTACGCGATTTCAGCATGTTTGGAATTTATCTCAGGTTGCGTTGTGCGCGCACTTGAGCGGTTGTTTTTTGGACCTCCTCTCACGATTTCAGCGTGGTTTGAGTGTCCCGTTCCTTACGCGATTTTAGCGTGTTTGGAATTCATCTCAGGTTGCGTTGTACGCGCATCTGGGCGGTTGTTGTTTGGGCCTCCTCTCACGATTTCAGCGTGGTTTGAGTGTCTCGTTCCTCACACGATTTCAGCGCGTTTGGATCTTATCTCAGGTTGCGTCGTGCGCCCACTTGAGCGGTTGTTTTCAGACCTCTTCTCACGATTTCAGCGTGGTTTGAGTGTTCTGTTCCTCACACGATTTCAGCGTGTTTGGAATTTATCCCAGGTTGCGTTGTAGATGCGCTGGTCGGATTTTTTTGACCTCTTCTCACGATTTCAGTGTGGTTTGAGTGTCCCGTTCCTCACACGATTTCAGCATGTTTGGATCTTATCTCAGGTTGCGTTGTGCGCGCACTTGAAGCGGTTGTTTTCAGACCTCTTCTCACGATTTCAGCATGGTTTGAGTGTTCTGTTCCTCACACGATTTTAGCGTGTTTGGAATTTATCTTAGGTTGCGTGGAACGCGCTTCTGATTGATTTTCTTTGTTCTTCCTCCACTCACGAGTCCAGCGTGGTTGACATATGTCACCATTTTGCATCTATTGTGAATATGTGCTTCATTAAATACCCAGGGGTATATCCTCGGCTTGAAATCTGTATGGCAGCCCCATAGATTGAGATAGCATATATGTGCGCCTCAATTCTGGATACTGAATCAACCTAGTCTGTCACCCTGTTGGAGAATAGGGAAAGCTGCAACCATAGTCAGGGAGAAAAGTAATACCTGTGGTTCGACCAAGAAGAAGCGAGAGATCTCCAGCACCATGAGGCACGATATTGTATGTACGGTTCATTTGAGGCTGGTGCGACCAGACGAACCGCGCAGGTATTGTATCTTCTCCGTGTGAGACGTGGCGAGAATTGAATAATTCTCCGCATTCTTAACTGCATGAAATGTAGTTGTTGCTTTGCATTCTTGCTTAAAACTGTTGCATCTATTGTGAATATGTGCTTCATTACAGCTTGCTTCATTTGCATTATCATTGAGTTACCTTCGGCGTCTTGCATTGCTGATTGCATTTTGGCCCCCCCTGCCTGCGGGCGCGCCTGCAGGCACATCTCTGTTTATCTCGCCTGTTTGTCTAAGTCTTCAGCCTTGTCAAAAATGGGTCGTCTCTAGGCTTTGACATTCACTCCCATCACTTATGACTTTCGAGTTCTGTCAAAGAGGGGCAACTGTAGACACCCCATTTTTGACCGACCTTAAGACTCAGACGTCACTGATTGAGCGCTCGGTGATATTGCATATTGTGCTCGTGCAGAAGTTTCAGAGTCTTGGCTGCGAGCCTTGCCTGCGGACTTCCGGGCTCTTTCGTGTCTTGCCTCGGTTTGCGAACCAGGCTCTGTTTTCTCTATTTTCTCTTCCCAAAGGGAGAGAGAGGTCTTGTAGATCATCTCTCAGTGGCCGTAGGCTACGTTTCGTGGTCGTAGGCCATTTTTCCCGTTTGGAGCCCGGTTTCCGATTTTTCGGAGCCGACGGCCGTATGCCTCGGTTCGGGGCCGCTTAACCACCTCCGTTTGCTCCGGTTTTTGGTATACACCTCCATCCTCCATTAAAACACTTTGAGGCTATTTTCCAGAGGCTAGGAGCTCCTCTTCTTGGTCCAAAAGCTGCTGGTTCATTGGTCTTCAAGAGTAAGCTTCTTTCCCCTCCTTTTTGTTCCTATCTTGCTCTATATCTAAGCCTTGCTTGCAAGAATTTTTTGCCTCTGACCCAAACTGTAAATAGTCATATTTTGAGCTCCTTTTCATGTTTGATTAAGGACCTTTTGCTGTTTGAGGTCTCCTACTATCACTTGCCTCTTTAACTCTCTTTTAGGCCTATTTTTGCATGGTATTTTAGGCTTACTTGTGAGCTGTTTCGGACTTGGTCATAAACTGTAAAATGTCTTACTTTGAGCCCCTCTTCAACTTTGTTGAAGGGCTCTCTTCAGTTTGAGGCCGGCAGCTACCACTTGCTTCTTTATCTCTCTTTTAGGCCTATTTTGGGGGGAAATTTGAATTTCAATTTCCCCCCTTTTCCTCCACTCTTTTGCCTATAAAACCAGCAGCTCCAGCTGCATTTTAGGGGGTTAAAAAAGTTTTGTTTGGGAGTCTTGCATTAAAGCTCCCTCTCTCTCTCTTCCAAGCATCAAAACCTCTCAAGTCCTACACCATTTTACACTACAACTCATTGCATCACACCTCCAACATCCATTCCAGTAACTTGAGGCTGTCTTCCAGAGGTCAAGAGCTCCCAAACCTGGTCCAAAAGTTGTTGAAGCTTGGTTCTACAAGGGTGAGTCACATTTTCCCTCTTTTGAGCCTATTTTTGCATACTTTCTTAGCTCTTCATGCTTACATTTTTGGGCTCCGACCCTAACTGAAAATAGTCATGTTTTGAGGTCTTTTTCATGTTTGATTGAGGGTTCTTCCCTGTTTGAGGCTTCATACTACCACTTGCCTCTTTAGCTCTCATTTATGTCTCTTTCTTGTATAGTATTTTAGACATATTTTTAAACTGTTTTGAGCTTGGTCATAAACTGTAAAGAGGCTTGTTTTGATCCCTTCTTCAACATTGTTGAAGGGCTCTTCACTGTTTGAGGCTTCCATCTGTCACTTACCTCTTTATCTCTCTTTTGGCCCTATTTTTTGCATGCTTTTTAGCTCCTTGTGCTTGTATTTTTGGACTCTGGTCCAAACTTTAAATAGTCATATTTTGACCCACTCTTCATGTTTGATCAAGGGTCTTTCACTGTTTGAGGCTACCTTTTTGCTCTTTGTGTTAAAGCTCTCTTTTATGCCTTATTTTGTATAGTATTTTAAGCTTGCTTGTGCACTGTTTTGGGCTTGGTCATAAACTGTAAAATATCATGTTTTGGGCCTCTCTTCAACATTGTTGAAGGGCCCTCCTCTCTTTGAGGCCAGAAGCCATCACTTGCTTCTTTGTCCCTCTTTTGGCCTTTTTCTTGCATAATGTTTTAGGCCTGCTTGTGTTTATTTTTGTGGCTTGATGTAAACTGTAAAGTGCTTCATTTTGAGTCCCTCTTCAACTTTGTTGAAGGGCTCTTTGCCATTTCAGGCCATCAGCTGTTACTTGCTTCTTTATCTCTCTTTCGAGGCCATTTTTGCATGTTAGCTTAGCCCTACTTGTGTTCACCTTTTGGCCTTGCTTAAAACTGGAAATATGCTTTTTTTGGGACTTTCTTGATTCTATCTTCATACTTCATGTTCAAATAATGCATGCTTTGTATAGCTATAAGTCATTCCATGCGCTTAGTTTCGAGTTTCGAGTCTCATTTCATGCATCGGGTGCCATGTTTCCATGTTTCGAGGCTGTTTTGCATCATATTTTAGCGCTGAAATTTGCATGCTAGTATGCCATATTCCATGCCTTGCCATGCTTTGTTAGAGTGGCATTTGGTGCCTTAGGGTCGGTCCTCGGTTTGCGTGCACGTGTGCACGCATCTCGAGTGTCTCATTTTCATCTAATGGCCTCCTATGTGAGTGTGGCTGAGGTCCACTTGTGTTGGTGTAAGTCCATTATGCATTGTGTATGCCATTTCATTCCGTAGCATTGTGTATGCTAGGTTGTATGTTAGCGCATTGTGTATGCCATGTTACCTCGTGCATCGTGTATGCCATTTCATAGCATTGTGCATGTTAGGTTGTATCTTAGTTGCATTCATGCATATCATGCATATTGCATTGTGTTTGGGATAGGAGTTAGCCCGAGCACGGCGAACGGGGGTGCTCACGAAGTGACCTTCCCCAATCATACCCAAGTTCCCGAGTCGAGGCAACTTTGGTGATGACGGACACGTGGCCTTAGGCAACGAGTCAGGGTTTCCTAAATTTTCCAAAAATAAAATATTTAGGTGGCAACTCTGTATCTGGCAAAGCAGTCCATGTTTGGCACTTCTTTCAAAAATCTGTTTTCTCAAAACGATTTGCCGGATTTGGACTCTTTGGTTCAGATTAAGAACTATGACACAAATCGAGTCCGAACTGTAGCGAGGTCCCCCCGCGGGCTTGTTACACATAGGATGGCACATGATACAGCTCTGAAATGGCATAAAAGATGGTCCCGAAACATGCAAGTATGTCACACAATGCAAGCTAGATGGCCCGAATACCGAACCTAGTGAAGTGCGTCACACTAGAGGTACACAAAGCAATGCACCAGTGGCAAAACCAACCCCAAACAGACCCTAGGCAGGTCTGAAACAGTGGAGAAATGGCCTAAAATGATGGCTCGGAATGCAAAGAAATGGAGCTCATTCAATGGTCGGTAAACAAGGCATTCATGCACAACTCTCAAGCACACTTAAAGAGGAGAAAACATGGAAATATGGCATTCACATAAGCTCTGAAATATGATGCAAAATGACCCCAAAGCATGAAAACACCTCAGTATATGCATGCAATAGACCTCAAATCTCAAAGCTAGGCAAGTGTATTGAACTACGAGCATGCAAAACAAGCATCATTTGACCATGAGAACCAAAAATAGAGCTAGGGCAGTCCAAAATATGCACAAAATCAGTTTAATGCATAGTCAAAATGTGCTAGAATCAAGGGTCAACAAAGCATGCAAAGAAAGCTAGTGAACCATGAGTTGTACTACAACTATATGAAGCATATGAGAGCTCACCAAACCACCCAAAAACAAAATTATTCCATGCCAAATATGCCCAATAACCCACTGAAACTCAATCAATGCATGCAAGAATGATGTGCTCCTTTGAGAGGCCAATAAGAGGGTTGTTCTACTCATGCAAGATAGACATGCAAAATGGCAAAACCACCTCTAGACAGAGGTTATGAGGGCCCTAAAACTCATCAAAAATGGCCTGAAATGAAGCTAGGAAGCATACAAGTAAAAGCCTATTTGAAAGGCCTTGAATAGGATTGCTCTACACATGCATAATAGACATTCAAAATGGCCAAAAGGGCTTTGGACAGAGCTTATGCAGGTCATAAAACTCACAAATAATGGCCTGAAACATGGCTTCAAAACATGCAAATAGGGACTCCTTTGTAAGGCCAACAAAGCTAGTAAAGAGAATAAGGGGTGAGAGGGTCACCCCTCTCTGATTTTGAAGCTCAAAGACACATGTTAGCAACTGAAAATCCACTGGATTTCAGTGGCTAAAAGGCCAAACCAAGGCCAACACAAATGCTCTAATGCATAGCTCAAAACATGAGGAAATGAAGCATGCAAGGGGGTAGATGACCCCCAATAGAAAAATGGCCTTAATCAAACTTGAAGAGAAGCTCAAAATAAGACTTTTTCAGTTTATGACGAAGCCCAAAAATGCTTGCAAATAGAGATAAGATATGAAGCAAAATAATGCTACAAAGAGGGAAATAGAGACTTACCCTTGTAGAGAAGACCTCCAGCAACTTCTGGACCAAGGTAGGAACTCTTCAACCTCTGAAAATTAGCTCCATGGTTCTTAGGTTGATAACGGAGGTGTTGTGCTTGGAGGTGTAGTGCAATGGGTGCAAGAACAATGGAGTTTGAAGCTTCAAGGAGAGAGATATGGAGGGAAGTGTATGTATGCTCTAGACTAATTCTTCAACCCTTGCAATGGAGGAGGAGGCCTCCCTTTATAGAGAAGAGAGGCCAAAGCTTCTCTTGGAAGCTTCAAACCAAGAATAAACATCCTTTATACACATGTATTGAGGATGCATCAAATGGCTCCCAGCTGGCACAGCTGGAACACATTCAGTGAGACCAAAAAGCAGGAAGCAGGCCGACCAGTTAAGGTGGTCGGCCGGCCACTCCCCCTAGTCGGCCGACCAGGGGTCAAAAGGTTCAAGTTGAAAAGGTGGTCGGCCAGCCCAAATTGGTGGTCTCCCAGGTGAATGCAACTCAGTGGTGGTATGGGAGACCCGAAATTGTGGCTCAAAAGTGAGGGAGACCAAGGGGTCAAAAGGGTCAGGAAAAAAAGGTGGTCGGCCATACCAGATTGGTGATCTCCCAGGTGAATGCAACTCAGTGGTGGTATGGGAGACCCGAAATTGTGGCTCAAAAGTAAGGGAGACCACCTACCTACCAAGAAAAACCAGCCGACCGGGGAAAGGTGGTCTCCAAGAAGAAAAGGTGGTCTCCCACCCTACTACCACCTTCCTAACAATGAAACTAGGGTCCATACCAAAAATGAACCCACATCGATGCAAAACGAGGGTTCGGGGGCCAAAACGCGCAGCCGGGGGCCCCGAAAACTGACTATTAAGCACCAAAGGTGGCGTATGACCACAAAGGTGGTCTCCCGGGCCATAGTGTCCCTCTAGGGAGAGGAAACAAGGTGTGTGCCAAAAATCGAAGCAAACGGAGGTAATTAAGCGGTCCCGAACTGAGGCACACGATCGACGGCTCCGAAAACCGGAAACTGGTCTCCAAACGGGAATAGTGGCCTACGAAAATGAAACGTAGCCTACGGCCACTGATAGATGGTCTTCGAGACCTCTCCCTCCCTTCGGGAAAAGAAAACTGAGAAAACAGGACCTGATTCGCAAACCGAGACAAAGCACAAAAGAGTCCCGAAGTCCGGAGGTAAGGCTCTCAGCCGAGACTCCGCAACCTCAGAACGAGCACAATATGCATCATCACTGAGCGCTCAGTTGGTAACGTCCGAGTCTTAAGGTCGGTCAAAAAATGGGATGTCTACAGCAGTCGAGTTCGCTCGACAGATCTTCCCGCCGGAAGTCCAACAATCGATGGTCGGACGTCAAGATTTCGAAGTATTTCGAGACGGCATACATGGGGCCGTGAAAGGACTATCTACTGGTTACGAAGTCGGCATGCGTCTGCGGGAAGCGCAACGTGAGAGTGAGAAAAAGGACGAAAGGAATCGCAGTCTGGAGATTCGTGCGGAAAAGGCTGAGCGTGAGCTTCGGGAGCTGAAGAATGTTCAAACGAGCGTGTCGGTGGCGGGCGGTCAATATAAATTGGTCATTGAGGAGAGAGTGACCCAACGGACCTCGGGTTATGCAAAGGGGTTTAAGGACGGCCTGAAGGTCGGGATAGAGAAGACCAAACAAGACCTTGTCGAGGAGGTCTGCCGATGTGAAAATCGTGGATTTAAGCACGGCTGGATCAAGGCCCTTCAAACCGAGAAAGCGCTCGAAGCCGTGGGCATTGATTCGGCTTCGCCCCTGTATCATCGTCACTACTTACCCTATTTCGATTTCGAAATTGAGAAGAGCGACGATGAGGGTGCCGAATAAATAGACTTTGGAACGCGAGAACAGACTTCGTGCTGAACAAATAGAATTTCTTTTATTTTCAACGTTCGTATTTGGTCTTGAAATGTTATGTGCTTAATTAAACGTATTATTTCAACTTACTGGCAAGTTTTGTGTTGCGTGGTGCAAATGTTTAAACATGCATTGACCGGCTCGAATTAAGAACAATTCTCAGTGAATATTTATTCGGCCAGTGAATTGGTCCGAATGCATCTCTCACAAAGGCTCCGAATCCGAAGACTATTTTGGCCAATCGTGATATCCACGAAGGGCGCTCCGAATTCGGAGTCTTAATCGGCCTTAAGAGGCTTAATCGGCCCTAAGATGTCATGCGCCAAAAGGGGTTCTGAATCCGGAGACTTTATTTTGGCCAATCGTGATATCCACGAAGGGCGCTCCGAATTCGGAGTCTTAATCGGCCTTAAGAGGCTTAATCGGCCCTAAGGTGTCATGCCCAAAAAGGGGGCTCCGAATCCGGAGACTTAATCGGCCCTAAGGTGTCATGCACCAAAAAAGGGGGGGCTCCGAATTCGGAGACTTTATTTTAACCAAACGTGATATCCACGAAGGGCGCTCTGAATCCGGAGTCTTAATCGGCCCTAAGGTGTCATGCACCAAAAAGGGGGGCTCCGAATCCAGAGACTTTATTTTGGCCAAGCGTGATATCCACGAAGGGCGCTCCGAATCCGGAGTCTTAATCGGCCCTAAGGTGTCATGCACCAAAAAGGGGGGCTCCGAATCCGGAGACTTTATTTCGGCCAAACGTGATATCCACGAAGGGCGCTTCGAATCCGGAGTCTTAATCGGCCCTAAGGTGTCATGCACCAAAAAGGGGGGCTCCGAATCTAGAGACTTTATTTTGGCTAATCGTGATATCCACGAAGGGCGCTCCGAATCCGGAGTCTTAATCGGCCCTAAGGTGTCATGCACCAAAACGGGGCTCCGAATTCGGAGACTTTATTTTGGCCAATCGTGATATCCACGAAGGGCGCTTCGAATCCGGAGTCTTAATCGGCCCTAAGGTGTCATGCACCAAAAGGGGGCTCCGAATCCGGAGACTTTATTTCGGCCAAACATGATATCTACGAAGGGCGCTCCCAATCTGAAGTCTTTATTTCGGCCTTAGAAGGCTTAATTGGCCCTTAAAGGCTTGGGAGCGAGCTTGAGAAAACGAGAAACTTTGTATTGCAACGGTGGAATATGTACAAGTATCAAGCCCACAAGTCGGGTCAATGATAGAATTTACGTAAATGTGTTGAATTCTAAGGCCGTGGCAGGCTTCTTCCTGACATGTCTGAGAGCCGATATGCCCCTGTTCCTGCGATGGATTCTATCTGATAGGGGCCGTCCCAGTTTGGACCCAATTTTCCATCGGCCGGTCCCCGGTCGGCTGGAAGTACCTTCTTTAGGACCAACTCTCCTGGCGTGTATCAGCGTAACTGAACTCGCTGATTATACGACTTGGCGAGTTGCTGCTGATACCGTGCCATTAATGCCAGGGCGCGATCTCTTCGTTCTTCAATTAGAATCAGATCCAGGGCAAGCATCATGTCGTTTCAGCCCCTATCAAAAACTTGCGATTTCAGAGTTGGAAGGCCGATTTCCAGGGGTAAGATTGCCTGGGTTCCAAAGCATAGAGCAAACGGTGTTTCTCCAGTGGATCTCCTCAGTGTAGTACGATGAGCCCACAATACACTCGGCAATTCTTCGACCCATTTGCCTTTAGCTTTTTCCAGCCTCTTTTTGATGTCGTCCAAGATGGATTTGTTAGAGGCTTCGGCTTGACCATTGCTTTGGGGGGTAGGCCGGTGTAGAGAAGTAAGGCCGAATGCCATATTTGCTGCATAACTCTCGATATACGCCATAATCGAACTGGGTGCTATTGTCTGAGATAAGAGCTCTCGGAATGCCGAATCGCGTTGTGATGTTTCTCCATACAAAGCATTTAATGTCGGCATCTCGTATATGTGTTAAAGCCTCTGCTTTGACCCATTTTGTGAAGTAATCTGTCGCGACGATTAAGAAACGCTTGTTCCCTAGGGCCCTCGGCAATGGTCCTACGATATCAAGTCCCCACTGAGCAAACGGCCAGGGGCTGGTGATAGAGTTCAACCCTTCGGCAGGCAGATGGGTTAATGGGGAGAACTTTTGGCACTGTTCGCATTTTTTTACATAACTCTCTGCGTCAGCTCTCATTGTCGGCCAATAATACCCCTGTGTTATAGCTCGATGGGCCAGGGAGCGTCCGCCAGAATGGGCACCACAACTGCCCTCATGTATCTCTGTTAGAAGCTCCTCCACTTTGTCAGGGTGCACGCATTCCAAATATGGACCAGAGAGGGACTTTTTATAAAGCCCTCCTTGCAGATCCAGATAGTATCGCAGGGCTTTATTTCGCAGCTTGTGTGCTTCTTTTTTATCCTCTGGGAGTTGTTCAGAAGAGAGGAATGCAGCAATGGGGTTCATCCAGCTTGGTGCGGATTCTATAACGTTGACATGGATTTCCTCCGAAGGGCCAATACTCGGCTCCGGGATGAAACCTACTTCGATGGTCCGTTTGATCTCAGAATTGATGACGGAGGCTAGGCACGCCAAGGCATCCGCGTGTGTGTTCTGGTCGCGTGTTATTTGGTTTAGTTCATGATGGTCAAATTTTGCCAACAAGGAATTGGCCGTTTTCATGTAGGCCGCCATACGGTCGTTTCTTGCCGCGTACTCCCCCTTTAGCTGACTGATTACCAATTTTGAATCACAAAACACAAGCAGACGCCGAGCGCCGAGAAGGTGCGCATTCCGCAGACCAGCTAGAAGGGCTTCGTATTCGGCTTCGTTATTTGATGCTTCAAAGCCAAGCTTGACGGCCTGCTCAATTACTGCGCCGTCTGGAGACATGATTACAACTCCGGCGCCGCTGCCCCTTTGGTTAGACGATCCATCACAGTATAATTGCCAAATATCCTCGACATAAATAATCCAGTTCGGCTTTAGTCGAACTTCAGCCTTTGGTCAAACTTCGTCAGGTTTGAGGTTGGCAAGTTCGCCGGTGAATTCAGCAACAAAGTCAGCCAATACCTGCCCCTTGGTTGCGGTTTTAGGTAAAAATTGAATGTCGTATTGGCCGAGTTCAAGAGCCCATTTTGAAACACGTCCTGATGCTTCTGCACTCCGTAGTACTGATCGGAGGGGATAATCTCTTAGCACCCCAATGCTATGTCCCTGGAAGTAATGCATCAGTTTTCTTGCCGCCATGACTAGGGCTAAGATGAGTTTTTCCAGTGGAAGGTAGCGTGTTTCAGCGTCAACCATTGCCTTGCTCACATAATACACTGGCCGTTGCTCCCTCTCCTCCTCTTTTAACAGTACAGCGCTGACGGGGCCGAATGCAATGTATACATCATGATTCTAAGAATAATATTCGGCCTCTTCACATCCCCTAATACTCGGCTCCCACAATTGCCCCCCAAACACTCCACTAACAACAGTTGGCTGGGGTGTTTAGTTTCGAACTTGAAAAGTCAGAGCCGAAATTCGGCGGTTAACCTCATTCCAACGCGAGTGTCAGAACGCACGCGCTTTATGGTCATCATTACAACTTCCCGCCCCTTCGTACACTTCTTTCATTTATTATTATGATTTAAAATTTTGTTGTCTTTTCGAATGCGTGTATATTGTTTTGAAAACTTGAAGCTCTTGGACTGCCTTCCGATACACCTCTGCAACCTCTGTCCATTCTTCATTGTCTTCTCTGTCTCTTGTAAGTTCTCTTCTTCTTTATTTCGAATCCCATTTCCTTGTTTGTTTTCAATTTGGCGTACTCCATAGACTGACGAAAATGGCAAAGCATTTGAAAGACCTCCTTTCTGCGGATCGAGTCTCTGGCTTTCGACGTCATTTTTCCATCCCCGACAACGTCCATCTGTCGCTCGTGACAGACAGCACCCTTGATATGGAGAGGGAGGATCAAAGCACAATCGTCTTCCCTCTCTTATCAATTGCTGATGACGGAGTCCGTTTCCCCCTTCACCCATTTCTTAGGGCCGTCCCTGGCCATTGGGGTCTAATCCCTTCACAACCTAATGTAAATTTCTTCCGAATCATAATGGGGATTATAGAGTTAAATCGTCGCGTTAGGATCAATCTCGGCATACCTGCTATTCAGCATTGTTATGCCTTGGCCAAGTCTTCTGGCCGACATAGGCGCTATTTCCTCAGGGCCAAGGACACCGACCATCAATTAGTGACCATGCTTTCCAGCTCTGGTAAGTGGGTTAATGATGTCATGGTCGTTGTCCGAGGTAACTGGGAATTCGGCGAAGGCGAAGACCGCCTAGATCCAATTCCCAGACGGAGAGGCGAACTAGGTGGCCATATAGCTTTTTACACTTATTTTCCTTATATGTGTTCGGCTTTTTTTTCGTGGTCTTATGATTTTACTTGTACAGGAAACGATTTGAAGAAAATTTTGGTTTCAACCGACGACTCCGTTCTTGCGGAAATCAAAGTCGCGCTCAAATACTTCGATCGTCCAAGCCTTCAGAGACAAGGGAGGGCGGCCCACATTCTTCTTCGATACGAGCCGACGTATACGACGTTCTCGGCGGCGAACAACATTCCAGTTCCGATGGGTGAAGAGTATCTTACGGCTCTTATTTTAACCAACTTCAAAAACTTGAGGCAAGTTGGTTTGGAGGCATCCGATTCGGAGCAGGTGGAAGTAGCTAAAGAGGTCGCTGAGTCAAGCCAGTCTGAAGCCGAGGTAGACGAGGCTTTAAAGTTGGCCTTTAAGGAAGCCGGACTCAATTTGTCTGACCCTCCATTCACCTCAGGCCAAGGGGAAGTCTCATTCGAAGACATTTTTACAAAGTTAGGGGACTTACCCGGCTCCTACCCTGATAACATGGCCAGCAAGTCGCTCAGCCAATTGGCCAAACGAAAAAACGCCGAGAGGATGGCTGCCCGAAAAAGAGCTGAAGCCGAGCGAAACCAACCTCCACCCCCTCCATCTGTCGTTAGAGAAGAAACTCCTCCATCTGTTCCCGTTGAAGAGGTGGTCCAGAATGAAGTGGCCGAGAAGGAACCTGTTGTCGAAGAACAGGTGGGTCAAGTGACGCAGCACAAGGGTGAAAAATGCCTGGCCGAACATGAAGCCGCTTGTTCGGAAGACCTAGTGGACAAACGGCCACGCTTGGAAGAAACGGACTTGGTTGTGCCATTCATAGTACAACCAAGGATAAAAAACATGCCGATTGGCTTCGATGCATCGGCTATAAGAGATCCAGCTGTGGCTTTGAGCCTGGCTTCCTCCATCTTTACGCCGGCAGACAGAGCAATTTTTAGGATAGAGGCCGATTTTCTGGCCATCGCGTTGGCCGCTTAATCGGCGATATTGGTACGTGATCCTTTATAGTTTTGCAAGGCTGACCAAAAGAGTTTCCATATTAGCCTACTGATACTTTGTTTTGCAGGCCGCGAGGAGGATAGCCGAGATTGGACGTCGTCAACACGACGCTATCGACCAAATCGGCTTTCTTTCAGCCGAGTTGGAAATCGAGAAGGGGAAGACAATTGAGGCTTCTCTCCGAGCCGAGTCTGAGGCCGCAAAGCGGTGACAGAGAGAGCTAGGGCTGATGCCGAAGCAAATAAGGCCAAGACTGCTGACGAACTGAAAGTGGCCGTTGAGGAAAAGGCGAAAACGAATGAAGAAGCGCTTAGATTGGCTAACGAGATGATTGCCAAGCTGGAGGCCGACCTGGAAGAGTCAAACCGGGCGAAGGAAAACGCCGAGTCTACGCTTTCTGAGTCGTTCAAGGTTGGCAAGGATGCGGCCCTGGCGAACTACGTAGAAAAAGTGTCGAAATTCGAAAATAAGGGGCTCAAACACGGCTGGCTCAAAGCCTTGGCTATTGTTAACATGGTATCGGAACAGTCGATTCCGTACGAGCAGGTAGACGTTTAGCCGCTAGAGTCTGACCCTGAAGACTGAGTTGAATATTTTCCATTTTGTCTTTGGTACTAGGTGTATGTAGGTTTTACAAAATGTATTAGGTTTTTGGTTATTCATTGTTGTGAGAAGCTGATGTAGGGTAGTTTTCATTTGTAAAATGAATTGTAATTGTGCTCAATTTACGAATGAAAATTATTTCTGCTATCTGTGCTCAGTTTATGTGCTTGTTAGCAGCTAAGTGAGATGTAAAATCATGAAATGACTGGAACAAGCTACCGAATTAAACATAACTGTGAAGTGCTGCAACTTAGCCGAATATATTAGTGAATATGCCCCTGCCCCAACAAGTTAATGAACAGTCAGCCCAAAAATGGCATTTTGGGGATTTGCTGGGGCACAATGGTAATTCGGCTGAGCTTTGATAGTTAAGCTGAATAGATTGATGAATCTGCCCTTACCCCAGCAGGTTACTAAACCAGTCAGCCTAAAAACGGCAGTTCAGGGATTTGCTGGGGCACAATGGTGATTCGGCTGAGCTTTGATAGTTAAGCCGAATAGATTAATGAATCTGCCCTTGTCCCAGTAGGTTACTGAACCAGTCAGCCTAAAAACGGCAGTTCAGGAGTTTTTTGGGGGCACAATGGCAATTCGGCTGAGCTCTAATAGTTAAGTCGAATAGATTGATGAATCTGCCCTTGTCCCAGCAGGTTACTGAACCAGTCAGCCTAAAAATGGCAATTCAGGGATTTACTGGGGCATAATGGTGATTCGGCTGAGCTTTGATAGTTAAGCCAAATAGATTGATGAATCTGTCCTTATCCCAGCAGGTTACTGAACCAGTCAGCCTAAAAATGGCAGTTCAGGAGTTTGCTGGGGCACAATGGCAATTCGGCTGAGCTCTGATAGTTAAGCTGAATAGATTGATAAATCTGCCCTTGTCCCAGTAGGTTACTAAACCAGTCAGCCTAAAAACGGCAGTTCAGGGATTTGCTGGGGGACAATGGTGATTCGGCTGAGCTTTGATAGTTAAGCTGAATAGATTGATGAATCTGCCCTTACCCCAGTAGGTTACTGAGCCAGTCAGCCTAAAAACGGCAGTTCAGGAGTTTGCTGGGGCACAATGGCAATTCGGCTGAGCTCTGATAGTTAAGCCGAATAGATTGATGAATATGCCCTCGCCTAGCATGAACTGGAAGGCCGAATGATCTTAGTTCATGGAGTGGCTGTTGCGCATGAATAGATCGCGCCATGCTTAGATATTTGGCCGACTAGATTATTGAATCTGCTATTGCCCCAGCCAATGCTTGAACTGGAAGGCCGAATGATCTTAGTTCATGGCGTGAGGCTTTTGAAGTTTATCATTAATGAGATTGCCTCGGGGGTGCTGTACCCGTAAGGAATAAATAGGGTGAGTGCTTCGTGCGCGTAGGTCCCATTAGCGTGCTCAGACTCAATATCCTAGCCCAGTCTATTGAGGAAAGTTAGATAAGTGCGAATGTCAAATAGACCATTTTTCAACAACAGAGGAGAGGGGAGGACATTGGGTGAACTGGACGCAGAGATGAATCGAAGTAGCGAGCCTATGCGCACGAGCAGTAGGGTGACGAGGGAGCGGGAGAGACGCCAGTCCCCTTGTCGTCGAAGTAGGTCACCCAGAAGGAAAAAGCAGCAACGGGGCAAATCCCCTCAACCGCGCTCCAGAGGAGAATCCGGTGCGACACCGCGCCCGTTGAGTTTTGCGGTCTTTGTGGGGAACAAACCGATGATGGAAGCAAATTCAATTGTTCACGACCCAAATGTGGCAGTTGAGTTGGCTCGATAGATTTTTCCACCAAAAGTCTAGCAGTCAATGGTCGGTCGACAAGATTTCAAAGTGTTTCGGGAGGGCATCCATAGGGCGGTGAAGGGGCTGTACACCGCTTATGAAATCGGCATGCGTCTACGTACCGCACGGTGGGATATAGGGCAGAGAGATGAACGCAATCGAAGTTTAGAAGCTCGCGCGGAAAAGGCTGAGCGCAAGCTAATAAGTCATGCACTTGCCGATCGAGATACGGCTAGCATGTTTGCAATTGAGACTGCCAAGGCCAGGTGTAGACACCCCATTTTTGACCGACCTTAAGACTCAGACGTCACCGATTGAGCGCTTGGTGATATTGCATATCGTGCTCGTTCAGAGGTTTCAGAGTCTCGGCTGCGAGCCTTGCCTCCGGACTTCCGGACACTTTTGTACTTTACTTCGGTTTGCGAACCAGGCTCTATTTTCTCTGTTTTCTCTTCCTGAAGGGAGGGAGAGGTCTCGTAGACCATCTCTCAGTGGCCGTGGGCTACGTTTCGTGGTCGTAGGCCATTTTTCCCATTTCGGAGCCCGGTTCCCGGTTTTCGGGGCCGTCAGGCCGTGTGCCTCGGTTCGGGACCGCCTAACCACCTCTGTTTGCTCCGGTTTTTGGCACATACCTTATTTCCTCCCTTTTGAGGGACACTGTGGTCCGAGAGACCGACTTCGTGGTCGAACACCACTTCCGGTGCCTAACAGTCAGTTTTCGGGGCCCCGGACTGCGCGTTTTGGCCCCCGAGCCTTGCTTGCAAGCATTGTTGGGCTCCGACCCAAACTAGAAATAGTCATATTTTGAGCTCCTTTTCACGTTTGATTAAGGACATTTTTCTGTTTGAAACTCCCTTTTTACACTTTGTGTTTAAACCCTCTTTTAGGCCTATTTTTGCACGGTATTTTAGGCTTACTTGTGAGCTGTTTCGGACTTGGTTGTAAACTAAAAAGTGTCTTGTTTTGAGCCCCTCTTCAACTTTGTTGAAGGGCTCTCGGCCTTTTGGGACCAGCAGCTACCACTTGCCTTTATATCTCACTTTTTGGCCATTTTGGGGGGAAATTTGAATTTCATTTCCCCCCCATTTTTCCCCCTCTTTTCCACCCTCTTGTGTCTATATAACAGACACCCCAGCTGTGTTTTAGGGGTTAGAAAATTTTGTTGTGGAGCTCTCACATTAAATCTCTCTCTCTCTACATTCTAACCATCAAAACCCTTTGATTCTTACACCATTTTTACACACCAACTCATAGCACAAGACCTCCATCCTCCATTCCAGCACTTTGGGACTCTTTTGAAGAGGTTGAAAGCTCAGATTTTGGACCAAGAGTTGATGAAAGACTAGTCTTCAAGGGTGAGTCTCATTTTCCCTCTTTTTGCTCTTTTCTTGGTCTATATTTTAGCTCCTTATGCTTGCATATTTGGGCTCCGACCCTAACTGGAGATAGGCTTGTTTTGAGCTATTTTTCATATTTCATTAAGGTCCTCTCACTGTTTGAGGCCCCTATTTTGCACTTGCTTCATTATCCCTCTTGTATGCCTATTTCTTGTGTAGCATTTTAGGCCCGTGTATAATCTGTTTTGAAGCATGATGTAAACTGTAAATAGGCTTATTTTGAGCTCTTCTTCAATATTGTAGAAGGGCTCATCACTGTTTGAATCCTCCATGTGCCACTTGCTTTGATATCCATCTTTTGGTCCCATTTTTACATGATTTATTAGCCTATTGTGCTTCTGTTTTTGGACTCTCGTCCGAACTGAAAAGGGTCCTATTTTGACTCTCTCTTAATGTTTCATTAAGGGTCTATTGCTGTTTGGAGCATCATTTGTATACTTTGTGTTGTAGCCTCTCTTTTAGGCCATATCTCGCATTGCATTTTGGGCATAGTTGTACACTGTTTTGGGCTCGGACATTAACTGTAAAAAGTCATTTTTTGGGCCCCTCTTCAATATTTTTGAAGGGCCCTTACCTGTTTGGGACCAGCATGTATCAGTTGCTTCTTTATCTCCATTTTGGCCCTTATTTTGCATAGCATTTTGAGCATACTTGTATCTGTTTTTGGGTTTTGTTACAAACTGTGAAACATCCTATTTTTGGCCCCTCTTAAATATTGTAGAAGGCCCCTTCTCTGTTTAGGAACATCAGCTTGCACTTGCTTCATTATCTTGCTTTTAGGGCCTTTTTTTGCATGCTAATTTAGCCCCATTTGTGCCCACTGTTTGGCCTTGATTTAAATTGTAAAAATGCTTGTTTTGGGGCTGCCTTGCTTCTTTCTTTATACTTCATTTTCAAATTATGTATGCATTGCATAGCTATAGGCCATTTCATGCGCCAAATTTCATGTTTCGGGACTCGTTCCATGCATTAGGTATCATTTCACCGTATTTCGGGGCTGTTTTACATCTCATTTCGCCTCTAAAATTTTTATGTTAGTATGCCATTTTTTATATTTTGCTATGTCTTGTTAGAGTGGCATTCCGTGCCGTAGGTTCGGTCCTCGGTTTGCGTGCACGCGTGCACGCATTTCGAGTGTCTCATTTTCATCTAATGGCCTCTTACGTGAGTGTGGCTGAGGTCCACTTGTGTTAGTGTAAGTCCATATTGCATTGTGTATGCCATTTCATTCCGTAGCATTGTGTATGCTAGGACGTATGTTAGTGCATTGTGTATGCCATGTTGCCTCGTGTATCGTGTATGTCATTTCATAGCATGTTGCATGTTAGGATGTATTTTAGTTGCATTTCATGCATGTCATGCATATTGCATTGTGTTTGGGATAGGAGTTAGCCCGGGCACGGGAAATGAGGTGCGTTTCGTACTCCGAGTGACGGAACGTGTCTCAATTCCCCAGTCACCGACACTCCGAATTATCCATGATGGAGTTAGGTTTTAGTTGTGTTTTCATGTGCATTCATTCCATATTGAATTGTGCAAATCGACTCCTCGGCCATCATGCATCGAGACGCGTGATTGGTGGCACGAGGATCGAGGCATGCATACATTTGTGAAAATACATTGCTATGCCCCTTTCCTGCTCTCTGTTGCAGCAAAATCAAGAATTAGCAGTCTTCCGAGGCTTGGCACGCTTTCCAAGAACAATTGCAAAACAGAGGCTAATTGGGGCATCCCAGTGGATTTCCGCGCAAGGCAGCCTAAACATACATCATTCATCAGAATCAAGGCAGTCCCTGGCTTGCATGCCAGTTTATTATTTTCTTAGTTAATTTGTAACTTAATTAGGAATTTGTACACATTTTGGACTGTATTATTTGGACTGTAATATTCTTTTATTCGGGATTGTATATTTATTCGAACCCTCTGTGCGAGGGCATAATTGTAATAAGGGTGCGTGAGTGTGATGTATGTCTTCCAACCCCACGTCTTTCTTCCCTTTTATTTACCTGTTTATGATGGTTAGATTAGGGCATGTTTCAATTAACATACAGTATGATAGCATGTTTGCATTCATTCATCTGTCTTGCATGCATCGGGCTCAGCGCATCATACTAACTGCATTTGTACTTCAATTCTAAGTTGAATACATGATAGTTGTTGCATCTCATATGCTATGTTTAGAATAGCCGAGCCTGCTATAGTTGCATTTTTTGCATGTGTTGCATTAGGCATTTCTGTATATTTAGGATCATGCATGGATTTCTAATCGGTTTCTGTTTTGGCTTGGAGTACTCGGTGAGTTTTATGCTTTAGCATCCTTGCATGCGTGTGAGTGATTGCCATGAATAGCATGCTTACCATGAGGCTAACTGCTTATGTGATATAACTACCTTGAATGCCTGTGGGTGAAGGTTGGGTTATTTGGATTGGAACAAATCATTGACTGTGTGTTTTAAGCCCACTAGATAGTGGCAAAATCATGTTTTCTAAACCCACCTGAGGGTGGCAAATCCACGTCTTAGCCTACTTGCGAGTAGCACCATCAAACCGTCTTTCAAATAAACAAACATGAAATGTTTTGTTCCAATTCAGGCGACCCAGTCTATATTTGTATGCTGTGCGCATCACATAGTAAATCTAGGCTAATAACCGGAATAAGAACACACAATGTTTTCAAAACTAGATATCATGGTTAGTAGAGGCCGATCTTTGATTGGGCGAGCAGGGGTGCTCACGAAATGACCTTCCCCAATCGTACCCAAGTTCCCGAGCCGAGGCAACTTTGGTGATGACGGACACGTGGCCTTAGGCAACGAGTCAGGGTTTCCTAAATTTCCCAAAGTAAAATATTTAGGTGGCGACTCTGTATCTGGAAAATCAGTCCATGTTTGGCACTTCTTTCAAAAATCTGTTTTCTCAAAAACGATGTGCCGGATTTGGACTCTTTGGTTCAAATTAAGAACCGTGACACAAATCGAGTCCGAGCTGTAGCGAGGTCCCCCCGCGGGCTTGTTACACCAGGGCTTATGGAAAAGGCTTTGACGACGGCCGAAAGGTCGGGATAGACAAGACCAAGGAAAAACTCGCCGAGGAGGTCTGCCGATGTGAGAATCGTGGAATCAAGCACGGATGGATCAAGGCACTACAGGCCTCAGACGCTCTCCGGGGCAGCAGGCGTTGATTCGGCGTCGCCGCTATATTAGAGTCATCATTTTCCCTTCGCGACCTTCGAAGTTAAGAAAAGTGATGATGAGGGAGATGCCGATTTAGACTAGATATTGTAAACGCTCCAACACAGATTGGGAGCAAATTATGTATTTATTGGTTAATTTAATAAAACACTCTATTTTAAATGTTTGCATGTTTCGATTTATACATTCTGAGCCAGTCAGTTAATGTAATGAAACATTTCGTTTTCAATGCTTGCATGTTTCAACTTTCGCCAACTACGCGTGCTTTTTAATCGTAATATTAATGAGAAGCGCACCGAATCCACGGCTTTTATCTGCACTAGTCGTGAGACCTAAGAGCGCTCCGAATCCGGAGGTTTAATCGGCCCAAAAGTGTCATACACTGATGGGGCTCCAAATTCGAAGACTTGATCGGCACAAAAGTGTCCTGCACTGATGGGGCTCCAAATTCGGAGACATATCTTGGCCAATCATGATATCCACGAAGGGCGCTCTGAATCCGGAGGCTTAATTGGCCCAAGAGTGTCATTCACTGATGGGGCTTCGAATTCGGAGACATATCTTGGCCAATCGTGATATCCACGAAAGGCGCTCCGAATCCGGAGGCTTAATCGTCCCAAGAGTGTCATGCACTGATGGGGCTCCGAATTCGGAGACGTAATCGGCCCAAAAGTGTCCTACACTGATAGGGCTTCGAATTCGGAGACTTATATATTGGCCAATCGTGATATCTACGAAGGGCGCTCCGAATCCGGAGGCTTAATCGGCCCAAGAGTGTCATGCACTGATGAGGCTCCAAATTCGGAGACTTAAATCTTGGCCAATCGTGATATCTATGAAGGGCGCTCCGAATCCGGAGGCTTAATCGGTCCAAGAGTGTCTTACACTGATAGGGCTCCGAATTCAGAGACTTAAATCTTAGCCAATCGTGATATCCATGAAGGGCGCTCCGAATCCGGAGGCTTAATCGGCCCAAGAGTGTCATGCACTGATGGGGCTCCGAATTCGGAGACTTAATCAGGAACACTTGTTTTAACGAGCTAAATTTCACAGTAAGAAAATAAGAGACTTTGTATTGCAAAAGTGAAATTTGTACATGGAGAACATTCAAAACAAGTATCGTGTCCCACAAGTCGGGTTAATGATAGAATTTACGCAAATGCGTGGAATTCCAAGGGCGTGGTAGACTCCTCCTAGACATGTCTTTGAGCCGATATGCCCCTGTGCTGGCGATTGACTCAATCTGATAGGGGCCGTCCCAGTTGGGACCTAGCTTTCCGTCGGCGGGGTTCTTAGTAGCGGGAAGAACTTTCTTCAGAACCAGTTCTCCGGGTATATAACGTCGCTGACGCACGCGTTGATTGTATGACTTAGCGAGCTGCCACTGATACCATGCCATAGACGCGAGGGCTCGGTCTCGCCGTTCTTCAATTAGAGTTAGGTCCAAAGCTAGCATCATGTCGTTACGGCCCAAGTCAAAGACCTTTGTTTTCAGAGTAGGTAAGTCGATCTCCAGTGGGATACTTGCCTGAGTCCCAAAGAATAGGGCGAACTAGGGGTGAGCAGCGGATATACCGATCCGCCAAAACCGACCGAACCGAACCGAACCGATCCACCACATTTTGGACGGATGCGTGATGATGAGCGGACGGATGCGTGATGACGAGCAGACGGTTGCGGATTGATTTTCTCCAATCCGCCAATTTGGCGGACGGATGGCGGATTTGAGATTTCTTTGGCCGCAACCGAACCGCCAAACCGCCAAATCGCAAGCACCCTAGTAATTTATAAGATTTTGTATTTTCAATTTGTTTAAATATTATATTTGTATTTTCAATTGAAAAAGAGTTTAAATATTCTGTTGAAAAAAAATTTTCAACTTGAATATATTTTTTGAATTGAAAAAAATAAATATATTATTTATCTATATTTTTTGGTTTTTAAATCTAGCTCTAAAAATAATAAATAGAAAATATGATATATGCTGGTTGGTTTTTGTTTTCAAAAACATATGTAGATGTAACAATGTAGAGGCATACAATCTCTACTACTGCTCTGTTCATGGTTTTGGTGGTTTGAATTATTATTATATTTTAAGAATCACAGATTGTAATACTTTATGTGGATGAATCATGCTGTGATTGTAATATGTGGATGAGCCATGCAGTGATCGTGATATTCTAAAGTTTCAAACTTTCTTTCTTTAGATAAGGCATACAGTGATTGTAATACTTTTTTAAGTCATTGACTGTAATACCTTTTGTTTTTTTTTTTTTTTTTTTTTTTTTTTGAGGAAGTGCACAAGTTGAATTATGTTGAAAATTTATAAAATTTTAAACCGCCAAACCGATTCGCATCCATCCGCCAAACCACCAATCCGCTCAATCCACATCCGCCGGATTGGCGGACGGATGCGGATTGATTTTCTTCAATCCGCCAATCTGGCGGACGGATGGCGGATTGGAAGTTTCGTGGCCGCAACCGACCCGCGCCCACCCCTAGGGCGAACGGCGTTTCTCCAGTTGATCGCCTTAGTGTAGTGCGATGAGCCCACAGTACACTAGGGAGCTCTTCAACCCACTTTCCTTTAGCTTTCTCCAGCCGTTTCTTGATGCCGTCCACAATGGCTTTGTTGGAGGCTTCAGCTTGACCATTGCTCTATAAATACACCAGGGTGGAGAAATAAGGCCGAATACCATACTTGCTGCACAATTCTCGGTAGACGCCGTAATCAAACTGGGTGCCGTTGTCCGAAATAAGTGCTCTTGGAATGCCGAATCGTGTTATGATATTCCTCCATACAAAACGCTTCACATTAGCATCTCGAATGTACGTTAATGCCTCTGCTTCGATCCATTTCGTGAAGTAATCTGTCGCATTAGGCAAACGGCCAAAGACTGGTTATGGAGCTTAACTCTTCAGCAGGCAAATGGGTCAAAGGAGAGAACTTCTGGCACTGTTCACATTTCTTGACGTAACATTCGGCATCGGCTCTCATTGTCAGCCAATAATACCCCTGTGTCACAGCTCAATGAGCCAAGGAGCGTCTGCCAGAATGGGCACCACAACTACCTTCATGTATTTCAGTCAGGAGTTCATCAACTTTATCCGGTGAACGCATTCTAGGTATGGACCAGAAAGGGATTTCTTGTAGAGCTTTCCTTTCGGATCCAAGTAATATCGCAGGGCTTTGTTTCGCAGCTTGTGTGCTTCTTTCTTATCCGTCGAGAGCTGTTCGGAAGATAGGAATGAAGCAATAGGGTCCATCCAACTCGGACCTGATTCTATGACAGTGATTTGGGCCGATTTCGAAGGGCCAATGCTCGGCTTAGGAATGAATCCTACTTCAATTGTCCGTTTAATCTCTGAGTTGATGGCGGAGGCTAGGCAAGCCAGGGTGTCTGCATGCGTGTTCTAATCTCGGGTTATTTGGTTCAATTCATGATGGTCGAATTTTGCCAGCAAGGAACTCGCTATTTTCATGTAAGCTGCCATACGGTCGTTTTGGCCGCGTATTCACCCTTTAACTGATTGATGACTAGCTTTGAGTCGCAAAAGATAAGATGACACCGAGCACCCAAGAGATGTGCATTCCGTAAGCCGGTTAACAGTGCTTCATATTGTAACAAGCCCGCGGGGGACCTCGCTACAGCTCGGACTCGCTTTGTGTCGGTTCTAAATCTGAACCAAAGAGTCCAACTCTGGCAAATCGTTTTGTGAAAAAAAACAGATTTTGAAAAGAAGTGCCAAACATGGACTGCTTTGCCAGATACAGAGTCGCCACCTAAATATTTTTTAAAATGGGAAATTTATGAAACCCTGACTCGGTGCCGAAGGCCACGTGTCCGTCATCACCAAATGTCTTGGCTCGGGAGCTTGGGTACGATCGGGGAAGGTCAACTATGAGCACCCCCTTTCGCCCGGTCCGAAGACCGGCCTCTACTAACCGTGATATCCGATTTTGAAAACGTTATGTGTTCTTATACCAATTATTAGCCTAGAATTACTATGTCATGCGCACAGCAAACAAGTATAGACTAGATTGCCTAATTTGGAAACAAGCGTTGCATATCCGTTCGTTTTGAAAGCATTTCGGAATTTGCTACTCGCAAGTAGGCTAAAACACGAATTTCAACGAGTTTTTCCAACTCAAGCAATCCAACCTCCACCCACAGGCATTCAAATAGTTTATCTCATATAAGCATTTAGCCACATGGTAATCATACTGTCATGTTAACATTCACACGCATGCGATATGCTAAAGCGTAAAAACTCACCTAGTACTCCGTGCCAAAACAAAAAAAAAAAACTAGTTAGCAAACATGCATGCCCTAGTTCATGTTAGAGTGACTAATGCACCGCATGCAATGGTGTAATCTAGACAGGCTCGGCTATCCTAAGCATGGCATGTGAAATGCTACAAGTAACAAGTATTCAATTTGGAAATTGAAATACAATGCAGTTAGCGTGATGTACCGAGCCCGGTGCATGTAAGACAAATGTATGGATGCACGCATGCTATCATACTGTATGCTAATTTAAGTATGCCCTAATCTACCATCGTAAGCAGGTAAATAAAAGGGAAGAAAGAAGTGGGGATTGGAAGACATACACACACTCACACACACTTATTACAAATACGCCCTCACTCGGAGGGGCCAAAAGAATATACAGTCCAAATAATGAATAAATAAATTATTACAAAATTCCTAATTACTTAGTAAATAAATGCAAAAAGAAAGGAGGCCACGGCCTCCCGCCTCGGGATACGAGAATGATGTGTGCTCGGATCCGACTTGCCCGGGAAACCCGTACCATGCCACTGCTGCTTCTGTTTTTACTGCCCTGTCTCTCCAAAAATTGCCAAAGTCCCAGAAAACCTTCCTTGCATCCTGCTGTACACCACCGGCTGGAGGAAGTGCCCACCGGCCAGCTAAAATTTCCATCGGCTTCTTAGGGGGTTATCGGCCACCCATATAGTGCTGGTCGGCACTCTATACTGCCAGTCGGCATAAAATTCCTGCAGAAGACAGTTTTGACAGCAACAGCAGACAGACAGTGCATGGTATGGGATTTTGAGCATATGTAAGCATGGCCAATGCTTCCTATCATGCATGGGACTCAAGGAAGCACGACCCTTGGTTCTTGGGCCATCAATTGTGCATCTTGGTGCATGATAGCCTAAGGAACCAAGATTGCATTTCAATGTCAATATGCATGCAACACACAAAATGAGACCAAGACCCTATCATGTATAGATCAAGAGCCTTAGTGACCAAGAGTTGAGACAAGTTGCACCACTTGTAATGTGAACTCCTCTCAACCCTTACACTTGGTTTGACACCCCAAACCAAGTAATGCAATGCATGTTATGCAAACATGGCTCAACAATGCAACCTAATGGTAAAATATAAACATGCCAAATGTAATGCAACATGCAAGGTGCAAATGCAATGCAAACATGGAT
This sequence comes from Camellia japonica, assembly GCA_030407325.1. Taxonomy (NCBI): domain Eukaryota; kingdom Viridiplantae; phylum Streptophyta; class Magnoliopsida; order Ericales; family Theaceae; genus Camellia; species Camellia japonica. Next base: position 42,356,308 of record JAPPVO010000016.1, on the reverse strand, counting down.
AATTATGCAATGGAACTAGCAAGTGGCAAGACCATATTAATCAAACATGCAACCAACGCTTAGACAAATGTGCAATGGTGGACTTAAACCATAATGGGGCAGCCCTCAAACCTCCCCAAAACAGTGGCGAAAAATGACCAAAATGATGGACCAATACTCATGCAAACACGCAAGCAAATGGGCCCAAAACCAAGGCATAAACAAGGGGCTTTCCACTACCACCAACATGACTATTCATGGCATGAATCAAGCAACCCAAAAAAGATTTCTAGCATGCAAAAATACCCCCAAAAACCCCTTGATATGGCAACCCAAATGCCTAGAACATACAAGTATGCATAAGGCCTATTCCTAGGTACAAAAGGACACATCCTCAAAGCATGAAATAGGTCACATATGCAAACATACAAACATGATTTATGGACTGAAATATGATCCTAAATGATGCCAAATCATGAGGATGGGCTAAGGTGAGCATGCTAGAGGCCAAAACACTCAAGGCTTGCAAGCCCAAAATGCACAACAACCACATCAAGCATGCCAAACATGGCAAAATCAGTGGCTTACAGCCCTTACACATGACAAAATGAGGCTAATATCTTCATGGAGTTAAGCTAATACATGCAAGAATCATGGCCTAATCACAAGATGCATTTCTATGCCAAATAGAGGAATGCTAAGCAAGTATAAGATGCGTGAAAGAGGCCAACAAACCACCATTAGACAGAGGTAAAACATGTTCCAAAACACCCAAATAAACTCTGAAATGAAGCCAAATGCAAGTACTCACACATGCTAATCTTTAGGCCAAAAACAAAGGCAAAAGAGGAACAAAGGGGAGAGGGGTGTCCCTCCCCTACACAAGACTATAAACCACCTTCCTCACCACTAAAAACCCACTGGTTTTTAGTGGTGAGAAGACCAAAACACCCAAGTAAACCAAGCCTCAAGAAAAGGCACCAAAAGGGCCAAAATAAGGCCTAAGAGGGTGAGTTTGCACTCAAACCACAAAGTGACCTTAATGAAAGTTCAAAAGCAAGAAAATCTAAGATTTTTTTCAGTTATATACAAAGCCCAAAACACAAAGCAAGATAGGTAAAAACTTATTGCAAAAATGGGAAATCTAAAGTAAAGTGCTCACCCTTGAAGAACACTTGAAGAACAGGTGGTGCAGCCCTCCTCTACTGATCAAATCCAGGCCAAAAACTCAACAAACAACCCTCCAAGCCTCCCAATCTCGAGCTAGGGTGTAATGGTGTGTGTATTGGTGCAAAAATAAGGTAAAACCACACTTTAGGGCCTAAAAACACACACACAAGAGGAGAGAGAGGGAAAATGTAGAGGGAGAGAGATATATGGCAGATATATAGATACACAAGCTCTAGTTTTTGATCAAAAATGGCCAACCGCTCTCAAAGGGAGAGGAGGGGAGCTTATATAGGCACAAATCAAGGCTCAAGGCTTCTTCAAGAAGCTAACTAAAAGGGGCAAAAGGGTGCAAAAGGGTCTTGGCTTCTTGGAGAAGCTAAGACAGCTGGCCAAGCTTCTCCAAGAAGCTTGGCCAAAGGTTCAAGCTTCTAGAAGCTTAAAGGGTGCAAAGGTGCAAAGTGGTCACACTTATGCACGGGGAAATGTGATGGTGCATTCCAGCTGGCACAGCTGGCATGCACCATGCCTCAGGGGTTCAAAGGGTGCACGTCGGCCATCAAAAGGGATCACCCGCACAATAAAGTGCCGGTCGGCTAAACATAGTGCCGACCGGCCATTGTTTTTAAGAAACCATGGCCGGTGGTACACCTATGCAGCCGGTGATGGTAGGGGAGGGCCGGTGAGGTGTGGGGATGGTTAATAAGCCATTCCCTGCCCTTCCAAGGCAAAACACAAGTGTTTGGTGCAAAACCAGACACAAAACGATCGAGTTCGGAGATCCTGAGGCAGGGCGCGTAGCCGAGACCTCCGGGAACTCCAAACGAACACAAACATGGATAATCACCGAGTGTTCAAACGGTGACGTCCAAGTCTTGAGGACGGTCAAAAATGGGGTGTCTACACATATTCGGTCTCATTGTTCGATGCTTCAAAGCCGAGTTTGACTGCTTGCTCGATTATTGCCCCGTCGGGAGCCATGATCACTACGCTCGCCCCACTGCCACGTTGGTTGGATGATCCATCACAATACAACTGCCAAATGTCCCCAACATAAATTCTCCAGTTCGGCTTAGGTTGAATCTGATCAGATTTATAGTCAGTGAGGCCTCCAGTGAATTCGGCCACAAAATCAGCAAGGACTTGCCCCTTGATTGAGGTTCTAGGCAGAAACTGAATATCGTACTGGCCGAGTTCGAGAGCCCACTTTGAAACGCGACTTGATGCTTCTGCACTACAGAGTACTGTCCGAAGGGGGTAGTCCGTTAGTACCCCGATGATATGCCCCTGAAAGTAATGCATCAGTTTTCTTGCTGCCATGACGAGGGCTAGGATGAGTTTTTCCAACGGAAGGTAACGTGTTTCGTCGTCAACCATTGCCTTGCTCACACAATACACTGGCCGCTGCTCCCCAAGCTCTTTCTTTAATAGCACGGCGCTGACTGCCCGGTCAGAAACTGCCAGATATAAAATGAGCGGATTGCCTGCCGAAGGTGTTGTCAAGAGTGGAACTGATCGGAGATAGGTCTTCAGACCATTGAAAGTGGCTTCGCACTCAGAATTCCATTCGAAAGCTTTACCCTGCCGTAGGGTATAAAAGAATTGTCGGCAGCGATCAGTGGAACGGCTGATGAACCTGTTGAGTGCGGGGGCCATCCCCATCAACTTTTGGACCTCCTTGACCGATCGAGGAAAGCCAAGTTCCAGGATTGCTGTGATTTGCCTCGGGTTGGCGTCGATTCTGCGATGATTGACAATGTAGCCCAGGAATTTGCCGGAACTGATCCCAAATGCACACTTGAAAGCATTCAACTTCATTTTGTACTTACATAAAATGCCGAATGTCTCATTCAGATTGGCTAGATGAGTCTGCTTTTCTTTAGACTTAACCACCATATCAGCAATGTACACTTCCATCATTCGGCCGAGTTGCTCCTTAAACATGGCAGTGACTAATCTTTGGTAAGTTGCCCCCGCATTCTTCAGCCCAAAAGGTATAACCTTATAGCAGTAAGTTTCTCTTGGGGTGAGGAATGCAGTTTTGTCCTGATCTTCCGGGTGCATTGCAATTTGATGATAGCCTCTGTAGGCATCGAGAAAGCTCATACGTTGATGACGCGCCGTGGCATCCACGAGTTGGTCTATTCTGGGGAAGGGAAAACAATCCTTGGGACAAGCTTTATTTAGGTCCGTGAAATCTACACAAACACGCCAAGTCCCATTTTTCTTCTTTACAACCACAGTATTCGACAGCCATGTTGGGTAGGTGACTTCCCGGATTGCCCCGGCATCAAGCAACCGGTTAACTTCTTCAACAACGGCAGCAGTGTGTTTTGCGGCTGACCGCCGGCTTTTCTGAATAATTGGCTTGCATTTGGGGTCAACATTTAAACGGTGCTGAGAAACAAATGGATCCAACCCCAGCATCTCATACAGCGACCATGCAAATACATCAAGGTTGCTGAGTAAGAAGGTAATTAGCTGTTGTCTGTCGACTTTATTCAGGGAGGCGCCGACCATAAAGAACCTGTCAGGATTCCCATTAATTTCAACTCGATCCAAGGCTTCCGTGGCCTTTTCACTTGGGAGCCACCTAACATCATCAAGGCTCTCTCGATCTGGCACCTCAATAGAATTCACTTCCAGCTCTCTTGGAGTCTTTGCGGCAAGGACATAACAAGCTTGTGCCGATTTCTGGGAACCACGGATTTGTTCAATGCCGCATTCAGTCGGGAAGCGGAGCAGTTGATGATAGGTGCTTGGCACGACCTGCATGGTATGCAGCCAAGTTCGTCCCATGATGAGATTATACGGCGAAGGAAGCTTGACAACCAAAAACTCCACATCCACTGATCGGAAGCCCACTCGAACTGGTAGTGTGATTTTCCCCAACGGGTATTCTGGATTGGCGTTGAAACCGAATAACGGATAATGGGCCGAAGACAGGTCCGACTCAGTGAAGCCAAGTTTGATGAAGGTCTTGTAGTACATAACCTTCGAAGTACTCCCCTGGTTAATGAGAACCCATTCAACAGTGAATCTGTTTACGAATAGTTCGATTACCAAGGGATCAATGTGGGGGAGTGTTACGCCGACCAAATCGGAGTCATCGAAAGAAATACTCGCAGCTTCATGGGGGCATTTCGCCGGTGTGATTTGCTTTTGGAGGTTAGGATGTGACTGAATTGTATGCACTGCGGAAGCCGTTGGCAAGTTGTATATTATATGAATTACGCCAAGCGGTGGTGACTATGGCCGCAAAGCAACTGTTTTGGTTGAGTTGTCCTTTCGGGCATATTGCTTAAGCCGACCATCTTGTACCAACTCCTTGAGGTGATCCTTTAACGCATAACAACTGCCGGTATCATGACCGTGGTCCTTGTGATATTCACACCGCTTATCCCGCCTCCTCGTGTCGGGAGGTCCCACCATTTTAGACGGCCATTTAAAGAATGACAAGTGTTGAACCTTGGCCATAACCATACTGATCGGCTCCAATAACTCCGTGTATTTCTTGTCGACGCGCCTTGCGCGCCTGCTATCCACGTGAAGCTGCTCATTAGCTCGGTGTGGACATTGGTCATTTGATTGGCGCAAATCCCGTCTTCTATCTCGTTTAGCCCGATTTCGTGATTCAGGGCTCCGTGGTGGTACAGCGTTCATCGGCTGCACGATTTCAAGCAGGGCTGACTTAGTGGCTTTGTGCCTGGCTTTGACCCGTAGGGCATCGTCTTCTACTTTGCAGTATTCCTCAACTTTTTTCATCAACGACCAGACCGTTTTTGGGGGCCGTCTGGTCAAAGAGCTGCGGAGGGCATTGTCTGGATATATCCCTATCTTAAAGGTGGTGATGGCCATGGAGTCATTGCAGACATCATCTACTAGGTTAAAACATTCCCAATACCGCGTCGAATATGCACGAAGGGTTTCCCCTGGTTGAATTTGCATTGCCCACAGAGAATCGGCTTGCTTCGGCTAGACCTCATTAGTGATGAACCTCGCCCTGAAGGATTTTTGGAGTTGGTGGAAGCTCTTGATCGACACCGGCTCCAGTTTATAATACCACCTGACAGCCAGTGGTCCCAAATTACTCGAAAATATTTGACACATGAGGGCCTCGTCGTCTGCATGAAGCGTCATGGCTTGCTTGTAATGGCGAATGTGATCGATGGGGTCTGATTTACCATCATACAAGGTGAATGACGGTGCTTTGAACTTTTTGGGTAGCACTGCTCTTACAATCCGTCGTACAAAGGGGTCATGTTGATCCTCTTCATCTGAATCATTTCTTCTTCGCTTTTTCCGTGCACGCAGACTTCCCTCAAAAGAACTGGAGATGTCGACTCGTCCCTTCTTTGTAGATTCTGGAGGTGATGAGTCAGAGCCACTGCTACTATCATGTCTCCGAATTCGAGATCGTCGACCATCCTTTCTCAGAGGTCGTCTTGGGTCTTGGCGCGCAGCTTGTTGGGATTTTGCCACCTCTAAGGCCAAATCTTGTCGAAGGCGCTTGTTCTCAGCCATCATGTTTTCCAACCTTTGTTCGTTTTGCTTCGCTTGCTCCATAATCGCTTGCATTGTCTCATGTGCTGATGTCGAAGGTGAATCGAAGTTCAAGGCCCTTCTTGCGGTAATATTTTCTGGCCCAAGTATGTTGCTTTGAGTGGTTTCATCTTATGGCGTAGGGTTGCAAGCAACTGTCAGAGGATCTTCCGTCACGCCCGCCATGGATGTGCTTGAGTATTCCCACAAACGACGCCAATTGTGGAGAAGTGGTTTGGAAATACTCTTCGGGTCCTGGAGGGCGCTTATGATCCTCAGCTAGTCACCTGAAAAAGAATGAACACTCCGGTTGGGGGCGCCAGAATTAGCACTCCGACGGATAAGTCAGTATCTACTCTCTTGGTTGCTTATGTCTTAAGTTAAGCTTACTTGTTCTCACATACCTCTCTTTGGTCGATGTTCCTCTATTTATATTTCCCTCTGGGCGTCAGAGTTGGGCCCACCTTTAGTCCACCGTCCAGTTATTCACTCGGCTCCTTCTGTTGCTGACCAACCTCTACTCGACTCCTTGCTCAACTGGTTCTATGGCCGATTAGGATACCCCTGAATTTATATACGGCGGGGCCGAATGCAATGTATACATCGCGATTCTCTAAGAATAATATTCGGCCTCTTCACATCTCCTAATACTCGGCTCCTACACTTATGAACCAAATTTTTTTTCAAACCTTAAAAATATCAAGCTGAATTGAACGAGCTGAGCTTAGTGGACCGTCAAGCCTATGTCCACCCCTACCTTATACACATGGGTCAATTACTAGTTGTAATATTTTTGTAATATCTCATTTTAATACGGTCTAACTTATTAAAATGAGATATTTAAGTTTGATATAGCACGCAACTTTTTTATGTTCTAAGTAATTAGTCATACAATCAGGTAACAACAAAGGAATTATTCTAAATGTAACTCGATTAATGTTACATAATAACCAACTATCAAAAAATTATTAGTTATTATAAATAGGAGTAGATTAAACCTAGTGTTGCTGTTAAATATAGTGAAGGACCTAGCTGCAAAAGAGAAAAAAGTGAGTTTCTAAAAATTTCAAGGAAAGTGAAATAAATATATGGTGCAATTCATTTTGGGGTGAATTATACTAACAGTCCCTATAGTTTCGGATTTGTGTCACTTTGGTTATTGACCTTTCAATTGTGATGTATTTGACCCTAAATTTTGAATCTCGTTTCAAATAAGGATAATTGAAGATATTGTTGCTCCATTTGAATGGCAAAATTGTCATACAACTTATTTTGTGTTGGTTAACTTATATGTTGTTTGAAATATAAAGTTTTGTTGGTTTGGTTTTCAGAATTTATTTTCAGAAATTTTTTCTAAGAAACTAAAAATTAACTTGGTAAAAAAAATTAAAAACACATCATTTTTATATAATTTTATCTTTTGGAAAGGTATAAATAATTTTTTTTATATTTATTTTTGTTAAATTAATTTTTATTTTTCAAAAGTTAAACATAACGACAATTTTGATGTCATTATTAAGCCAATCTATTAAATCAAAAAATTCAAAACTAAAAATATTTCATATATTAAACATATTGATTATATATTAAAAGCTTAATAACCATCCATTACATGATAATCATTCAAAAATATCAACAAAACAACCCCTCATTATATGATCATCATCCAAATGCATATTAAAAATTAATTTGGTAAAAAATAAAAATATAAAAGATTTATCATTTTTATATAATTTTAGTAAGTAGAAATAATTTTTAAAAATTTAAAAATAACTTTTTGACATTTATTTTTGTCAAGTTAGTTTATATTTTATCAATTGACTACTTTGTTCTTGAAATGGAACAACAATATCTTCAATTATCCTTATTTGAAATGAGATTCAAAATTTAAAATCAAATGTATTACAATTAAAAGATCGGGGATCAAAATGACACAAATCTAAAATTATACGGACCATTAATGTAATATACCCTTCATTTTGTTTTCTTTAAATGAATTATTGTGTCTTAGAAGTCGAAGCATTGCTTAGACCTGCTCATTCTGTTGCTTGGAAATATATTGAAGCACCTCATTTTTAGAGCTACATCGGTTTCTAGTGCTCAATTCAATGTAATACTGCACGAGCAGAATAATACACAAAAATAGGTAAAAATAAAAATGACTCTTTCAATGATAATCATAATATAACAGCAGTTCAAAATTTTCTTTACACAATCATAATTAAAGGCTTGTGTACAAATAATGCAAATTACTAAGATGTTGAGACCACTTTTTTTTTTTTCTGTGATTAATTTACTAATCAATTGTGAATAATTGTATGAATAATAGGATAAACTTAGCAACTCATCTGCTTCTCCTGAGGAATAACAAATGAAAATATGGGAGAGAAGGAAAATAAAAATCATCAGGAGTGATGCAAGCACAAAAGGAAATATTTCGGACGATTCTCGGTAAGGTTAGATACCAATGGGAAAATGCAATTGCGGCCCGCGTGCATTTCTAGTTCCTAAAATGTTGGAAACTTCTCAATCTTGAAAAAAAAAAAAAAAAAAAAGAAAAAAGAAAAACTTGATGTTGCCCTAGCCCAGGGGAAAAAAGATACTTTCTGACACTTAGATAAATACGAATTACTTGTGACCATCTTATGGGAATGGAGGTTGGATTCCTGTTGTGAAGCAGCGGTGAGGAGGTGGAGCTCAAGGCAAAGAAGTAAAGCAGGGCCTATACACAGTATTTGTGGACAACCTTCCAAATTTAATGGACGCTAAATCCCTGTTCAAACTCTTCACCAAGTTTGGCATAGTGAAAGACGTCTTTATCCCCTTCAAAAGAAAAAGAGTGTCCAACTTAAGATTTGGTTTTGTGAGATTCAACTGTTCTGTAGCATCAGATATTGCTATTCAGAAAGCAAATGGTCTTTTGGTGGATGATAAGGTTCTCGAAGTCAACATAGCTTCTTATGATAGGAGTAACAGGGATGTGCAAAGCAGGAGGCAGGTCCAAAACTACAGAGATGCATTTGAAACAACCACAAGCAGGGGTCAAATACATTTGTTGGTAACAGATCGTTTGCAGAGGTCCTAAAAGGGGGCAAAATCACTAGGAAAGCAAGCACGACCATCAAAGTAAATGAAGATTGCCATGGTTGGCTCTATGACCGTGTCATAATCAGACTTAATATGGATTACTCCACTAACAGCATCAAAGAGGTCCTAAAAGAGAATGGGAAACCGCAAGTTGTGGTCCAAAAGGGGGGAGGTCGTGATGTAGTAGTGACTTTTAAATCCCAAGTGGAGTTGCAATCAAACATCCACAATATTAAGGAATGGTTTAAAGATTGGAGTCAGTTTGTTCTAGAATGGCAGCCAGGAGTCCAAATTCAGCAAAAGAGATGTGTGTGGTTAAGGTGTTATGGCATACCTCTCAACCTCTAGAATAGGAACACACTAAACAACATTGGAAGCTTGTGGGGGCCAGTTCTTAACTTGGAGGGTGATATCAGTCAACCTAAGTCCTTCTCCTACACCAGAATCAAAGTGGTTACATCTTGCATAGAGTTCATCTCCTCAACAATAAATCTGGAGTGCAAGGGCAAACTCTTTACTACACTTGTGTATAAGAACCATCTTGGCAACCCAGTAGAGTCTTTTAACAGCTCACACATTGAGCATGATGACTACAACTCCATTGTAGGCTTCTGCAGGGTAGGGGCAATTAACTTTCCAGAGAAGTGTTGCATGGAGAAAGTTGATGATGCTGCTGTGGCACAAGGGTATGATCACTCTGGTGATAGAAGGTTCACACAGTGCAATAGTGGTGAGAAGGAGGATACAGTGGTTGAGGAGACCTGGTGTGATAGGCAACTTAGCAATACTACTGATGTGATAGGTGTGAAAGAAGTTGGTGCAATGGTTGCTTGTTCCAATGAGGTAGCTCATAGGAAGGGACTCAATCAGTGCTACAGTGGAGAGAAGGAAGACACAGTGGTTGAGGAGACTTTGTGTGATGGGAGGCTCAGCCATGCTAGTGCAGTAGGAATAAAAGAAGTAATGATGAAGGAGCTAGCACCCTACCCAAAAAGCTACGTTGACCCCCTGAGGAGTGCTGGGGAAGTTTTATCAACTGGCTTTATCAAAAGTCTCAGTGGACCACAAGAAGATCTTGGGCCTGGCATTAATCTTGAGGTAGACTTAGCCTAACCACATGCTAGGCTTTATAGACACAAAGCTGCAGTTATTAGTAAACACACATCCAGGTCTGTTATCTTCAGACCTGCTGCTGTTGCTCTTGCTCACTCAGAACTGTTTAAGGGAGATTCAAGTTCAAATAGCTTTCTCCTCAAAGAAGCTAAAGCAACCATTAACTTAGGGGGAGCAACTTGGAATTAATTTTAAGGGTAAAGAAGTTGTTGTGATGGACAAGATTATCGACCTTGAGCTGAAGGATAAAGAAAGAATTAATAAAGAGGGCTCGGCAAAGCTGTGATAGCAATGGCTGAGGGCCTCACAGTGTATCAATTGCTCTCTATGAAATTACTTTCTTGGAATGTTAGAGGCATTGGTAAGCCTGAAAAAATGGGCAGAATCAAACGTCTTTTGAGAGATAGGCACATTGATGTTGCATTCCTTCAAGAAACTAAGAAAGTAGTGGTTTCAGATTTTGCTGCTTGTGGGCTTTGGGGAAATAGGAAAATGGAGTTTATGTCTATGGATCCTGATGGCACTGCAGGAGAGCTTCTTTGCATTTGGGACCCAGATGTTTTCCAACTATTTGGGAGCTACTATAACAGGAGGTTTATTATTCTCTCAGGTACACTCTACAACTCCTTTGATTGTGTTCTTCTAAATGTATATGCACCTAATGATGTTAGTAGCCGATCCATTCTTTGGAATTCCATAATTAAGCTCAAGGACTCATTTCTCAACCTTTGGTGCTTAGGAGGTGGTCTTAATGAAATAAGGCACATAAGAGAGAGAGTTGGATGTGAAAGAAGAGATAGGGGAATGAATCAACTTAATGAGTTCATAGACAAATGTGAATTGAGTGACTTGCCCCTTCTTGGACGATCATACACTTGGTGTAATTCTCAGGAGGCCCAAAAATGGAGTAGAATTGATAGAATCATGCTCAGCCCAGAATGGCTGATTCACTTCAAAATAAAGCTCTGGGGCCTGCCTAGGTTAATATTAGATCATTACCTTCTATTGATGATGGAAGATGAAAGAGATTGGGGCCCCAAGCCCTTCAGGTTTATTAACGCTTGGACCTTGCATCCTAATTTTTCTCATCTTTTCATTTCTTGCTGGGAGAACACTATTGTTACTAGTTGGGCAGGCTTTATAATCCAGCAAAAATTGAAGCACCTTAAGGTGGAATTAAAGTTATGGAATATTGAAGTGTTTGGCAATGTTACCACTAAACTCAAGGTTACAGAGGAGAAATTGCATGCCTTAGACAGAATTGCAGAGGAAAGAGTACTGCTTGAATCAAAACTGGCTCGAAAAAAAGAGGTAAAATGTGAAGTGTGGAAACTCTACAGAAGGGTGAAATGGTTATGGCATCAACAATCCAGAATGAACTGGCCTCTGCATGGGGACAAAATTACTAGATTCTTTCATGCTATTGTAAGTACCAGACACAATATGAACATGATAAATTCCATCTCAGTAAATGGTGTGTGCTTGGAATAACCTAGTAAAGTTAAACATGAGGTTTTCCTTCATTTCAAGAAACACTTCAAGGAAAGCTGGGTTAATAGGCCTGTGTTTGGAAGGGAGTTCAAATTAATTGAGGGCACTATCTCCCACCATCTTGTATCAGATCTCACTGAAGCAGAGGTATGGGCTGCCATTAAAGAGAGTAATTGCAACAAGGCACCAGGTCCCGATGGGTTTAACCTCCTATGCTATCAGAAGTTTTGGAGAATAATGAAACAGGAGATTATGCAATTCTTTTAAGATTTTCACAATCACAGCAGTCTCACCTATGAAATCAACAGCTCTTTCATTACACTTATTCCCAAGATTGCTAATCCTATTAACCTGTCTGACTACAGACCCATTAGCCTAGTGGGTTCTATATATAAGATTTTAGCAAAAGTTCTAATGCACAAATTGAAGTATGTGATGCCCTTCATTATGGGTGACACTCAGACTGCCTTGATATGGGGAAGGAACATCCTAGATGGGGTGTTTATTGCTAATGAAGTAGTCAATGGATGGAAGAAGGCTAAGCAACAAGGGTTGATTATCAAGCTGGATTTTGAGAAAGCTTTTGATTCAATAAACTGGGAGTTCTTGTTCTCTTCGATGTCTAGCTTTGGATTTGGGGATAAATGGGTCTCTTAGATGAAAGCCTGCGTGTCTACATCCAGAATTTCTATCCTCGTGAATGGTTCACCAACTAATGAGTTCTCACCGCAAAGAGGACTCCGGCAAGGTGACCCATTATCTCCGTTCCTTTTTAATATAGTGGCTGAGGGGCTCAACATTCTCTTGAATAAAGCACTGAATCTTGGCATCCTTCATGGTGTTTCGGTTGGGGTTAATGAGGTTCTTATATCTCACCTTCAATTTGCTGATGACTCAATTGTTTTCTGTGATGCTGATATGGACCAGGTGGTGATTGTCAAAAGACTCCTTCGATGCTTTGAAGTTCTTTCTGGTCTCAAAATCAATTATCACAAGAGTGTTGTCTGTGGTGTGGGTGTGGTTGATGTGTCTCTGAATGCCTTTGCAAAGCTTGAATTGCAAGGTGCAAAACTTGCCACTAAAATTTTTGGGGCTACCTTTAGGAGCCAACCCAGGTAGAAAATCAACCTGGAAGCCTGTGTTTGATAATATTCAATCTAGACTATCAGGCTCGAAGAGGAAAATGTTGTCCTTTGCAGGGAGGTTAACCTTGATCAAGTCTGTCCTCTCAAGTCTTGCTGTGTACTATCTCTCCCTCTTCAAAATGCTTGAAGTGTAGCTCGTGAAATTGAAAAGATTGAGGCTGCTTTCTTGTGGGGTGGTAATGGTCTAAAAAGAAAAGTACATTTGGTAAAATGGTTAGAGGTTACAAAGAGTGTTGCCCAAGGAGGCCTGGGCATTAGAAGGATTAGGGATGTTAATGCATGCTTGCTTCTTAAATGGTGGTGGAAATTTGGAAATCAAATTTCAGCATTATAGAGAAAAGTTATATGCAGCAAGTATAAGATTGAGGTAGAGTGTTGGCATCCTCCTGTGCAATCCTCCTACAAGAACTCTAGAATATGGAAGGACATTACCTTTATAGGGGTTCATAGTTCAAATACCTTTAACTTCTTCTTGGGTAACTACCAAATCAAAGTGGGAGACGACAATCATATCAGATTTTGGCATGATAAGTAGTGTGGTTCTACCTATCTCAAGGATGTGTTCCCTTCTCTCTTCAACCTGTCTGCTGATAAGAATGGATCTCTTCATCAATTTTATACCAGGAAAACCAGCACTACTGTTTGGAACTTTCCCTATAGAAGAGTTCTATATGCCTGGGAAATGGCTGCTAAAGCTAGGTTGATTATTTTGTTATCCTCTGCTCCCCCCTTGAGCCTTAACAGTGCTGACAGCCTGATGTGGTCCTCTGCAGCCTCAGGTTCTAGTGATTTCTCCGTGTCATCTCTATACTCTCTTTGCAATTCTCTCCTTAGGCCTCGTCTTAGCATTATCAAGTTCGTTTAGAGCAATATCTTACCCCTCCTAAAGTTCATTTTTTTGGATGGTTAGCTTGGAAAAACATAATCAAAACAGCTATTTTTCTGCTCAATATTGACATTCTTGGCAACAATGTTTCTCCCTTATATATTTTCTGCAAAATGGCCCCTTAATCTGCTTCTCATGTTCTGCTTCATTGCCATTTCTCTTGGACCATTTGGTCATCTGTGTTACATGACTGGGGGCTTTAATGGTGTATTCCACAATCTGTGGCAGGTTTGTTCAATTGGTGAAAGGGTGGTAAATTTAAGTGTCCACTCAGAAAATTTTGGGGAGCAATTCCACTGGCAGTTCTCTGGTCTCTTTGGAAGCATAGGAATGAGTGTGTTTTTAGTGATGCTCATCTTAATTTTGCAGATTTGTGGGAACTAATAAAGATCAGATTAGCTCTTTGGCTCAAAGCTTCTCTTAAGGACTTCCCTTTCTCAGTTGAGGATGTAGTCCTCAATTGGAGACAAATCAGGCTTTGCTATTGAGTTTAGAAGGTGCTTGTGTTGTTAGAGCATCAGCAGTTTTCTTCAGTTTTGTGGGTCATAATCTACAGCTGCTGCATTCTATCTTTGTGTTGTTCTCTGTCTTAATTTGCACTGTAGGGGTGATTCTGTTGTGATGTCCTGTGGCTGCTATCAGTTAATCTGTTCGTCTACTATCAATCCTGCTGATTTGACTTGGTGCTAGTCTGGTGTTTTGTCTTAGTGCTGTCTTAGTGATTATGGTGACTATTAAGAGGGTGTGATTGCTGAACTAATCTATTGGTAGTCTGCTGTTATTGGCTAAGAAGCTGAACTAATCTGTTAGTTGTTTGTTGATCTAATCTGCTGGTTGTTTGCCACTGGTGGGACAAGTGGAAGCTGTTATGTTGTTCAGCTAAACTCATGTATAGATGCATCCAGTGGTTGTTTTGTTGGTTGTCTTCTTTTGTTTTTGCTTTGCTTGTTGGTCTCTCACCAACTAGAGCTTGGAGCTTTAGCTAGCTCTAAGCTCCTCTTTATTGATGTACTCTATCATACTTTGTATGTTTTCATCAATAAAGATTTTCTTTTGCCGATCCAAAAAAATATATATATATTTTTAAATTAAATATTCATATATATAATATATAATAATTATTTATCATTTTATATGATATAGTAAGTATATAAAATTATATATTTTACATGTGTTGCCCACGTATCATGTCTTACATGTTTTGAAAATTTATGTGTCAATAAATCTGGTTCGTACATGTATCGTGTTGTGTCTGTGCATATTATGAGTTAATGAAGTGAATAAAATAAAAGAATCATTCAAACTTTGTTGATCAAAATCCTTAAGTAAAGTTGGGAGTCAAAAAGTTATAATTCATGACTTAAGTAGATCAAATAGAAGTTAGCCACATTTTTGAAATCCCCAAATTGCTTTCTACAATGGTCAAGTAAAGCGATGGAGGATGGCAGCCGGTGGTTCAAAGACATAGCAGAAGTGGAGGTCGGAATAGCTGGACGAATGGGTCTATCTACTCTGTTTTCGTGGATAATCTACATGATACCATGCGAGCTAAAGGGTTGTATTCAATCTTTTCCAACTATGGGGTTGTGATTGATACCTTTATTCCAAACAAGAGGAGGAAAATGACGAGATCCCGGTTTGGGTTTGTCAGATATAGGTGTCCTGTTGCAGCGGATATGGCTGTGCAGAAAGCCAATAGGCTCTGGTGTGATGATAAAGCTTTAAAGGTTAAAAAAGTAGATTATGGTAAGGAAGATGGCATGAAACAGCAGGCTGGTCCATCAGTGCAGCCTAGAAAGTATGCAGGGGAACTAAACAGAACGCATGTGGGTCACCAAGGTACAAGATCTTTTGCGGAGGTGGTGAGTGGCAAGGCATCAGGTTATAACTCCTCCTGCATTATCAAAGCCTATGAGGAAGGTAATGGATGGTTATATGAGAGCGTCATAGCCAGGTTGAAACCAATCTACGTTGTGGAAGACTTCAAGGAAGAATTAGCAAGAAGAGATCTGAGGGAAGTTCAAGGGTAGGTGGTGGAAGAGATTTGGTCCTAACATTTCAATCTCAGGAAATGATGAAGGAAAAACTAATGTTAATGAAGAACTGGCTAGATGACTGGTGTGACTCAGTTCTTGAATGGAAACAGGGGATGTCAATTACCCAAGAGAGGAAGGTTTAGCTCAGTTGCTATGGAGTTCCACTAAATCTTTGGAGTTGCAACACCTTCATTAACATTGATTAGAATGCAAGGGCGTCCTATACCCAGTTAGGGTGTGCGAGGAACAAATCATTATCATCAAAGATATGAAGATGCCCGGTCTCAGCCATTCATCTGAAGAACATCTTGGTGGAAGCAGAAATAGTAATCTTGCAGCAGTAGGCAATCAGATTGCAGATAGAGGGAGCAAGCATGAAGAAGGGGTTGATCATGTAACAGTGCAAGCAGACGATAATAGCAACACTATGGCGGTAGATGATCAGCTCAGAGACACTTCGATGGTGGCTGAATCAGATCTGCAGAAAGGCATGTCAGAAGAAATCGGCTACGTATGTCAGGAGAGGTCTGCAAGACTGCTGGCGAGTCCCAAGAGGAGAGCCGTTGATGATGATGAAGTTGGAATTCAAACTTCTGGATTTATTAAAACTCTTTCTGGGCCTGATAACATAGACTGTGGGCTTAAGTTAATTGTGGATTTGAAATCGACCCATCATATTTATGGATCGGATGAGACTTCAGTCTTGGACCCCCAGGAGTTAATTGCCCCAGAGAAGGTTGTTGTGGGTGAGCCAGATGGGAGAGTGTCAAGCCTTTCTGAGGCCCATGACAAGGAGCCCAGCAGCAGTCTTTCAAGGCCTAGAACAGGGAAGGAGAATATAAGATGTAGGAAAAAATCAAACCACACTTTTCTGGGAAAAAAGTCCTTCGATCTGTTAAGGAATTATGGGAGCAAAGGGGCTTCAACCAGTAGAGCAATGCCCAGGGCTGCAGTATGGCGGGTAGTAGTGGCGGCAAGGTCCTCATCTGCATCAATGGAGGGTGGAACTGATAAGGGGAGGATCGTCCTCAATGAAGCCGAAGAAACTCTCAAAATGGGGGAAGCTCTTGGTGTGCAGTTCAATGGTAAGCGAGCTGCTGTGTTGGAGAAAATTGTGAACCTTGAATTGAAGGATAAGGAATGAATTGAAGGGGGGGTGAGAGATGGGTCTGATGGACACCAGCTGGGGGGATGTAGTAGAGTTCTCATGGTTATTTATGAAGATTCTTTCATGGAATGTTAGAGGGTTGGGGAGGAAGGAGAAAAGAGGCAAAGTAAAGAAGCTCCTGAAGGAGAGGAACATAGATATTGTGTTGTTCCAAGAAACTAAAAAGGCAGAATTAACAAAGGATGAAGTTAGATCTGTGTGGGTCAGAGACAAAATGGAGTTTTTGGTGGTGGATATTGTAGGCTCGGCTGGGGGATTACTGTGCATATGGGACCCAGATGTCTTCCAACTAACAGAATGTTGTAGCAATAGAAAATTTATCTTATTATCAGGTACCATCTTTAACCAATTTAATTGTGCTATTTTAAATATTTATGCTCCTAATGATGTGGGCTCAAGAGGGCATCTGTGGGACTGTCTATTGAAATTGAAGGAGGAATTCCCTAATCCTTGGTGCTTAGGAGGAGATTTCAATGAGATTAGGCAGATTGGGGATAGGAGAGGATGCTCTAGGAGAGATAGGGGCATGCAAGAATTTAATGAGTTCATTGACAAGTGTGAGATATCTGATTTACCACTACTTGGGAGGAGATTCACTTGGTGTAATTCATTTGGTGGGGAAAAGTGGAGCAAAATTGATCAAATTTTTGTAGATCCTAAATGGCTTGAGATATTTAACCTGAAGCTATGGGGTTTACCAAGACTGGTATCTGATCATTGCCCTCTTCTTATGATGGAGGATGAGAGGGACTGGGGTCCAAAGCCCTTTAGGGTCCTGAATGCTTGGTTCTTGCATAAAAATTTTCGGAGCTTCTGGGAGTCAAAGTGGAAGGAGTCCAAGGTTGAAGGATGGGCTGGGTTTATTATCATTCAGAAGTTGAAGATCTTGAAAAGTGGCTTGAGAAGCTGGAATGTGGAGGTTTTTGGTAATATTGTAAACAAATTGAAGACTGTAGAGGGTGAACTTCACAAAATTGATCTACTGGCTGAGGTTAGAGACCTTGATGATGTTGAAAAAGGCAGGAGAAGTGAAGTTAGAGCTGAAATGTGGAGTTTGAGTAGGATGGTGGAGTGGCTATGGCTGCAAAAGTCTAGGCTTAACTGGGCGATGATGAAGGGGATAAGAATACAAGGTTCTTTCATGTGGTCACAAAGTGCAGAACAATAAGAAATGAATTACATTCCATTACAGAAGGGGATGTGGTGTATGAAGAGCCGAGGCAAGTGAAGAACAAGGTGTTGGAATACTTTAAAAACCAGTATACAGAACTCTGGCCAGTAAGACCTGAATTGGGGGTCATTTCCTATCAGCAGATGGTAGAGTGAGGTTTGAGCTGTTAGAAACAGAATTTTCAGAAGCAGAGATTAAATTAGTAGTGATGGAGTGTGATGGTAATAAAGCACCTGGACCTGATGGCTTTAATATGTTGTGTTTTCAGAAGTTTTGGAAGGTCATGAAGGCTGAGGTTGTTACTTTTGTGAATGAATTTCATAGGAATGGCAGATTGGTAAAAGGCATTAACAGTTCCTTTATAACCCTCATCCCCAAGAGGGACAATCCTTCTGGGCTTTCTGACTATAGACCCATAAGTTTGGTGGGCTCACTCTACAAAATCATAGCAAAACTCTTGGCTAATAGACTAAAATCTGTTATGCCACATATTATTAGTGAGCCCCAGTCTGCGTTTCTTAGTGGTAGAAATATTTTAGATGGTGTGCTGATTGCAAATGAGGTTGTTGAAGGTTGGAAGAAAGCCAAGAGGAAGGGAGTCCTTATTAAGTTGGATTTTGAAAAGGCATATGATTCCATTAATTGGGGTTTTCTCTTCTCTATGCTGTCTAAGTTCGGTTTTGGGGCTAAGTGGATCAACTGGATGAAGGAGTGTGTAACTACGGCAAGAGTTTCAGTGCTTGTTAATGGATCTCCTACTGAAGAGTTTAGCCCTCAAAGGGGCCTAAGACAAGGTGATCCGCTATCTCCCTTTTTGTTTAATCTAGTTGCAGAAGGCTTGCATCTTTTGTTGAGTAGAGCTTGTGGGCTAAACCTAATTAAAGGGGTGAAGGTAGGCCGTGAGGGAGTGTTGTTGACTCATTTACAGTTTGCAGACGATTCACTCTTGTTCTGTGAAGCTGAGGTGGAGGAGGTGAGAAAGTTGAAGAGGGTGCTAAGGTGTTTCGAAGTCTTATCTGGCCTAAAAATAAATTTTCACAAGAGCGTTGTTTGTGGGGTGGGTGTCTCTGTGGAGATGTTGAATGATATGGCCACAATTTTGAATTGCAAAACTAAAGCATTGCCAATTAGCTATTTAGGGTTGCCCTTAGGTGCTAATCCAAGAAAGAAGGCTACTTGGAAACCAGTTGTGGACAAAGTCAAAAGCAGGCTGGCTGGGTGGAAGAGGAAGATGTTGTCTTTTGCGGGGAGACTCATATTGATTAAATCAGTAACTTCAGCCTTGCCAGTATATTACTTATCTTTATTCAAGATGCCTGAAGGGGTTGCTTCAGAATTGGATAAGATTCAAGCTAAATTCTTATGGGGTGGTTCTGAACAGGGGAGGAAAATCCATATGATCAATTGGGAGGAGTTGTCTAAACGAGTGGATCAAGGTGGTTTGGGTATTAGGCAGTTGAGGGTTGCAAATAACTGTCTGCTTATTAAATGGTGGTAGAGGCTTGGTAAGGAAAAGGATGCTTTATGGAAAAGAGTTATATGCAGCAAATATAAGATGGATGCGGATGGTTGGATTCCGTCTCTCACCCCATCCATTAGTCACTCAGCAGTGTGGAAGGGGATCATCTCTGTTGCTAAACAGTGTACTAGCTTGAAGGAGTTTTACCTGAATAATTTTCACTTGAAGGTTGGGGATGGGGTGAGGATCTGTTTTTGGACTGATATATGGTGCCATTCTGTGTGCCTGAAGGATGAATTCCCAACATTGTTTAGGTTGTCTTTGGACAAACAAGAGTCTTTGAGTGTTATGGTTGACAAGAAAATCACAGCAGGTGGCTAGTCCCTGGTCTTTAGAAGGGAGCTGTATGAGTGGGAGAAGCTGGAGCTGGATAGATTAGTTACTATGCTCCTGGCAGCCCTAGATCTGTGTCCAGAGTGCCCTGACCAGCCTGTCTAGTCAGCCTCTTCTTCTGGGAGTCTGATGTCATCAGATTTGTATAAGTTTGCTGTGGCCACTACTGGAGTCTCTCTGAGCATAACTAGGCTGATGTGGCTCAAATATATCCCTCCTAAGGTGCAGGTCTTTGGTTGGTTCGCATGGAAAAAGAGATTGAAGACCAAGGAGTTCTTACTGAAGCTGGGTGTGATTAACCAAGGTGTCTCTACAGCTTGTGTTTCTTGTGGTAGTGTGGGTGAATCAATGAATCATGTACTACTTTGGTGTCCCTTTGTGTGGATGATATGGGCTGAAATGCTAAATTGGTGGGATGTCCAAGCTGTTATTCCAGGCTCTGTGGAGTGCCTTCTCCTGTGGTGGGCTGGAAGGAAGTGGAGGAAGCTAGAAAAGAAGATTTGGAGAGCAACACCATTGGTAGTGATGTGGTCAATCTGGAAGTGCAGAAACGAGTGCCTGTTTAGGGCAACCATTCCAAATCTAGAGGACCTCTGTGATCTAATCAAGCATATGATTGCTTTTTGGGTAAAACCACATCTTTCAGATTTACATTATTCAGTGCATGATTTTCTCTTCAATTTGAGACAGGTTAGAAAGTGTTTGGGGGGGTCCATGGTAGTTATGTGAAAGCATTACAGCTTTGTGTAGACACCCCATTTTTTACCGCCCTTAAGACTTGGGCACTACTGATGGTTTACTTGTTGGAGAAAGGTGTGTAGGGCGAAGGTTCAATTTCTTCGGCAAGGAAAGGGCCAAATCCCAACTTCACGCCCCATTGTGGACCAAAGCTATTTTGAATGGTTTTTAGACCTTAAAACCCTCTCTTTCAAAACATTTTTGAAATAAAATTCCTACGATGCTCTGAGGCTCACATTTTGTCAAATGATGCGCTTTTCGATAAACCGAGCAAGGACAAAGTGGGAATTAACGAAAGAGAGATGAAATCTTTGAAAAATCTTTCAAAACACCTTGCTTAGGGGTTTGAAGTTGAAGAAAAGAGGAGAAGAGGGGAGAAAACAAGTTGGAGAAGAAGATAGACAAGAATCGCTAAGAGAGGGACGAGCAGTCCTCGCTAAATCAAGCGTATTTGTCTATACACTTGGAGTTAAGTTATGAAGCTACCACCATTGGAAAGAAGACTTCCGGGGCTTCATTTTTCATACAAGAATCTCTTAAACCCGAGTCCGGATGGCGGAGATATGATTGGTTGAAGTTGGGCATCATCCCGGTTGGACCAAAACTGAGCAACCTTCACCAAAACAAGCATAACTTTCTGCACAGTTGGAATTTTAATGCAAGGTTTGCGGCATTGGAAAGCTTACTTCCGGGGCTTCAATTTTGACACAAGAATGACCTAAAAAGGAGTTCATATGAAGAAGTTATGCCCGTTTGAAGTTGGACCTGCAGAGCAGATTTTTCCTGCCGACCGGCCAGAACAGAGTGCCGACCGGCCAAATAGATGGCCGACCGGCCAAATAAAGTGCCGACCGGCCAGGAATTTGTAGCCGATAGATCAAAATGCAGCCGATGATCATCCCCTTTGGCCGGTGGTGTTCCCCTTCAGCCGGTGGTGTCCCACAGAACTCAAAGAAGCAATCCTGAGACTTTGGAAATTTTCAGAGGAGCAGGGCAGTGTAAACAGAGGCAACAGTGCTATGGCAGCGAGTTTCTGGGCGAGACGAGTCAAGCATGCATCATTCACGTATCCCGAGGCAGGGCTGAAGCCACCCCCTTTCTGCATTTATTTTGTTAATTAAGGGTCTGTAATAATTAATTAGCTAGGATAGTTGATTTGTTATTTGGCCTGTATATTCTTTTGGTCCCTCTGAGCGAGGGCGCAATTGTGTAATAAGTGTGCGTGAGTGTGTGTATGTCTTCCAACCCCACGTCTTTCTTCCCTTTTATTTACCTGCTTATGATGGTAGATTAGGGCATATTTAAAATTAGCATACCTTATGCAATGCATGCGTGCATCCATGCATTTGTTGACATGCATCGGGCTCGGTACATCATACAAACTGCATTGTATTTCAAATCTAACTTGAATACGTGATAGTTGTAGCATTTCATGTGCCATTTTAGGGTTAGCCGAGCCTACTCTAAATTGCATCCTTGCCTGTGTTGCATTAGCCACTTAACATGATCTAGGGACATGCATGTCTGCTAACTAGTTTCTTGTTTTGGCACGGAGTACGATGTAAGTATTTTATGCTTTAGCATACCACATGCGTGTGAATGTTGCCATGACAGTATGCTTACCATGCGGCTAAGTGCTTATGTGAGATAAACTGTTTGAATGCCTGTGGGTGGAGGTTGGGTTGCTTGAGTTGGAAAACTCATCGAAATCCGTATTTTAGCCTACTTGCGAGTAGCAAAACCCGAAACGCTTTCAAAACAAACGGATATGCAATGATTATTTCCGAATTAGGCAACCTAGTCTATACTTGTTTGCTGTGCGCATAACGTAGTAATTCTAGGCTAATAACCGGAATAAGAACACGTAACGTTTTCAAAATCGGATATCACGGTTAGTAGACCCCGGTCTTCGGACCGGGCGAAAGGGGGTGCTCATAGCTGACCTTCCCCGATCGTACCCAAGCTCCCGAGCCAAGACATTTGGTGATGACGGACACGTGGCCTTCGGCACCGAGTCAGGGTTTCCTAAATTCCCCCATTAAAAAGTATTTAGGTGGCGACTCTGTAATCTGGCAAAGCAGCCATGTTTGGCACTACTTTTCAAAAAATCTGTTTTTCTTCAAAACGATTTGCCAGAGTTGGACTCTTTGGTTCAGATTAAGAACCGCAACACAAAAGAGAGTCCGAGCTGTAGCGAGGTCCCCCGCGGGCTTGTTACACTTTGGTACTGGCATGCTGGTCTATGCAGTTCTGCAGACCTGCTGCTCTTTGTCTCTGATCTGTATGCTACTCAGGTCTGCTTGATGGTTTGCTTGATGCTGGAAAGGCTCTTGCTGTATAATAGAAAACCAGTGGTTTAAAGTAGGCTGTATATGAATCTGAAGTATGCTTGTTCAGTGCAGTGAAGTAAGCTTATTCTGCTGGTTTGTTGGGAAGGTGCTTTTTGATTGTGGCTTTGATTTAGTGCTCTCTGTTCTGTTGGCACTTCTCTTGCTGATGTTATGTGTTGATTTGTCTTTAGTTGATTGGGCTTGCTTAGAGTTGTATTCTGTATGCACCTTTGCTGGCTGTTTGTTAGAATTGTATGTCTGAACATTCAAGCACCCTTAATGAAACATGAATTTGCTGTGCATTTTATCTCCAGTTCAGGATTTGTGTTTAACCTAAGGCAAAGGAGGGAGTGCTAGGAAGGGTCTGCTATAACTGCATAAAGCTGCAGGGGTGCCTGTGGGGGGTTTTGGCCTGATTCAGAGGTGTTGTGTTCTTATGGGAAGGCTGTTGAATTGTTTGGGAAGGCTATGTCTGGTGTGGTGGTCTAACTTTGCAGGGGCTCCATTGTTTTACTTGTTTAGTGCTATCTTAGCCT
Organism: Camellia japonica; assembly: GCA_030407325.1. Taxonomy (NCBI): domain Eukaryota; kingdom Viridiplantae; phylum Streptophyta; class Magnoliopsida; order Ericales; family Theaceae; genus Camellia; species Camellia japonica. Next base: position 42,333,067 of record JAPPVO010000016.1, on the reverse strand, counting down.
GTCAAAGTGGGGTTTTGTTGGTGCTCACCAGGTTCACTCTCAGTGTTTGGCTTTAGCTAAGTCTGTTTTCTGCTTGGGTCTTAGATCCAAGGCTTTGACTGTTTTTTATACCTGTCTGTCTTCTCTTTTGCTCTCTGTTGTTGGTTTCTCACCAACTGGCGCTTGGAGCTTTTGCTTAGCTCCAAGCTCCTCTTTATTGATGTAATTTTTCATACTTTGGATGTTTCATCAATAAAGATTTCATTTTGCCGATCAAAAAAAAAAAAAAAAAATAGAAGGTAGCCACAAAAACCCTAACTTCTAATTCATCAAAGTTAATTCAGGAACATTGATTCATCACAATGGGTTACTTTGATAAATTAGTGTTTTTGAATTCGAAGAAATCCCAAAAACATTTTAAAAATAATAAAAGAGAAGGCAATTTTCTGAAAATATAAAATAATAAAAAATAAAAGAAAAAGCAAAGACTACTTTGTGAATAAATTAAACACAGATGAGTTGCTAGAATTGCACAAAGTTATCTTTGATTTTTATTATTTAAAAAAAAAAAATTGGAGATTTTTTGAATTTAGAAAATTGATACATTAAAGTGACTTTTTGTGCAATACCAACAACTGATTTACATCTACTCCATTCACAAAGTTAGATTCTATAAAAAAAAAAAATTTCCAAAAACACTAAAATGTGAAAAACCATGGATCAAAGGTATAATTTCATTAGGCAAATTACTAAACCCTAATCCACTTCATTCAAAAAAAAAATGAAGAAGAAGAAGAAGAAGATTAGAAATAGATCCAATGCTTTTAGAACCATTTTCATGTAAGGCATAAAGATCTATTTTCTTTGCTGATTAAAAAGAAAATCGTAAATTTACCTTATCAACATGGCCTGCACTTTTGTTGTCTTTGTTTGTTTTTTGGCTGGTTTTTAGTATTTCTATCTGTTGGCTTTGGCATGTTTTACATTTCGGTTGTATTTTTTGTTTGGGTTTGTTGATTGTGGTTGGTTACTCACCAACTCACCATCTCTAGGCGGTGTGCTAGCATATGATTGGGCGATCTCAACAGTGTCAACCTAGTTGGGATTGTTTTGTTTCGCTATGATGCTCTTTGCACTCACATTCCCCTTCCCCTTCCCCTTCCCCGTCCCCTTCTTCTTTATTGATGTATTTCTTTATTCGGTCTTCATCAATAAAGTTCCCTTTTCTTCACTGATAAAAAAAAAAAAAAACATGGCATGCACTTTTACCATTCACTCGAGTATTTCTCAGTACATAACCCAACCCGGGGGTAGCAAACTAGGACGTCCCTTAAGCTCTAATTGTTCTTGCAACACCACTGCCTTAGGTGGTTGTCCCCTTCATTTTCTAGGATTTTCATTTGGTAGCGCCAGTGGTGGGCGTGGTGGTGGAATTTATCTTGTACCCTTTGCCACATTGTTCTCAGCAAGTGATCTAAAAGTAGATTGTGCTTCATCAAGTTCATTTTTTGCTTGATTTTTGTTTTTTGATTTAGACCTCTTGTACTCAGCTTGTAAGTCTTCAAGCTCTGGATTAGCTGATACATCAGAGCAAATTGGTGAGCAGTCAACAAACATAGAAAGATCATAGTCATCTACCATTTTAGAGAGACAAATGACAAAGAGAGGGGGGAGAGAGAGAGAGAGAGCAAGTTTTATGCAGAGCGAGAGAGGGAGAGATAACAAGTTTTCTATAGACTAGTTATAGAGAGTAAAGAGTTATAGACCATACACAGATATATATGAAGAAAACAAAAATCTAGAATTGGGTTGTGTGTTTAATTAGGTTTAGGGTAATCTAGTTGTTGGGTTAGCTATTAAGGTTAAATGGTGATGTCCATATTGGGATTGGGGTTGCCCTATTAAAAAGGTCACCATGTAAAAATTTGAACATGATTTTCCAACAAAAGTCACTCAGAGGTGACCCCAGTTTGACTCTTGTATTTTTTTTTAAAAATAAAAAATAATAAAAAAATTACACTTTGATTCCTATAGTTTTAATTTTATTAATTTAAATATTACACTTTTAATTATATTTCAATGTACTAGCCATGTGCAACTCATGTGGAAATTTTTTGTAGTTTCAGCACAAGAGAGAAAAATGGATAAATTACACTGGTGATTCTTATGGTTCTTTTCCAATTTTTTTTTTTTTTTTTCATACTTCCAATTATATTTCAATGGGTTCGTTTTATCAATTGCCATTATCACTCCAGATGAAAAAAGACCACAGGCAACTCACAAGTAAATTTTTAGCATTTCTCACACAAGAAAGAAAAATGAATAAATTACTCTGATAATCCCTATAGTTTCTTTTGTGTGTGAGTTTACATTGAGTTGTCATGATTAATATGGTCTAATGAGGTTTATTGCAAGGTTAGAAATGATTTATGCAGTAATGTAACCATATAGATTACTAGAATCTCCAACACTAACCATGCTAATGGTGTTCACATTATGAGCAGGAATTGATTACTGAATTTGAGATGATGAGCTCTTAATGATTAGCCTAGCAATGCCTATTTAATCATGCTATTTTTAAAATTTCGTGCGATGGGTACAAAATACACACTTCAACAATGTGCTATTTATTATGTCAAATTTAGCACGATATTTGCATAGTAAATGTTTAATTATTAACTTCATTAAATTTTATGTATATTTTTATTTTTATTTTTATTTATTTACTTTCTGATCGGCAAAACTCAGTTGCCACTGATAAGAATTTACAGCAGCAATCGAAGTCACAGCTCATGTTGCTACAGTCTAAGACATCAGAGCCATCACCATATCAGTACTCAAGCTCATCTCAGAGCTGGAGCTCCAAATCCAGCTCAGCCTCTATTCCTATATCTGTCTGTTTAGATATTGGTTAGAGATAGATATTAGTTAGAGGATTAGTTACAAGTTTGTTATACAAGTTGTTAGATTGTTAGACAGTTATTATACAGTGTCTATATAAACAATAATGTAGCTACAATACATTCATTGAGTAAAGAATTGAGGGTTTCATTATTTCTTCATGGTATTAGAGCTTTGAGATGCTCTAACGAGCTTCTTCGATCTATGGCTTCTCTAATGGCTTCTTTGCCTTCTATTCCTTCCAACTTAGCTTTGTTCATTACTAATCTATCATTCTTTGTCACAGTTAAGCTACGTGCATCAAATTTTGTCATTTGGAAAACTTAGGTACAAAATACTCTTCGAGCAACCAATCTTCTCAGATTTCTTGATGGAACCCTACCGAGTCCTCCTCCTTCGATTCATGACTCTACTGGAACAAAGATTCCAAATCCAGATCACTAGCAATGGAAGGCAATTGACGCTCATCTATTGAGTTGTCTTACTGCAACATTAGTTCCTTCAATTTATTCTACTGTTCTTCATCTCAACCATTGTTTTGAAGTTTGGTCTGCTTTACACAAACGACTCACTACTTTGTCACGAAGTCATGTTCATCAGTTGAAAAATAAGTTGAAAAGTATCACTAAGAAATGTGGTACAATGGAAGAATTTGTCTAACATCAAGGACATTGTTAACCAGTTAGCACTTGCATTTGTAATCATTGATGATGAAGACATAGTGCTACTTGTGTTGAATAGGCTTCCAGATGAATATGATGCTTTTAAAGTCACAATTCAAGCCAGATCAGAGACTATTTCCATGGAGGAATTATCTTCATTATTATGTTCTGAAGAACTTCATATGGAGTCCCAAAAGCAAGAAGCTCTCTGAGCCTACAATTGCTTTTTCTACTATTAAAGGCTCCTCTGCCAATCTACCTACCAAAAGTCAATCATATACCTCCTACAGAGGTAAATCATTTTCTCGAGGTGGCAGAGGAGGCAGATCACCTAGTTTCTATCGAGGTAATGGTAGATCTAGTTTTGGATATTCTCGAGGTAGACACAAATATTTTCCATCACAAGCCTGTCAAATCTGTGGAGTTATTGGTCATTTGGCTCTAGACTGCTGGTATAGACTGGATCCTCAGTACCAATCTTCGAATTCAAATTCCAATCAACCTTCAAACCAGTACAACTCCAATGCTTATTCTCAACCACCACGAGCCTTTGTGGCTACTGCAGCTTCCTCGTCTGTGCATTCCTCTGTTTCTTCTCAAGTACCTTGGTATCTTGACTTAGCTGCAACAGATCATATCACTAATGATTTGAGCAACCTCAACTGTTATCAACCATATCATCGTTCAGAACAAATCACCATAGGAAATGGTAACTCTATTCCCATCCACCATACTGGTAATGGTCTCTTATCTACACCTCATTACTCTTTTAAACTACAAAATGTTTTGCACTCTGATTTTATGACTTCCAATCTTGTTTCTGTTCAGAAGTTGGCCCGAGATAATAACTGTGGTGTTATTCTTGTTGCTTATGGTTTTGTGATTCAAGACAAACTTACGAGGAAAGTGCTTCACAAGGGTACTAACTTTCATGGCCTATATCATTTCTTGCCTCTTACTAGTTCTGCTCACCATGTTGATTCACCACAAGCACATTTTCGTCTATCTCCATCTACTGTATTTACTGCTTCCACTACTTCTAGTTCTCTTTGGCATCATAGATTAGGCCATCATTCTCCTTTAAAACTGCATCATCTCACACCTCATCTCGGCATTAAGCTTTCCAAGCAACAGTGCCTTGATTATATAGACTGTTCTATTGCCAAGAGTCATAGATTTCCATTCCATCTTTCTAATTCTACTGTTAATAAGCCTCTATCTTTGATTCATAGTGATGTATAGGGACCTTTTGATTCTTCTTCTTCGTTCAAGCACTATGTTCTGTTTGTATATGATTTTAGTAGGTTTACCTGGTTGTACCCCTTGAGCTACAAAAGTGAAGTTTATTCTAAGTTTCTTGAGTTTAAAGCCTACGCTGAAAGCAATTTTCTATTGAACTCAAGATTCTTAGAACTGATGGTGGAAAAGAATTTATGAATAATAAAATGAAAGATTTTCTATCCACACAAGGCATTGTCCATCAGCATTCATGTCCTTATACACCACCACAAAATGGTGTGGCTAAGAGAAAGCATAAATACCTTACTGAAATAGCCATTGCTTTGATGCATCATTCATCTCTTCCTGTACAATTTTGGTTTGATGCTATTGCTTGTGCTACTTTCTTGATAAATAGGTTGCCATCTTCTAAGGCTTCATTTAGAAAGCAAAAGTTGGGGCTTTTTTTGGCTATTTTAGCCACAAAAAAATTAAATAGGCTTTTTAGCCTAATAAGACAAAACATCACATTTAACCCATAATCATTACATTCTTTCTATCACAAAAAAGCCAAAAAAAACTTAAAACCTTTCTCAAACTAGGCTTTTTAGCCCTAGGCTAAAATAGCCAAAAAAGTCAAAAGGCCAACCCATTTCCCAAACGAACCCTAAGCTAACTCATAAAACTCTTTATGGAGTTTTGTTTCAGACTCTTCTAGATTTTTCTATGTTTAGAGTGTTTGGCTACCAATGTTTTCCATGGCTTCGCTCTTATTCGTATCACAAATTACATCTTAAGTCTGTTCCTTGTGTGTTTTTGGGTTATCATTCTTTTGCTAAAGGATACAGATGTAAGGATACAGATGTTTGGATCCGCTTTCTGGCAAGATTTATTTATCCAGACATGTGGTATTCAATGAACACATTTTTCCTTTTGCTCTCAAGTCCTCAGCAGCTTATTCTTTATCTAGTAGTCTATCTTTTCTTCATTCCTTTTTTTGGTCTCCTCTTTCCCCAGCTGCTGTTTCTTCTTCTCCTTCTCCACCTCATCTTTCTCCTACTCTGTCAGTTTCTGCTTCTTTATCTCCTGCAGATTTTTCTTTGCCTCTAGTCTCTTCTCCTCATGCTCCTTCTATTCCCATTCAGTCCATTTTTATTCAATTGCCTATTTCTAAATCCATTCCTTTTTCCAATATTCATTCCATGGCCACCAGATCTAAAGCTACTACACTAGTTACTTTCACCACTGCTTCTTCTTCCTTTGCTGCCACCGAGCCTTCATCTCACAAAGAGGCTTTGCTTTCTCCCATTTGGCATCAAGCCATGACAGAAGAACTTCATGCTCTTCATAAACAGCATACCTGGTCTCTTGTTCCATTACCATCAGGTAAAATTGCTATTGGCTGTAAATGGGTGTTTAAAGTGAAACGAAATTCTGATGGACCATAGCCAGACACAAGGCTAGATTGGTTGCTAAGGGATACCTTCAATAAGAGGGAGTTGATTACCAAGAGACTTTTAGTCATGTTGCCAAATTGCCTACAATTCGAATCCTTCTTTGTCTTGCTCTACATCACAATTGGTCTATCAAGCAGCTTGATATATCTAATGCTTTCCTTCATGGGGTTCTTGAAGAAGAAGTCTATATGTTGCAACCTCCTGGCTTTGTTCATCATACTCAGTCCAATCATGTCTGCAAACTTCACAAGGCATTATATGGGCTCAAACAAGCACCTGGAGCCTGGTACTCCACATTTTCTGTCTTTCTTCTTTCTCAAGGCCTTCAGAATAGTAAATGTGATTCCTCTCTTTTCATTCAAAAGTCTGATAGCATTATTACAGTGCTACTGGTCTATATTGATGACATTTTTCTCACTAGAAATAATGCTACTCATATTACATCTCTTATTGCTCATATGCATGAAGCCTGTTTTATGAAAGAATTGGGCAATGTATCCTATTTCTTGGGAATTTCAGTTCAAGCTACTGCTATTGGTTATACTCTTTCTTAACAAAAGTATGCTCATGACATTCTTGTGCGAGCTGGATTAGCTGACTACAAGCCATGTTCTTCCCCTTCGTCTGCCAAGCCTAGTCTTACTAGTTCTTCCACTGATTTGTTTCATAATCCTTCTCTTTATCGTAGTATAGTTGGGGCTTTGCAGTACTTGACCATCACAAGACCTGACATTTTTTTTTACTGTCAATCCGTTTTGTCAACATATGCATGCCCCTACCTTGAGTCATTTTTCTGCTGTAAAATGATTACTTCGGTTTATCAAAGGCACCCTTTCTCATGGTCTCTCCTACTCACCCAGTTCTTTTGATATTCATGCCTTCTCTGACTCTAATTGGGCTAAAGATCCTTCTGATATAAAATCTACCTTCTGATACTGTGTGTTCTTAGGATCCAATCTCATCTCTTGGTCGGCCAAGAAACAGCCTATTATCTCTCGTTCTTCCATCGAAGTTGAGTATCGGTCCTTAGCTCATACTATCACAGAACTCTCTTGGCTCAGCATGCTCCTTACAGATTTGTCCATCATTCCTCCTACCATTTTTATTTTATGGTGTGATAATGTCTCCGCTATTGCTTGAGCCTTCAATCCTGTGTTTTACTCTCGATCTAAGCATATCGAGGTTGATTGTCATTTCGTCCGTGATCAAGTCCTTGCTAAGAAACTCATTTTGCAGTACATCCCTACCATTGATCAAATTGCTAATATATTCACCAAGCCTTTATCCGTAGCTCGGTTTCTCTATCTCAAAGACAAGCTTATGAAGTTTTAGCCCTTCATCAGCTTGCAGGAGCTCGATAAGAATATACAATAGTAACCGAAGTCACAACTCATGCTGTTACAGTCTAAGACATTAGAGCCACCACCATATCAACACTCCAGTCCATCTCACAACTGAAGCTCCAGATCCAGTTTAGCCTTTATTCATATATCTGTCTGTTAGTGATATTAGATATTGGTTAGAGTTAGATATTAGTTACAAGTTTGTTAGACAAGTTGTTAGATTGTTAGACAGTTATTATACAGTGTCTATATAAACAATAATGTAGCTATAATACATTTATTGAATAAAGAATTGAGGGTTTCATTATTTCTTCAACTACTTGTTAGATTAGCATCTATAGGAGTTAGCATCTTTACTTTTGTAAAGCATCAAGTTAGATTAGCATCTATAGGAGTTAGCATCTTTACTTTTGTAAAGCATCAAGTGCTTGCCTCCTTAATTCAACTTTCCCTTAAGGAGAATTGAATCAATGACCTCCCCTTTAGGACTAAATCCTTAGGAGAATCATGGTGGACTAAGCCTTTAAATTTATTATATCGCCGCCCTAAATGTCATATCATGTATTTTTTTAATATAAGTTCAATAAAATAATATAACAAAAATATTTTTTTTTTTAAAAAAAAAAACTAACCATTAAATTAAAATATTTTTAATTTGAAATACAATTTGAAGATATTATAACATAATATACTAACCATTTAATTTTATTTGATTTATTTAATATTTTAACGTTGACACAATTGAACTAGCATGATCTATTGATGCATTAGAGCAAATTGATGAGCAATCACTGACGGCCTTGTGGCCTAATGGCAAGGGTGCAGTACTTGGGTACTTTATTTTTTTTTTTTCCTTTTTTTGATCAGCAAAGAAAATTTCATTAACAGCATGAAATTAAAGATACATGAAGATGACATGCATCGAGAAAGATTCGGAAGTACAAATTACCCCTACTATTGCTACTCGCATCCATACAACCAACCCCTTGGTCTCACGATTTTTTTTTTTTTTTAAACAAAAAAGAAGTTAAGAAGGACTTAACTAAAAATTAAAATACATGAATCCCCACAAAATCAACCCACACAACCCAAAATCAAAAGCCAACACCAAAACACCCAAGCTGCTCCCGCAATCCTCTTTTCGACAAACTAAAATTTTCTTTTACAACACCCAACACCCATGCTGCTGCACTCCCAATGCCCACATCACCCAAACTAAAATCTTTTCAATAGCCCACCAAAGCCAAGACCCACGCCTGACAACACTCTACCATAGCATCAAAAGCATTCCGCACGCTCCGCTGATCCGACAACTCTCCCAGAGTGCTAATCTAATAATTAACAATTGATTTTTGCCGATAAAAAACAAATAGTGAGTAATCAATAAAGATAGAAGATTTTAGTCATCTCTCATTTTTTAGAAAGAGAGATAACAAGTTTTATGGGAAAAGAGAGAGAGAGAGATAACAAGTTTTCTATGGACTTGTTATGGAGAGTAGAGAGTTACAAACCATATATAGATATCAAGAAAACAAAAATCAAGAATTGGTTTGTGTAGGTTTAATTAGGATTAGGGTGATCTAGTTGTTGGACTAGCTATCAAGGGAAGGTCAAATGGTGAAGTGGTGACACAAATTACACTCTCTTTCATTCTAATATTCTTGAAAAAATAAAAATAAAAGTTACATTGTTGGTATTTCCAATTTAAGTCAAATTTTACTTCAATCATTGTAGTTTCAAATTTTATCAGTTTAAACCTTACTTCCAATTACATTTTAATGTGTAGGCCACATGCAACACACGTGGGAATTTTTAGCAATTCCCGCACAAGAAAGAAAAATAAATAACTTAAACTGATGATCCCTATAATTCTTTGAAATCTATTCTGGTCCCTTTGACAAAGAGACCACATTGTAAAAAAAAATTGAAAGTGTAATATATAAATTGATGAAATTGAAATTACATAAATCTAATTATAAATATTTTGATTATTTTGGTTATGATGCAAATTGCAATAATGGCTGGTCCATCTATTGAATTTAAATCTCAGGCAATAGAATTAGCTAATTTAATGTAATTTTTTCTCTAAAATATATTCAACATCCTAGAAATGATTAATGCAGTAATGGTAACCCTACTGTAATTTTTTGTTTGTGACAAGAAGAAACCCTAACAAGCCAATGTATTTTCTTTTAATGTAACTTAACGAAAATTGATGATTTCTTAAGAACTTATGGGACATCTAGCAATTTTTAACACTCTTTATATCAAGTCTCGCAGTTGTTATTCAATCGTGCTATTGTTAAAATTTTGTACCATGGGCACAAAACACACTCTAACAACAAATCCTTTTTTCGCTACAAAAAAAGCACACATTCCAACAATATTTTATGCATCGTGTCAAATTTTGCACGATTTTATCATGATGATTGTTTGAGTATTAACTTCTTTTAAATTTATTATATTGTTCCCCAAAAATATCATGTCATGTATTTTTTATATAATTTTAATGAATTAATATAACAAAAATATTTTCTTTTTAAAAATACTAACCGTTGTAGTAAAATAATTTAATTTAAAATACAATTCGAATATTCGATCATAAAAAACAAACCATCCAATTTTCTTTAATTTATCTAATATTTTAATTAAAATATCAATTGAAATACAATGCCAATATTCACTACAGGAAATTCGATTTTTAGCGGCGTTTTTAAAACGCCGCAAAAAGCCTGAAAAACGCCGTAATATCTTATAGTGACGTGTAAAATTTTCGTCGTTGATACGGCCGTCGCAATAGGTTTGTAGCGTTTGAAAAACGTCGCTAAAAATATAAGACGGCGTTTTTTAAAACGCCACAAAATGTTGACGTCCGCTTCCTTTACCGTCACAAACTAACGTGTGACGTGAGCATGACGTCATTTAGTGGCGTTTTTTCAAAAACGCCACTTTTTTTTTTTTTTTTGGAGCCCATATTATTATTAATAAATATCAATATTTTGTCCAAAGCATACCATTTCAAAAAATATGCATTATAATAAATCTAAAAAAACAAATCTTCTACTAGACTAAGCCAAATACATTATAATGAAATCCAAAAAACAAAATTCAAATTCACACTCCAGATACCTCAAATACCACATGAAATTAGGCAACAATCTACACAAATCATCCAATTTCAAAGCCATATTACTCATCTATGATATATACACACTTATAACTTGGTAATTATATATGCATACCAATAGTTAATAGAACTGAATCTAAACAACCAATACATCAAACAGTACATAGAGAAGCAGAAGGCAAATCATTAAATGTCAGAAAGTCTTGGTAATTGTATTGAAATATCAACTCTAAAATCACAAGTTTTCATTTCAATTTTGACTAAATCTAATCACGTCTTCTTGGGTCAACAGAATTCACAGCCGTTGTGAGCTGTGGGAGATTCTTGTAGTTTTCTTCTTGAATTGGACTTTATTGGTACCACAAGATTCTGAGCACTTGAGATGATGAGATCAAAGGCTTCCAACAAGCTGCAAAACAACAATGAAACATAAATAATGCTTAATTTTTATTTGTATAATATATACATTCAAATTGGCTTATTTCTTGTACCATTTCTTCAACTATATAGAACACTAAATGGGTTGGCAACAAACTAGGCAGGCAAAACACATTCTGTGATATAAGCAAGAATCAGCAACCAACTAAAATAAATAAAAATAAAAATGATCACAGATTGTTGGTTCATGTTGGGCCAACTTGTTGAGGCAGAGCTCTAACCTCAAGTGACCAACATCATATACTTTGGCACTCATAATATAATCATAGAGTGTGCCATTACACAGATTAAACAGAGATATTTAATCTGCTGCAGATTAAAAAAAAAAAAAGACTAATTAAATTAACTGAAATATAAATTTGAAAAGAAAAATGTGAGCAGTTAATAATTTCACCAAAGATTCACAACACCACATGGATTATACACTACAGAATAGAATAGATATTATACATATTTAATGATCGAAACTAGTGAATAGGCTGTCGAAACAAATCAGTCTTCTCGGACCTGTTTGTCTGCCCTTTCAAAATTAGGATCACAAGTTTTCGCATTAGGATACAAGGGAGGGGGGGACCAAGGGGACCAAGGCAACGGAAGAGGCTAACAGGAAGGAAACAATCTCTCCCATAAAACAGATTCAAACATCCTTTTCAGTTGGAGACAGCAATTTAATTGCTCATCTCTCAGGATGAAACATTCCATTTGCACAAATTCCACAACATGACAGTGACATCCACACAAACATTTCACTAGACAAAGGTCATGCTTCATCCTCAAAAAGTGACATACACCTACAAGATATACGCTCTCACGCAATTCAACTCCACTTCTCTCAATTCTCACCTTACAAGATATACGCTCTCACGCAATTCAACCCTAGTAATGAAATAATTGATATGTAAAATGAAATAATTCTTTTACCTTTACTTCTCTCCAAATTCTCCCTTTGTTTTCCTTCGGTACATGGCTCCAAGTTCTATAAGTGAGGGGCATAAGGTTCCCATCTCGGGCTAAAACACCCAAACGAGAAGCCAAGGGTGTATACCCGTCAACTACTTGGTTCAACTCATTAGGCACAATATGTAAAATGCCATCACTTGGGTTCCAATCACTACCATGCATGAGTGTTGGGCCTCTCGAACTATGACCTACTCATCCAAATATCAATATCAAGTTAGAAGATACTAGAAAGAATGATAAAAAGCATGAGAAACTTGCACTAACCCGCATGAGAAAGCAATTTGGAATTTCAGGGTAGCCATTGTGAGCAAATAAAGTTGGAGGTTAGGTCTGTACATGGACTACCATTTAGCCCTCAAAGTGATTAAGTAATAAGCAATAAGCAGTGGAAGAAAACTTTAGTGCTTACTGCCATAGATTAGATAGATTTGGATTTCAACTCATTTTTTTGATAGGAGACTTTGGAAGTCAGGTTAAATCCTCATCATAGAAAATCCACAGACCAAATTTTACATATCCTGCAGAAAATGCAAAGTACTTTGCACAACATATATAGATATGTATAGAAATTACCCTCAAACGTTTTTCCAACTACATACGCCATGTGAGTTCTTCCACCTGTTTCTCAAGCTTATCCTTTGCTTCTTTCAGTGCACCTGTTTCTCTTGCAGCCTAAAAAATATTGCATATGCACACAAGGGATGCACAAATATAAGAGCATTGCTAGGGAAAATACAAGCTTCTAAATTGGTTTAGCAAAAAATACCATGAACAGACTTCTATGCTCTATAATCAGGGGTGTGTATATGTGCACATTCACATGTAGGTATCTATTATTACGTGAAAATGTCATCAACAAAAAATATCATGTTTTCCATCTGAATTCCACATTTATCACATGGATGCTTTTCCAGTGCATTAAATGCTCATCATTGCCACTTCAAATGTCCCCAAAGCAATTAAACATGCCCTCATGCTATAAGCAGCATTTAAGCCCAAACCATCTCTGATTACATCCAATTCTTACAACTAAATAGCTTGCAAACAATACCCACAAGTTAAGATAAGGATAAGGGGCATGCATAACCTTTTACAACGTCAATAGCACGACAATCCCGATACCTACCATCTTTAGTTTTCGAAGCTCTTTTCTGCCGACTCTTCCCCGCTATCTGCATTGTGTAACAATGGATGCCCTTTTTAGTTTCTTGTAGTACAAAAAAGCTCTATGACCACGCCAATGGGCCTACAAGTAAATTTTTTGAGGGGTAAAATTCATACTTTGAAAACATAACATGCATCAATTTAAACCATTCAACCAATACATAAACAATAAATTAAAAACCTGAATAATAATTGCTGCCTTTTATATCTGAATTTATTACGGGCTGCCATTGCCCGCAAACCTGTCTACAAGACAAGAACTGATAACTCGAGTCTGGTATAGGCTATTTTGGCTAAATGCCTACGCAAGCTTGTCTGAATTTTAAGAGCAGCAGCCTCCCTTTTCATGTTGTCAAATATTTTGCATGCAAGTCTTCCTAAAAGTCATAACCAAATTTCAAAAATGGTGAATTTATATATGATGTGGAAAAAGAAAAGAATGGGTAGTTAAGTCCTATTGTGCAAGGACAGAAGAGAGAATAAATAAAAATGTGTATGAGGTAAAGATAAACATCCTTCCAATAAGTACACCAGTTGAAAAATAACAGAAGTGTACTTTCTAGAAAATGCAGTACTTCTAGGAAGGGAAAGTTTTCATACTTCAAATTTGCTGACACACCTCTCAATATAGATTGTATGGATACACTAGCTTCCCGCAAATCAATAAACCATTTGCGAGTAATATGAGTTCTAATCTGCCTTTGAATAGTCTTGGCAGCTTTGTTAAGTTTTTCTGCTCTCCGCGCATCTAGCTCAGCCATCTGACCAGCTCTTAAAAAAACCTTTGTTTTTCCTATCTGCAAAAGCATTTATATACCCCATTAAATAGAAGAATATCTAGGAAGCTCAAATTATAAACCAATATGTGCCATAATATTCACACCATTATTTTAACTATATGAAGCAACCTAACGAGAAAGAATTATAAAGCAATACATTTCAACCCCTTTCACCTGCTTGCCCCGCCTGCCCGCCTGAGTGCAGGGACACAAGGCACAAGCATGAAAGTATCTATTTCCTTCTTAAAAAATAAAAAAGAATAAATTATCTATTATTTTTATATTATTTATTTTTGACAGATGAACATATATTTAAACATTTCAAGGAGCATTACAGCACAGAGAACATAAAGACATTATTAAAATCTGGTCCAAATTAAATAACATGAAGATCGCTTGTATCTACCAGAACAAGATGAACATAACTCCATGAAGAAACATGGTTCAGTTCTCAAATAAGTACAATAAAAAGGAAACACAGTATACATAGTTATAATAAAAGAAGCATGGTTAATTGCTTCAAATCAAACAAGGAAAATACAAATTAAGAAACTTAAAAATGGTCACATGAAATAGAGGCTCATAAGGTACACACAAACGCAAGAGGCAAACTTCGGATTAAAGCTTAAGTCATGAGACCAACAAGGATACCTCTTGAATTTTAAAGTCCAAGGCGTTTCAACCAATTCAAGAGTCTCAAAAAAGCCTTTACTACCTCAACTTCAAGCATGCATTAGTGTCAAATTAGGAGTTTTGCAAGGCCCAACTTATACAAACTGCTAGCACTTGGTTAAGGAACAACCAGTTTCTCAACATGCAAATGAGACTTTATATTACCTGAGACCCCATAAGTTGCATCTTGTCCAAAATCCTTTGGCAAACAACCTTTTCATCAACACTGCTAATACATAAAACAAATGTAAAAATCTAACCATGTTAAATAAGCAGCAGCCGGAGCTTCCAACTGGACCAAGCACAAAAAAAGGTTAAATAAAAAACTGGAATGTCTCTACTCAGTTTGGAACATAGACTTACTTCCCTTCCAAAGTGATTTAACAAATTAACAACAATAGCAGTTACTAATTATAAAGTATAATATTAGTCCCATTCACAAGACGACAATAATACAAGCAACCATAATTTAACAGATGAAACATAAAGTAATTTAAAAGTAACACAGTTTACACACTATATTCTGTTTAAACCAAATGGGGCACTACATATATAAAATAAAAACTATTGTTGCAAAATGAAATTGTTAGCTTGCAGGTCAGCAACCTGTTTTCCTTGAAAAATGTAACTACTCTTTAAACAATCTTTAAAAAATTAATAAAGAAAGAGGTCGTGCAAAGGGTCTCTCTAAAGATTGGACATCAATCTGAATCAACAACAGTTGATAAAATAAAAATAAAAACAAACTTGCATTAGCAGCAAGGTATCACATAAACTGGTTGTAGCTAGGATTACTGGTAAATTCCACTTCTTCATGGTTCATCCATGCTAGTGATTGAGAATTTTGAACATCCTATATTAGAAAATTTCTTAATTAGCAATGTCATGAAATTAAGACATCGATTTTAACTAGATCCATGAGTCTTGAACCATAACAATAGTTACTAAAAATTGACTACCTTAAATGAATGATATGTTGGAAAAGGATTCAAACCCGTTGCGATTGGCATATGACTAGGTGGTACCCAACCCTGCATTGTATAACATAAACAAATAACAATCAGAAAAATGAACATAAAAATACAGTACAACTCACATTACATGAAATAAAAATACCTGTGATACATGAGAAAAATATGTTAACAGAGGACTGAAGTATAACTAGCAATACTTGTCAAATGAAGAGGTGACCCCTGTATAATTAAAAATAGTCACCTACAGTAGTCTATGAAATCATCTTCAAAAACAAAACCTGTCATCCATGTCATGGGCGAAAATCTTACCTTATGCATTCACAAGCTAGCAATCATCCTTCGTGCTGGATCGTCTCTATACAGAGCAATGCATTTATATCAAAATTTCATAAATGTTCACAAGGTTTCATTATCACAAGCAAGCAATCATCCTTCAAAATGGCCAACATATAATATAAAAGCAACCAATCAGATAATCAGCCACCATATAATGCAAACAACTCGGCATATGATCGAATGAAGAAAGCCATGGTAATAAACATACCCAGAGCAATGTTCAGACCTTCCTAACAATGACAGCAAAGCGCAAATCCAAAGACTTGGCACTTTGGATGACTTTTAACATTCTCAATAAAATAGCAATCAGAGAATACCAAGTTCAATAAACACATCACTTTTATAAATCTTCATATCAGTATTGTTAATACATGTACAACTTAAAAACATCGAATCGCCCAGCCAATAGCCCTCAAATTCAGAATTATAATAAATCAGAGATCTGATTTCATACAAAACAAATGCATATATAATAAAAACTTACAGATTTGCGTTCTGCAACAAAAAAAAGAGACCGATTGAGCGAGATCTGCAACCAAACAGAGCAGCAACAAACATACAGATCTTCAAAAAAAGAAGGAGGGGGCCTAAATGAGAGGAGAACCAAAGGACCAAAATCGAAACTCACAAAATCCAAAGAGAGGAGAACCAAAATCGGAAGATAAGTGCAATCTGGAGAGCTTCAAATCTGCGACAGGTTCTGAAATCGATAGATCTGAAATCGATCGAGAGTGTTTGAAATCGAGCGAGAGAAAGTGTTTGAAATCGAGCGAGAAAGATTATTTGAAATCGAGCGTTTCAAATCGGTGAGAGCGGGGGTTTTTGAGCTTCAAATCGAAAGGGTTTATGAGCGAGAGAGAGTCTGAGTTTAGGTGAGACTGAGAGTGAGACTGAGGGAGAGACGTTTTGAAAGGGACGGAGTAAACGGTGTTCACAAGTTGACCCAAACGGTGCCGTTTAGTTGAGATCTGATACAACGTTTTTAGAAACATTGTATTTAAATAATCTATAATGGCGTTTTTCATAAACGCCATAAAAGAAGCGTTGCCATATCCACATTTTCCTGTAGTGATTTATAATTAAGTACGTATGATTGCATCATATAGTACAAATTGAATTGTATTAGAAAATAGCATATTCACTGCTGAAGCAGACCTGTTAAAATATAACATTGTCATAATTGAAATATCATCATTTGCTAGAAATGGTCTTATAAATCATTAAAAAAAATTCAATTTCGAGTGCATCAAATTTCAATTAGTAATGTAAGTGACAGGGTTTCAGCAGAAGGTGCTTTTTCTCACCAAAGCTTTTTCTGGTTTCTCTCTCTCTTTCCTAGAAAAAATTTCATTCTAATCAAATGCATACCCCCAAAACTTCATTCTAATCAAATGTACACATAGTTAATTAAAACTTACGAAAATGATTTGCCAAGGTTCATGAGAATTGTAGATGGAAATTACCAAAAATCAATAAACTTATTTCTTTTGTTAATAAAAATAGGAAGAAGATGTATTATTTAGTTTGAATAGGGAAAAAGCACAAACAAGTCCTGGCAAAGCTATATTTTCAGTTCATTGTTAGCTTCGTCCCCTTCAGTTTGAGAATGTTAACCACAATCTCAAAAAATTTCACCATCAGTATCTGATCAAATTTGCTTCAACCTATGCTCAAAATAGTATTAAGGTCACATAGTGGGCATTTGACCAAAAGGGTGGGTGTTCATAGGATCCACTCCACAACTCTATCTGCACTAAAGAGCCCATGAGTTTGTTTTCCAATGAACATATACGAAAAAAGGAAAAAGAGAGAAAACAAAATTAAGTCAAAGCGATAAAAGAGGTCTTTTAACAAGTTAAAAAGATTGTATGATGTTTAAAAAGATAGGTCTAAGGCTCATGCTCTTTGAAGATGAAGAGTTTTCCAAATAAAGCAAAACAAAAGGCACATTATAATAGGGTCCATTGCTTGTGGCCCGCCCACGAATCAAGATATCCTTTCTCATGGCAAACAGTGCCTCAGCCTTGAATGACCACTGCTCCATTTCTTCGAGGTTGTGCCTGCATTGGCATGAAGTAGCTAATTAGCATATGATCAATACGACCATCAACTGCTTTATAGCCAAAGTTTATTGATATTATTTAACAACAATATAGTAAGTTGTGTTTATTCTCTTAACATATATAAAATGTATCTAATTTAGAAGGTAGAGCATTTATATATGTAGACACCCTATTTTTGACCGACCTTAAGACTCAGACGTCACCGATTGAGCGCTCGGTGATGATGCATATTGTGCTCGTTTTGAGGTTTCAGAGTCTCGGCTGCGAGCCTTGCCTCCAAACTTCAGGGCTCGTTTGTGCTTTGCCTCGGTTTGCGAACCAGGTCCTGTTTTCTCTGTTCTCTCTTTTCGAAGGGAGAGAGAGGTCTCATAGACCATCTCTCAGTGGCCGTAGGCTACGTTTCGTGGTCGTAGGCCATTTTTCCCGTTTGGAGCCCAGTTTTCGGTTTTCGGAGCCATCGGCCGTGTGCCTTGGTTCGGGACCGCTTAACTATCTCCGTTTGCTCCGATTTTTGGCACACACCTTGTTTCCTCTCCTTAGAGGGACACTATGGCCAGGAAGACCACCTTCGTGGTCGTACACCACCTCTGGTGCTTAACAGCCTGTTTTCGGGGCCCCAGGCCGCGCGTTTTGGCCCCCGAACCCTCGTTTTGCATCGGTTAGGGTTCATTTTTGGTATGGACCCTATTTTCATTCCTAGGAAGGTGGTACTATAGTGGGAGACCAGCAATTCTTTTGAAAACCATTTTCTCTCTCCTCCAGCCGGTTTTCTTGACAGAAAGTTGGTTTTCCTCACTTTTGGGCCATAATTTCTGGTTTTTCATACCACCATTGTGTTGGGCTCATCTGGGAGGCCACCAATCTGGATAGGCCGACCAGTATTTCTTCTTAACCCTTTTGAACCTTGCTAGAAAGCTAGTTTTCCTCTCTCATGGGTCACATTTTCTGGTTTCCCACCATACAGCTGTATTCTACTCATCTGGGAGGCCACCTTTCTGGTATGGCCGACCAGCATTTCTCATTGAACCTTTTGACCCCTGGTCGGCCGACCAGGGGGAGTGGCCGGCCGACCACCTTAACTGGTCGGCCAGCCATCTGCTTTTTGCTCTCTCTGAATGCAATCCAACTGTGCCAGCTGGGAGGCATTTGGACCATCCTCCATACACGTGTATGGAGGATATTTGAAGCTTCCAAGAGAAGCTTTGGCCTCTCTTCTCTATAAGAGAGGCCCTCCTCTTCCATTACAAGGGTTGAACCTTTTTGTTTAAGGCATACAAATACTTCCCTCCATAGCTCACTATTCCAAGCTCCAAACCCTAATATTCTTGCACCATTTTCACTACACCTCATAGCCTACCACCTCCACCATCCATCCAAGCATCTTGGAGCTGATTTTCAGAGGTTGAAGAACTCCTTTCTTGGTCCAGAGCTTGCTGCCTTGCTGTGCTACAAGGGTAAGTCTCTATTTCCCATTTTCTTGCATTATTTTGCTCCATTGTTTAGCCTTATTTGTAAGCATTTCTGGACTTCGACATAAACTGAAAAAAGTTTTCTTTTGAGCTCCTCTTGAAGATTGATTAAGAACACTTTTCTGTTTGGGGTCATCTACCTCCTTGTATGCTCCATCCCTCTTTGTAGGCTTATTTTGCTTCCTATCTTAGCCTTGCTTTCAAGTATTTTCGAGATTTATCATAAACTGAAAAGAGTCTTATTTTGAGCCCCTCTTGAAGTTTGATTAAGGGCACTTTTCTGTTTGGGGTCATCTACCCCCTTGTATGCTTGTTTGCATCTTGTTTTGAGCCTTGCATCTAGGCCTTTGTTTCATGCTTTGTTTGGCCTTCTAGCCACTGAAATAGCACACTGTTTTGAGAGCCAAAATCAGAAGGGGGTGACCCCCTCTCTCTTTGTCTTATTTGTTGGCCCTTTTGGCCTTCCAAAGGGGCCCCTATTTGCATGTTGTGAAGCCACATTCAGGCCCTATTTGGTGAGTTTTGAGGTCTGCCTTGACTCTGTCCAGAGCCCTTTTGGCCATATTTTGTGTCCCTCATGCATGTGTAGAGCAATCCTCCTCAAGGCCTTTCAAAGGGACCTTTCATTGCATGCTTCATTGACCCATTTCAGGCCTTTTTTTGTGGGTTTTAGGACCCTCAAAACCTCTTTCCAAAGATGGTTTTCTTATTTTGCATGTCTATCTTATATGTGTAGAACAACTCCTTGCATGGCCCTCCAAAGGAGCCTATCATTCTTGCATGCATGGACTGAGTTTCAGTGGTTATTTGGGCATATTTTGGCATGGGATACTTCTGTTTTTGGTTGGTTTGGTGAGCCCTCATGTGCTTCATATACTTGTAGTGTAAATCATTGTTCACTAGCTTTTTCGCATGCTTTGTTGACCCTTGATTTTAGCACTTTTTGGCCATGCCTTAAACTGATTTTGTGCATATTTTGGACTGCCCTAGCTCTTTTTTTGCGTCTCATGGTCGAATGATGTTTGTTTTGCATGCTTGTAGTTCAATACCCATGCTTAACTTTGAGTTTCGAGGTCCATTGCATGCATATACTGAGGTGTTTCCATGCTTTAGGGTCATTTTGCATCATATTTAAGAGCCTATGTGAATGCCATATTGCCATGTTCTCTACTCTTTAAATGTATTTGAGAGTCGGACTTGTATGTCTTGTTTTCGGATCATTGAATGAGCTCCATTTCGTTGCATTCCGAGCCATCATTTTAGGCCATTCCTCCACTGTTTCAGACCTGCCTAGGGTCTGTTTGGGGTTGGTTTCACCTTTGGTGCATTGCTTTGGGTACCTATAGTGCAACGCACTTCACTAGTTTCGGTACCCGGACCCCCTAGCATGCATTGTGTGACATACTTGCATGTTCCGGCACCATCTTTTATGCCATTTCAGAGCTGTATCATGTGCCATCTTATGCCATATTTCATTCCTTGCCATGCCTTGTTAGAGTTGCATGTTGTGCCTTAGGATCGGCCCTTTGTATTCGTGCATGTTTGCATGTATTTCGGTTATCTCATTTTCATCATATGGCCACTGATGTGAGTGTGGCTGAGGTCCACTCATGTTGGTGTAAGTCCATCGTGCATTGTGTATACCATTTTAGTCCATAGCATTGCGTATGCTAGGTTGCATGTTAGAACATTGTGTATGCCATGTTACATCACGTGCATTGTGTATGCCATTTTAGTCCATAGCATTGCGTATGCTAGGTTGCATGTTAGAGCATTGTGTATTCCATGTTATGTCACGTGCATTGTGTATGCCATCTTAGTCCATAGCATTGCGTATGCTAGGTTGCATGTTAGTCGCATTGTGTATGCCATCTCATTGCATTGTGTTTAGGATAGGAGTTAGCCCAAACACGGGAAATGAGGGACGTTTCGTACTCAAAGTGATGAAACGTGTCTCAATTCCCGGTCACCGACACTCCGGATTACACATGATGGAGTCTAGGCCTTGTTGTGTTTTTTATGTGCATTCATTTCACATCGAGTCGTGCAATTCGACTCCTCGGCCATCATGCATCGAGATGCGTGATTGGTGGCACGAGGATCAACTTGTGCATACATATGTGAAAATGCTTTTGCCATGCCCCTTTCTTGCTCTCTGTTGCAGCAAATCAGAAATCAGCAGCCTTCTAGAGTTTTGCACAGTATTCTGGCATTAATTGCAAACAAAGGCGAATCGGGGCATCGCAATGGATTTCCACGCCAGGCAACTCAAATATGCATCATTCATCATTCGGAACAGAGCTGAGGCAGTCCATTTTATAGCTTGCATGCTAGTTTATTCGCTTTCCTAGTTAATTTGTTAATTAATTAGGGTTTTGTAATATTTAATTAGCTAGAGTAGTTAATTATTTATTCGGACTGTATTATTTATTTGGACCCTCCGAGCGAGGGCAATTGTGTAATAAGTGTGCGTGTGTGTGATGTATGTCTTCCAACCCCACGTCTTTCTCCCTTTTATTTACCAGCTTATGATGGTTAGATTAGGGCATGTTTCAATTAGCATACTTATGCTCGCATGATTGCATTCATTCATTCATTCTGTCTTGCATGCACTGGGCTCAGCGCATCATACTAACTGCATCGTATTTCAATTCCAAGTTGAATACGTGTTAGCTGTAGCATTTCATATGCCATGTTTAAAATAGCCAAGCCTATCTTAGTTGCATTTTTGCATGTGTTGCATTAGGCATTTCAGCATAGTTAGGATCATGCATCGATTTCTAACATAGTTTCTGTTTTGGCTTGGAGTACTCGGTAAGTGTTTATGCTTTAGCATCCTTGCATGCGTGTGAGTGATTGCCATGATAGCATGCTTACCATGAGGCTATTTGCTTATGTGATATACCTGCCTGAATGCCTGTGGGTGAAGGATGGATTATCTGAATTGGAATAATGCATTGACTGTGAGTTTTAAGCCCACTTGAGAGTGGCAAATCATCGTGTTTTCTAAAGCCCACCTGAGGGTGGAAAATCCACAATTTAGCCTACTTGCGAGTAGCAAACTGTTTTCAAAACAAACATGAGATTTTTCGTTCTAACTTAGGCGATCTAGTCTATACTTGTATGCTGCGCGCATTACATAGTAATTCTAGGCTAATAAACCGGAATAAGAGCACATAATGTTTTCAAAACTTGATATCATGGTTAGCAGAGGCCGGTCTTTGATCGAGCGAGCAGGGGTGCTCATGAAGTGACTTTCCCCAATCGTACCCAAGTTCCCGAGCCGAGGCAACTTTGGTGATGACGGACACGTGGCCTTAGGCACGAGTCAGGGTTTCCTAAATTCTCCCAAAATAAATATTTAGGTGGCGACTCTGTATCTGGCAAAGCAATCCATGTTTGGCACTTCTTTCAAAAAATTTGTTTTCAAAAACGATTTGCCGGATTTGGACTCTTTGATGATTCATCGGTCTTGCATTGCACTCTGCGAGATTAGATACAGGACCATGACATTGAGTCCTGAACTGTAGTCAGCCCAATGAACAAACGAGATTCCCTCCCGGGACGTTCAGGGACGTCTACAGTTTCTAGCGACTCTGTTGGGGAGTTAGAGAACTTGACTCGAACTCATGATATCTGGTTTTGACTACACTTGTGTGTTTCTTTGCATTGCATTTGCATTGGTGCGCCTAGGACACCGTGTTTGCCGTATGCTATTCCTGAACGGTTTGCCAAAGGCTCGCTTTGCGAAGCGTGCCATAAGGCTGACCGGTTGCGAGCTCTGCTATGACGGGAACACAAACCCCGGTTTTCACCGGGGCACCCTTTTGACCATTCGACCTAGTGCATATTCGGAATCCATAGTGACCATTCCAAGCTAGGACAGGTTGCTTACCCGATTATAGGTTGTTTGAAACCGCTGCGTGCGTAGTGAAACCCTAGTTCCTGACAAAATAGGACAGGGAAACCTTACCCCAACATAGGGGTGTTTTTGGCCCTCACTTGTTTGTTATGTGCTTTTAGAGTGCGTCTCTATAGGAATGCATGTATCAGTTTACAAGTTTGGGCATCAGGCCTGCGGGCACCAGTTCAGTATTTTGGGTATCAGGCCTGCGGGCACCAGTTCAGTATTTTCGGAATCAGTTATCAGCGGGTATCAGATTCAGCTTCGGGGACAGTGATTTGGGAATAATGATCAGTCTCTGAGAACAGTGTATTTCAACTTATCAACTGCGTGTTGATTATACCCGACTGTGTGTTGTGTTTATTTACGCTGTTATGCTGTCCGTTTATCTGGTTGTGTATTTCCTTATTATTGCTTTATTTATCTTTTTGCTAGGGTAGTTTAACACAATTGCTTCAGACCAAGTAGATATTCCCCAAGCACTCTGGACAAGAGGTCGCCGACTCCATCGATCTGAGGATTTAGTCGACGGACAACCAGTGTATCATTCCCTACCCCCGGTTATCAGACGGAGGTCAAGAAGACGCAGTGTATCCGAGCAGAGGTTGCCAAAACAGTGGTTTACCCCATCAGTGGACAGTCGGGCTGAGATCCCAATTGTTGCCATAGAGATAGACCTACCAGTAATTCAGACAGATCAAGGCAGTATGGCAGGAACGACAGGAGTTGAGGAAATGATGCGTCAGATGCAGGAGACTATGAGAGCCATGCAGCAGGACGCTGCTCGCCGGGATGAGTTTGCCAAACAACAGGCCGAGATCATGGCCCAACAAGCAGAATTAATTGCCAGGCTGCAACAACAAGCCGGGGCATCTGCTTCACACCTAGCTCCTCCCCCACCAAGAGTTCCAGCGCCCAGGGAGGCACCAAATATCCAGGGAGATACGGATATCTCGACAGGGCCGGCTCCGCCCCCTATTCTACCTTAACTATCTAAGGCACCTACACCTGTCAATTAACCGGACTCTCCCTTTGAGTTCGAGGTGGACCATACAGCATTAAAGTTGGTGTATGTTAGTGCTTAATCAGTATACCTCATGAACAAGCTTCAACATATCCCCGGGATGGGATTGGGAAAGAGCGCCTGGAAGGGCGTCACAGCGTTGGCCGAGGTGCCACACAACCCACATACCTTTGGCTTGGGTTATCTGCCCACCAAAGAGGATTGGATAAGGAAGGGTAAGGAGATGGCTGGGAGAGCCAGAGCGAAGCAGGCGGGGAAGCCTTTTGAGCTGATGCATAGACCCATTCTGGGTACCCTAAACGGACGCTTCGTCCGAGAGGGGGAAGACTTTCCGTTTTGTGGCTTCCCAGAGTCGTGGCTGAACGCGGAAAGGAAGCGCGTGCTAGGGTTTGAGATTTTCTTTGACCTACAGTTATCCGAGGATGACGTTGCCGAAGAGTAGACGGACCCATTGGTTGAGGCTGAACAGAGCAAGAAAGTGGAGCAACAACTTGGGTACTTGATGATATGCATATAAGGCTACAACATGATTTATGAATCACTTAAACAAATGTGTGCAATTTTGGGTCCAACTTGTGCAATACTAAATAGCTTAAGAAAGTAAGTTCTATTTAAAAACCAACTCAGAAACTCAAAAATAATTCAACTATCAAGCCTATAGCAAACTTGGGTTGAAACCTATAGCAAATTCATTAGGAGTTTGCTAGTAAAAGGACAAAACCACAATTCTGCCTACTGATTCTCATTACTCACCATTAATTACATTGCGGTCATGACCATTAATGGGAAAGATACCAGGATTTAAAACCATGATCACAGATTCTTTGAAATCCCACTAGTATACAATATAATCTCCACCAACGTAAAAAACTAAATCTAAATAGCACTCCATAATAGCAAAAATAAATGCAGAGGAGTTTCCAAATGAAACAGACATGGCATGAATGCAAACCAACATGACACGTTACCCTTCGTAGAAGTATCCATGCTTTTTAGCTTGTGAGACGTGGCAGATTCCCAATCATTCATCTAACTTGTTAATAAGTCCATCATTCAAATTTCCCTAGCATCCCTCCGATTCAAAGCGATGATAAAAACTCATAAGTGCACACTCAGATTATCTCAAATCGTGACAAATCAAACATGATATAGAAAGAAATAAAGACGCCATTACATATTTTATGGTCTTATATCTAAATGGGTAATGCTATACAAGCTGACTTTTTATACAAAAAATTTAGACCAGCCACTAATCGATACCAGATAGTAGGAGGGACAGACTGCAATATGCAAAAATAACAGTCAACATCACTTTACTAGAAGAGATTGGAATGAGATTGGAATGAGAAAATGGAGTTGTTGTAGGAGGGGCTGGTGGAGGAGAGGAAGGTTGAGGTGGCGGAGGGGTGGACGCCGGTGGTGAGACAGCAGTGGGTGGAGAATTTGGAGATGGTGAAGTACTCGCCATCTAATATATAAGAATGTGTACCAAATAAAAATCAATTGCAATATAATATCACAAAAATCTCCAAGCATTCATCACACTAACCTATTTCAATTTTTAGGCAATTCGAAATGTCTAAACAATCACCCAGCTAATTTCCCAACTACCACAAGTCACTACCCAAACACTGAGTTTTGTCGAACACCCCACTCAAAATGTAAAAATAAATCACCATCCAGACTCATTAATCAACTGCCATAGAGCAACAAAGAAAAATTTCAAGCTTTTAACCAAGTGATTAACTTGGCTCATTCCCTAGAGCAGTGCCAACATAGAGAGACTTTAGAAAAATGGGAGGCAACCAGAAGAGGAGACTTTAGAAAAGCAGGTAGACTGATCTCCCAAATTTTTTATTTTTTAATTTTTATAAGTAAAGTTATTATAAAAGAGGCACCACATGGTGAGAGGCCTTATGATGAATGGAAAGAAATTAAAAAAGGTTGATGGAGCATGATGGTTAAAAATTTTCAACAAAATCCAATCTACAATGTTTAATATACCAAGCAAGACTCGTTAGACATGGAGCCATAACCTTTATTATGATGGCATGGCTAAGAAAGGTTTCAATCCATGAAAACCAGATAAGGAATCCATGGTCAAAAATTAAAAAAAAAACTCCTACATAAGGAAGAATGATGCTATTCCAAAACACAATAAATAACATTGCTTGTCCCATTATCATAATTGATCATGGATGTTGTAGACGTCCCCGAACGCCCCGGGAGGATAAGTCCCGTTCTGTTCATTTTGGGCTCACTACAGTTCGGACTCAAATGTCACGGTTCTTAATCTGAACCAAAGAGTCCAAATCCGGCAAATCGTTTTGAGAAAACAGATTTTTTTGAAAGAAGTGCCAAACATGGACTGCTTTGCCAGATGCAGAGTCGCCACCTAAATATTTTATTTTTGGGGAAATTTAGGAAACCCTGACTCGTTTGCCTAAGGCCACGTGTCCGTTATCACCAAAGTTGCCTCGGCTCGGGAACTTGGGTACGATTGGGGAAGGTCACTTTGTGAGCACCTCCGCTCGCCCGATCAAAGATCGGCCTCTACTAACCATGATATCGAGTTTTGAAAACCTTGTGCATTCTTATTCCGGCTATTAGCCTAGATTTACTATGTGATGCGCAACGCATACAAGTATAGACCGGGTCGCCTGAATTGGAACAAAACATTTCATGTTTGCTTTTGAAAGATGGTTTGCTACTCGCAAGTAGGCTTAAAATGTAGATTTTGCCACCCTCATGTGGGCTTAGAAAAGATGGTTTCGCCACTATCTAGTGGGCTTAAGACTCTCAGTCAATGCATTGTTCCAATCCAAATAACCCAACCTTCACCCACAGGTATTCAGGCATTTATATCACATAAGCAAATAGCCTCATGATAAGCATGCTATCATGGCAGTCACTCACACACATGCAAGGATGCTAAAGCATAAAAACTTACCGAGTACTCCAAGCCAAAACAAAAGCTATGTTAGAAATCCATGCATGATCCTAACTATACAGAAATGCCTAATGCAACACATGCAAAAATGCAACTATAGCAGGCTCGACTATTCTAAAGATGGCATGTGAAATGCTACAACTAACAAGTATTCAACTCGGAATTGAAATACAATGCAGTTAGTATGATGCGCCGAGCCCGGTGCATGCAAGACAAATGAATGAATGCAAACATGCTATCATACTGTATGCTAATTGAAACATGCCCTAATCTAACCATCATACGCTGGTAAATAAAAGGGAGAAAGACGTGGGGTTGGAAGACATACATCGCACACACGCACACTTATTACAATTGCGCCCTCGCTCGGAGGGTCCGAATAAATAATATACAGTCCCGAATAAATAACTACAGCCCGAATAAATACAAAATCCTAATTAATTAACAAATTAATCTAGGAAAGCAGTAAATTAGCATGCAAGCTAGGGACCGCCTCAACTCTGCTCCGGATGATGAATGATGCATGTTCGGGTTGCCTTGCGCGGAAATCCATTGCGATGCCCCAATTAGCCTCTGTTCACAATTAAGCCCGGAACATTGCACGGAGCTCCAAAAGACTGCTGGTTTCTGATTTGCTGCAACAGAGAGCAACAAAGGGGCATGGCAAAGTATTTTCACACATGTATGCATGCCTCGATCCTCGTGCCACCAATCACGCATCTCGATGCATGACGGCCAAGGAGTCGAATTGCACGACTCAATGTGAAATGAATGCACATATAAACACAACAAGACCGAGACTCCATCATGGTTAATCCAGAGTGTCAGTGACCGGGAATTGAGACACGTTCCGTCACTCGGAGTACGAAACATCCCTCGTTTCCCGTGTTTGGGCTAACTCCTATCCCAAACACAATGCAATATGCATGACATGCATGAATGCAATCCTAACATACAACCTAGCATATGCAATGCTATGAAATGGCATACACAATGCACGACGTAACATGGCATACACAACGCTCTAACATACAACCTGGCATGCGCAATGCTATGAATCGAGATGGCATACACAATGCATAATGGACTTACACCAACATGAGTGGACCTCAGCCACACTCACATCAGTGGCCATAAGATGAAAATGAGACACTCGAGATGCGTGCACACATGCACGCAAACCAAGGACCGATCCTAAGGCACAGAATGCCACTCTAACAAGGCATGGCAAGGCATGAAATATGGCATACAAACATGCAAGTTCCAGCACTGAAATGTGATGCAAAATGATCCCGAAACATGGAAACATGGCACCCGATGCATGAGATGAGCCCCGAAACTCAAAACTAGGCACATGTATTGACTTATAGCTATACAAAGCATGCATTATTTGACTATGAAGCACAAAGACAGAGCCAAGGCAGTCCCAAAACATGAACATTTCTAGTTCAAAGCATGACCAAAAGATGCTAGCATGATGGACTAAAATAGCATGCAATTTTGACTAGCAAACATGGGTTACATGGCATGTACATGAAGCAGGTGAGAACTCATCAAACCAGAAAAAAATCAGTGAATAAAACATGCCAAAACATGCCCAAATAACTTCTGAAATGCAGCCAACACATGCACAAATGATGGGTTCTTTTAGAGGGCCATACAAGGGGTTATTAAGCACATGTAAGATAGACAGTTAGCATGGCAAAATTAACTCAAAAAATCAAATATGATAGCCCTAAAACTCACCAAATTGGCCCTGAAATCAATCAACAAAGCATGCAAGATAGGGCCTCTTTGGAAGGCCAAAAAGACCATCAAGCAAAACAAGGTGAGAGGGGGTCACCCCCCTCTGCTTTTGGCCTTCAAGAAAACACCTAAGCCACTAAAAATCCGCTGGATTTCAATGGCTAAGAGGCCAAGCCATGTCCAATGCAAGAGCTCTAATGCATAGCCCTAATCATGGAGAGATGAAGCATGCATAGGGGGAAGATGACCCCAAACAGAAAATAGACCTTAATCAAACATGAAGATGATGTCAAAAAAAGACTTTTTTCAGTTTAGGTCGAGGTCCAAAAAGGCTCACAAATAAGGCTAATATATCATGCAAAAATGGCCCTAAAAGAGGGATTGAACAAACAGGACAGTAAAAGGGCTCAAACAGTAAAGGGCCCTTCAACAAAGTTGAAGAGGGACTCAAAATAAGACTATTTTCAGTTTGGCTCGAAGCCCATAAATGCTCACAAATAAGGCTAATATATTATGCAAGAATAGCCCTAAAAGAGAGATAAAGGGAAAGGGGCAGCAGATGGCCTCAAACAGAGAAAATTCCTTGATCAAACATGAAGATGAGCTCAAAATAAGACTATTTTCAGTTCAGGTCGAAGCCCAAAAATACTAGCAAAAGGGACTAAGAGATGAAGCAAAATAGAGCTAGAAAAGGGGAAAAGAGGACTTACCCTTGTAGCACAGCAATGCAGCAGCTTTTGGTCTAAGAAGATGAGCTCCTAACCTTTGAAAATCAGCCTCAAGGTGTTGGAATGGAGGATGGAGGTGGTGGGCTATGAGTTGGTGTGTAAATGGTGCAAGAACAAGGGTGTTTTGAGGCTTGGATGAGGGAGATATGGAGGTTTGTATGCAAAGGCTCCAGCTGGTTTTCTAACCCTTGTAAATGGAGGTGGGGTGCTGGTTATATAGAGGGAGAGGAGTGAAAGAAAAGGGGGGAAAACCAATTCAAATTTCCCCCTAAAAAAACCAGACCCTCGGGCAGAGGATCTGGTGCAAAACAGCTGGCACAGCTGGAATGCACCAGGAGAGAGAAATATGGCCGGCCAGGTGCAAAAGGTTCAGGTGGCCGGTCGGCCACCTACCCTGGCCGGCCGACCAGGGTCAAAGGGGTCAAGCAAAATTGCTGGCCGGCCACCCCAAAAAGGTGGCCTCCCAGGTGAGTGCAACACAGCTATGTGGAGAAAAACCAGAAAAAGTGAACTAGGAGAGAGAAAAACCAACTTTTTAGAGGGGTTCAAAAGGGTCAGGAAGAATTGCTGGCCAGCTTACCCATATTGGTGGCCTCCCAGGTGTGTACAACACAATGGTGTGGTGGAAAGTCAGAAAAAATGGCCCGGGAATGGGAAAAATCAGTTTTCTAGTGAAGAAAACGGGCGATGAAGAGCGATGAAGGAATAAAGCTGGTTTTTCAGAACAATTGCTGGCCTCCCACCTTCCTAAAACCTTCCTAACAATGAAAATAAGGTCTCCGCCAAAAATGAACCCAAACCGATGCAAAACGAAGGTTCGGGGGCCAAAACACGCAGTCTGGGGCCCCGAAAACTGACTACTAAGCACCGGAGGTGGCGTTTGACCATGAAGTTGGTCTCTCGAGCCACAGTGTCCCTCAAAAGGGAGGAAACAAGGTGTGTGCCAAAAACCGGGGCAAATGGAGGTGGTTAAGCGGTCCCGAACCGAGGCACACGACCGATGGTTCCGAAAAACTGGGAACGTGGCTCCAAACGGGAAAAATGGCCTACGACCACGAAATGTAGCCTACGGCCACTGAGAGATGGTCTATAAGACCTCTCCCTCCCTTCGGGAAGGGAAAACGGAGAAAACAGGACCTGGTTCGCAAACCGAGGCAAAGCACAAAAAAAAATCCGGAAGTCCGGAGGCAAGGCTCGCGGCCGAGACTCTGAAATCTCTGAACGAGCACAATATGCAACATCACCGAGCACTCAATTGGTGACGTCTGAGTCTTAAGGTCGGTCAAAAATGGGGTGTCTACAGTTGCCCCTTTTTGACAGAACTCGAAAGTCATAAGTGACGGGAGTGAATGTCAAAGCCCAGAGACGACCCATTTTTGACAAGGTCGAAGACTTAGACAAACAGGCGAGATAAACAAAGATGTGCCCGCAGGCAGGGGGCAAAATGCAAAGCGATATGCACAAAGCCGGATGTAACTCAATGATCATGCGAAGCAGCAAGCTATAATGAAGCAAATATTCACAATAGATGCAACAGTTTTAAGCAAGAATGCAAAGCAATACTACATTTCATACTGTTGAAGAATGCGGAGAATTATTGAATTCTCGCCATGTCTCACACAGAGAAGATACAATACCTGTGCGGCACGTCTGGTCGCACCAGCCTCAAATGAACCGTACATACAATATCGTGCCTGCAAAAGGAAGAAACTCAACAAGCACAACATAGTTAGCAACATATGTTCAGTGTGATATCGAATGCAGACAAACGCGGTGCCGATAGGAAAGTGCATCGCAAAACGAGAGACATGCACGTAACAATGCAAGTTAAGCGTGAGGGTATGACAATACCCGTGAAACGTGCACAACAATGCAAGTGGTGTGCATGAGAACGCAAGTTACGTGCATTACAATGCAGGATAAGTGTAAACTCGAATGCACATTTTGAAACGAAACAACGAGCAAAGCAATGCAAATTTCGACGAAGGTGGCTTGATCGTGACCTCCGGTTTACCTCCCGGAGGGGTCACAACATATTCAAAAAGGATACATCTTGCTCTCGGCGGGTAATGATGAAACACACATCGAAAGTTGGAGTTGAAGTTCCCGCGGAGGGGTTTCGCGACTAAAAGTGCACTTTCTTTGTACTTTCTCGGGTGCCGGAGACTCCAATCATCACCAAAATTTGCAGAGACCTTGGAGACCACCTTGGGAATGCTGCCGGCCAGGTTTAGTCCAAGGGGGAAGCCACCGGCCAAGTTTGAGGGAGAGGGGTGGCCGGCCTACCAGAAAAGGTGGCCGGCCGGCCACCTAGCCCAAATCCAGGGCAGTTTGGTCCTTTTGCTCTC
>JAPPVO010000016.1:42079493-42300725 GCA_030407325.1 Camellia japonica | reverse complement strand
GATCCAAGCGAATACATCTTATCAGTGGGCCAGTCTAAGCTGAGTGTGGGGCTGCCAGAAAAAGCTGAGCTGTGCATGATTCGGGGGGACAGACTTGAACAAGGGGCAGATGATCTGACAACAGTGGAAGGGGACTTTGCCAACTTCCAGTTCTTCAACGACCAAGAATCAGGGGATGCTGCAATCAACTGGTTCGACTATGAGGAGTCGGCAGAAGTCACCGGGTGGTTAGATGATCAGCCAGACGTTGCAGAATTTCAATCAGAACAGGGCCCGGCAGGGGCGAGAGTATCATTGATGGCCGGAAGGGCCGAGGGTCAGAATCCACCGCCGGAGAGCGCCGGCGTTAAGAATTTCGCTCAGAATTTGGGGATTGTAAATACAGGGAATATTGAACAACCAGCTGTACTGACGCAGTTGGAACAACAAAGGTTTGACGATTCCGAGAGAATTAGAAAAGCCAAGGCCCATGTGGGGGTCGAAAGTGCTGTGTGCACAGGAACGGAAAATGCTGTGGGCATAAAGACTGAAGGTGCTGCGAGCACGATCATACCGGAGCCGGACAGATGTCTGTCGGCTGCCGACGGAATGTGGTGGGAAGACGATGACTTATGTCTTGCCCACACAGACGAAGATTGGGCAGGTAACCAACCAGATGATACCTGGTATATCGACGAGATCGCTCACATGACCAGAAGTGGGCGGTATTTCAAACCCCAACATTTGGACCAACCTGAGGCATCTGGGAAAGATAAAGAGGCTGAGAAACAGAGAGAGAAACAGATTGAAGAAGAAGCTGTGCTCAAACAATTGAAGAAGATACAAGCAGACATCTCCATCTGGGGACTGCTTATGGCATCAAGGGTACACAGACAGGCCGTCCTATCTGCCATGGAGAAGGCCAAACTCTCCATCGACACTACACCAGAGCAGCTGGTTGGGCTGGTTTTTCCGGGAGGAGGTTCCCCGGCATTAACCTTTTCAGACAAGGAATTGCCGCCTGAGGGCGTGAACCATAACAAACCTCTCTACGTCTCCGTGGAGTGTAGAGATAAATGGATACCGGTGGTACTTGTTGATACCGGGTCCGCCATCAATGTCTGCCCAGTCAGAACAGCATATGCAGTTGGGTTGAAGCCCGCGGACTTCACACCAACAACTCAGGTGATCAAAGCTTACGATAATACGAGTAGGGAAGTGATGGGGATTGTCAAGATTCAAACCAAGGTTGGTCCAGGACAACACGACATCGAATTTCATGTCTTGGACGTTCCCGCAACCTTCAACTTACTCTTGGGGCGGCCGTGGCTGCACCAAGTAAAGGCAGTCTCTTCCACTCTACATCAGATGGTGAAATACCCCTATGGAAAGGGAGTAGCCACTGTATTCGGGAACTCATCAATCCACCCACCTCCGGAGGTATCCACGCCGGTCCTGGAAATTGAGCATGGCACAGAAGATGTATTCTTATCAGGGTTCACTTTGGCTGAGGCCCGGGTAGTACAGAACATTATGGCTGTGAATGAAGGTGTGTACATTAGTGCTCAATCCGTCTACCTCATGAACAAGCTACAACATATTCTCGGGATGGGATTAGGAAGAAGCGGCAGGAAATGCCACACAATCCGCATACCTTTGGACTGGGTTATCTGCCCACCAAAGAGGACTGGGTAAGGAAAGGAAAGGAAATGGCCGGTAGAGCCAGAGCGAAGCAGGCTGGGAAGCCTTTTGATCTAATACACAGGCCCATTCAGGGTACCCTGAACGGACGCTTCGTCCGGGAGGGGGAGGATTTTCCATTTTGCGGCTTCCCAGAGCCGTGGATAAACGCGGAGAAGAAGCGCGTACCAGGTTTCGAAATCTTCTTCGACCTGCAACTATCCGGGGATGACGTTGCCACAGAGCAGACAGACCCACCAGCTGAGGCTGAGCAGTGTAAAGCAGGGGATCCTGAGGGCACAGAATTTGAAATGGGGGTAGCACTGGCATGTCTCCTCTCTGATCCTCCGATCGACCAAGAGTGCTTGGGGGATAACTTCGTGGTTTCCATGATTGGGGATGAAACGGCTGCGAGCCGACCAGCAGCTATCTTGGATGCATCAATCGCACCCTCTCTCACTTGGCAATACGAGGAGGGATTTTTGTCCAGCAGCACCGGGTCAGGTAGTGAGCCGGAATCTGATTCCACCGAGTCCTGTGAGTCGGAATCAGGTTCCAGCTCGACTGAGTCTGAGTCTGGTACTCCTGGGGATGTTAACCCGGATGCCACAGTCCTGTCTAGGTCGTCTTTTTCCTTTTCTTTTGAGTCTGTTGTAACAGAAGAATTGGACGATTTGGATGTACTTAATGAGAATGAGGTGAATGTGGTTTCCGAGTATTTCTCTGTGCCTTTGATTTATTGCATTAATTCAGACTTTCAAAACTTTGATGAAAACGACGAGGACGAAGTTCCTCCGGTTTTACAACGTTTAATTGAGCAAGAGCAAGAGAGATTTGTTAAGCCATTAATGGATGAAATCACTACCGTGAACATTGGTACTGAGGAGGACCCGCGGCTGGTCCAGATCGGGTCCACGTTGTCTTCGGAGGAACGCGAGCGCTTAGTCGCTTTATTAAAAGATTTCAAAGATGTTTTCGCGTGGTCCTACGAAGACATGCCTGGAATCGATCCTGAGATTGTACAGCATCGGATCCCCCTTGACCCCGAGGCCCGACCTGTCAAGCAGAAACTCAGAAGGATCCGCCCGGATTGGGCTCTTAAGATTAAGGAAGAGGTCACCAAGCAAATTGACGCAGGCTTCCTGCTGGTATCAGAGTATCCGACTTGGTTGGCCAACATTGTTCCGGTGCCGAAGAAAGATGGCAGGATCCGGGTGTGTGTAGACTTCAGGGATTTGAACAAAGCTAGTCCGAAGGACGACTTCCCCTTACCGCACATCGATGAGTTGGTAGACTTCACAGCAGGGCATGCATTGCTCTCATTCATGGATGGCTTCTCAGGATACAACCAGATAGTGATGGCACCAGAAGACCGGGAAAAGACTGCATTCACCACCCCGTGGGGGACATACTGCTACCGGGTAATGCCGTTTGGGTTGAAGAACGCTGGAGCTACTTATCAACGGGCCGCGACCACAATACTACATGATATGATCCACAAAGAGGTTGAGGTGTATGTGGACGACATGATTGTCAAGTCCAAGGAAAGAGAGGGCCACTACACCGCCTTGCATAAGTTTTTCCAAAGGATCAGGGAATTCCGGTTGCGGCTAAACCCTCAGAAATGTACTTCGGTGTTACAGCGGGAAAAATGCTGGGGTTTCTGATTACACAAAGGGGCATCGAGGTCGACCCTTCCAAAATCAAGGCCATCTTAGAAATGCCACCACCAAGGACTGAAAAGGAGGTGCGAGGCTTTCTGGGTAAAGTGCAATTCATAAGACGGTTTATCTCAAAATTAACCTTGACTTGTGAACCACTTTTTGGTCTCCTGAAGAAAGGAAAGAAGTTCCAATGGGACGGCCGATGTCAAGCTGCATTTGAACAGATTAAAGAGTATCTACAGAACCCGCCCGTGTTGTCACCGCCAGAACCGGGGAAACCGTTGATTTTGTATCTGTCAGTAACTGAAACTACAATGGGCTGCATGCTTGCACAAGAATCAGAAGACAAGGTGGAGAAGGCCATCTACTATCTCAGCAAGAAGATGCTGGAGTATGAGACCCGATATACACCGCTGGAAAAGGCTTGCTTAGCTTTGGTATGGGCTACCAGGAAGCTGCGGCACTACCTGTTAGCTCACTCTGTAATGTTGGTTTCATGGTTTCACGACTTGATCCCATCAAATATCTCTTCGAGAAACCAGCACTTACGGGTAGGCTACCTCGTTGGTTGCTGTTGCTCTCCGAATTTGATCTTACGTACGTGACACGCAAGTCAGTGAAAGGAAGAGCAGTGGCAGAGTTCCTTGCCGACCACCCGGTTGAGGGGGATGAAGCAGTTGAATACCTGTTCCCGGATGAATCAATTCTGCACATCGACGATGAACTTGGACGATGTACTTTGACGGAGCGTCAAATCAACATGGGTATGGGATAGGAGTGTTGCTGATAGCACCCGACAATTCCCATATCCCTCTAGCCTTCAAACTCCGATTCAAAGTCTCGAACAATGAGGCAGAATACGAGGCGTGCATCGCTGGTTTAGAAGCAGCCCTGGAACTAGGGGCAAGACGGTTGGACGTCATTGGGGACTCGAACCTTGTTGTGTCTCAAGCTAAAGGAGACTGGAAAGTAAAAGAGGAAAAGATGATGATGTATCACCAGACCTTGGATTTGCTGATTCCTCGGTTTGAGAAGCTAAGTTTTACTCATCTACTAAGAGAGAACAACAGGTTCGCAGATTCTTTAGCAACTCTATCTTCTATGATAGACATCCCGTGTGGAGTCCGAATGCGTCCAGTCATCATTGACCAGAAATTCGCACCTGCCTATGAGTCGATTGCAACCATAGATGAAGTTCAGGACGAACACCCCTGGTATTACGACATCTGGAACTTCTTGGAGAAAGAAGCATACCCACCAGGGGTAAATGCCAAAGACAAAAGAGCAATCAGAAGAATGGCAGTTCAGTTCATCATCTGCGGGGGTAAACTGTATAAACGGGGTCATCTGGGAATGCATAAACTGTGCGTTGATGCCGAAGAGTCAAAGCGTCTGATGGAAGCCATCCACGGGGGAGAATGTGGTGCGCACATGAATGGGGTAATGTTGGCACGGAAGATTCTCAGACAAGGTTATTACTGGTCCACCATGGAGGAGGATTGTATTAGTTTCGTCCGGCGATGCCACAAATGTCAGATTCATGCAAATCGTATGAACATCCCGCCAACAAAGCTGTACAACATGACTTCGCCATGGCCGTTTTCAGTCTGGGGAATTGATGTAATCGGAGCAGTTACGCCAAAGGGGTCGAATGGGCATGAGTTCATCTTGGTAGCGATAGATTACTTTACAAAGTGGGTTGAGGCCCAATCTTATGCGGTGTTGAAGGCTTCGCACGTCGCAAAGTTTATCAGAAACAACATCATCTGTCGCTATGGGGTCCCAAACGAAATAATTTCAGACAATGGTTCCCACTTCAAGAAGGAGGTGATTGATTTGTTGGAGAAATACAATGTGGCTTTTCATAAGTCATCTACCTACCGGCCGCAAACCAATGGAGCAGTTGAGGCCGCCAACAAGAATATCAAGCGCATACTACAAAAGATGGTGGAAACCTATCGGGACTGGCCAGATAAGCTGCCGTTCGCTCTGTGGGGCTACAGGACTTCAATCAGAACTTCTACCGGAGCGACTCCGTACTCGTTGGTTTATGGGATGGAGGCCGTTTTACCCATCGAGATTGAGGTTCCGTCATTAAGAGTATTGGCCGAGTGTCAAATAGCCGAGGCAGACTGGCAACAGAGCAGATTTGAGGAACTCATGCTTTTTGATGAAAGAAGGTTGAAAGCACTGTACCACGTCCAAAGTTATCAACGTAGAATCGCCCGGGCTTTTAACAAGAAGGTTAAGTCCAGGAATTTGAAGGAAGGAGATTTGGTGCTCAAAGACAACCGAGCTCCCATCCACGACCCAAGGGGCAAGTTCAGACCTAATTGGACTGGTCCCTACATCATCAAGTCAATCTGGTCTGGTGGAGCTGTGGTTCTGATGGATCTAGATGGCTTAGAGTTTTCCCAACCGATCAACATGGATAAGTTGAAGAAATACTACCCTTGAGAGGCTCGCTAGGCCGAAAACCCGAAAGGGCGACCTAGGCAAAACTCAGAGCACAGAAAATTTGAAATTATAAAAACTGAGCTCGCAAGGTTGAAAACCTGCAAAGGGCGGCCTTGGCAAAAGTTAGAGCGCAAAAGGAGAGTGAAAATACCCGAACGAACCTGAGCCTGAACTACGTAAGGCTTGATTCCCATCTTTGGGATACGTAGGCAACTTCGTCTTGAAGTTCAGCCACAATCTTTTCCCCGATCAACTTTGTCCATTTGATCGTCTCAGTCATCTCTATTCATCAGCATTTATCGTGATCTCCAGTACAGTGCTATTCAGACTAGGGGCAACTTTCTGTTGCTAGGATCCGGGGTTGTGCATCTCAGTGACAGATCTCAGGCGTGTCCAGTTCTGATCTATATCGAAAATAGTTTTGAAAAGTTTTAATAAAAGTTGACTTTGTTCAAATTAATCTTTTTACAACTAAGACCATTTTTAGACCAAAGCGGAGAATTTTCAGTACCACAACCTTCAATTTCATTGATTTCAAAACAGAGTTCTCTTGCTCTTGCATACAATTGAAGTTGCTTTTTATTACACTCAGGAAGAAAACTTGAAAGTACTAGTAAAGCAATAAATCCGGGGCATAGTCAAGTCAGGTGTCCCTGCGCCCCCTGCCAGAGCTAGTTGAAGCCTCTGATGCCAACCTAGGCCCAACCTGTGCTTCTTCGTTGAGCCAATCCCAGCACTCATCAGACAAAGTGCAACTAAAAGTGGGAGCAGGGGCCAGGAGCTCTCTATTTCCCCATGCTGCGGCCTGCCGAACCAGCTGTGCGCCTCGAACTGGAAATGTAGCCGGATATTCTATCACCTCTGGTGGGCAAGTTTGATCATGGCCAAACTGGCGCAGAATACGGAATGGGAAATAGAATACGCAGTGAGTCAAGCCGATCAATCGAATCCCAACCTGTCGAGACATGTTGTAGCTCATCGCCGGGAGATTGAGCCAAGGGTAGCGCCACGCAACGCGATCTGCCGACAAATTGCACATCCATTCAAACCACCATCCCTCATCAAGGGCGTCGACTAGGCGCTGTCGAAAGAAGTAGCCGCGGGCTGAGTAAGCAGGGCAAGAGTCCACAACTTGCAGTTTATCCATCAACCATATCTGGGGAGGGATGAAAAATGAGAGAATAAAGAATAGAGAGATGTGCGATGAGAGAAAAGTAAGATGTGGGTTTTGTGAAGAAAAAAAAAAAACCGAGCCTAAGGGTCGAGTAATGTGAGTAAATACATATGTAAGCTTGGGTGGGAAACATTACCTGCAGCAGTAGTGGACTCCCTGCAAATCTAGTCGTCTCCCGGCGACAGAAAGCATCCAAGCCCATCAGTGTCTCCACCAAGGGCATGGCGATGCAACTCCTTCCTTCTCTCAAGCCTTGGGCCACTTCAATCAGACGGGCGCTGGATCCTCCAAAGCTCGAGGCAAACAGAAAATGAGATAACATGCATAAACAAAGGGCGTGTTGCCGGAAGCCTTGCCAATGATGATCGCCGCGGTCACCAGCATCGGAGAACCGGTAAATCAGGCTTGGAATATCCAACATTCCGTTACAAATCAGGGACCGAGCATCATGCGCGTTGAGTCCGCACATCCGCCCTAGGGTTTGGGCATAGCCAAAATTGAGTTGAGGCAAGATTTCCTCACCTCGTTCGGATTCTATCAAAACTTGAAAATCTTCAAAAGTGGGACATACCTCTTGCCCTCCAAAGCTGAAGACGTGCGTCACCGGGTTCCAAAACCTCGTCACGGCATGGAGGAAAGGAAGATGTAGCGGAGTCCGGCGCAGCGTGAATAGTGTATTTAAGCCGAAACCCCGGAAGTTTAACTTTTCCGAGCCGTCTAGAGAAGAGATCCAAGATGTGAGATTTTCTGCGAGAAATGCCTCCATTTTTGTGAGAAACAGTGATGAAATGAATAAGTTCCAAGGCTGGGGCTTTTATAGAGGGTGAAACACTATTCAAAGGACACGTGTCACAATTCTGTGAGCTCCAAGGGGAGGTGGCCGGCCGGCCACCTTTTCTAGTAGGCCGGCCACCTTTCAAACCCCAGATGCAAAATGTGTTCGGCCCAGCATTGGTCCTATTTTGCCCTCCGGAAGGAAGTTTGAGGCACTTTCACGCATCGGGGATGACGAAGGCCTCCATTTCTCTCAGTTCCGGATACATTCCATCATCCAAGTTGTCCGTCCGAAGTGCGCTTTGTTGTATTTTGTTTATCGAGTTGTTGCTTTGTTTATCGAGTTGTAAGTTTAGTCGAGCTGTCGCTTTTTGTGTTTCGAGTTATTACCTCTTTGTTTACGCAGTTTTGTTAAGTCTTGTTTATCGAGTCGTTAACATTGTTGTACTTTGCTTATCGAGTTGTAAGCTTGCTAAGATTCTGTTATTTCTTAGTGAGTCGAGTTGTTTGATTCGTTGCGTCGGTTCATTACCTGACCTGGTAAATACACAAGGCACATTCCCATTCAATTTCATTTTTGTGCAAAATGATGCGATGCGATGCTAAGAATTTCAAATACAAACATCTTTTCAAAAGCTGTTTCATTCCGTCATGTTTTGCAGCAAAATAAAGGTACAAGTTTTACAGGAAATAAAACTGCCTAACAAAATGTGCAAAGTGCTACAAACTACTAGCCAAAAAGTAAAATAAAGCAGGAAATAACATCAATATCCTCGGGAGCGGGAATGAGGAGGCCCCCTCATCCTCTTCTGCGGGACAACCTCTGCACCATCATCACCATCCGGATCAGAGCTGTCATCCTCAGGATCCCCCTCAGCCTCGTCTCCACTCCCGGAACCGAGACCGGAGCCTCCCTCCCCAGCAGATGTCTCTGACTCACGGTCTGCGACCTCCTCCTCCTCCTCCTCCTCCTCCTCAATAATGGGTGCCCTGCGTCTGCGAGACGACCCTGCTCCTCGAGCTCCTCGAACAGGCCTAGATGGCCCTGCTCCCTGAGAAGGCCTGGATGGCCCAGCTCCTCGAAAAGGCCCAGATGGCCCAGCACCTCGACCTCTCTGAGAAGGCCCAGGTGGCCTGGCCTGCGACGGTGCGTATACAGGAGGCATCTGAAAATGAAGAGTTCAATACATCAGTTCAAATATGAAAAGCAGATGCAAGTACAATATGTGAGTGGGGTGTGTGTCAGATGTGCTCTACACAGCCTATCAATACAGCAGAATGTTCAAAACCAGTATGTTATCAGAGATATGCTAAATACGGGAAAGATGGATAATACCTGCACGC
The DNA here is from genome assembly GCA_030407325.1 of Camellia japonica. Lineage (NCBI taxonomy): Eukaryota > Viridiplantae > Streptophyta > Magnoliopsida > Ericales > Theaceae > Camellia > Camellia japonica. Next base: position 42,291,653 of record JAPPVO010000016.1, on the reverse strand, counting down.
CCATGATGGCTAGCTGTGCCTCCCTCCGTAGGATCATGCCCTCGAATGTGGCCAGCATCCCAAGCAGCTCGTCCGTGTACTCAACTGGAGGCTGCAAACACAAATGCAAAACTATCAGTAAAGGAATGAATGTCCAAATATCTGACTGATAAATCGAAGCTGAAAAACATACCGGGGGTGAATCAGGGTCTCTGACATATCTGTGATCAGGAAGAGGAGGCTCTAGCGAGACCTGGTAAGGAGTCCCGAACCGCCAACTCGTCAACTCGGTCGGCATGTCCGGCCACCCAGCATGATGATGAAGAGACGGAGGGATCGGAGGAATAGAACTACCTCTACCCCTAGATGCACCAGCCCTGCTAGAGGAGGGGATATCCGTAGCACGGGCACGACTCGAAGATGGTACATCAGTAGGCCTCAGTGTCGGAGCGCGCACTCCCGTTAAGGGGGGCATCAGATATATCCGACGATAGGTGGCGTAGTCCCCCTCCATGAGATGTAACAAAGCATCGGTGCCCTGCATGGCACTAGTGACCTCCTGGGAAGAGAGTCTATCCGCAGTCCGCATAGTGGCTTGAGGTACAGCAGGAGGGTCCTGAGAATCGTACCCCCACACCTGGCGCAGAAAGCGTTTCCCCAGGAACCATGCCCTACCGATCGGTCCTTCGAGCGGGAACCTATACTGGGAATTACTTGATCCTCTGGGATACTGATATCGGAGACCATCACCTAAGACCACCCAGGGCTGCCAAGTAATCTGCGGATAACCAGTGCATAAATCAATCAGAGATCAGGAATATACACGGCGAATCAAAGATGAAAATGAAAGGAACTGAGAGTTCTGAAATACCTCTGTCGTCCGCACAGTATCAAAATACTGTCGCAGGTAGAAGAGAGTCCCTCGAGGTCTCAGTCGGTGCGGGCCCTCGAATACCAGTGAAAACGGAGCCATAAGAAACCCTGCCACCTCCATCTCCGGAGCTAACGTGGGGAAATATACGTACACCCATAGCTGAGAAAAGCAGTGCGAAATGTGAATACAAAGTGCTAAAGGCAGAATACAGAATGTGAAGTGCGCCGTGTGTGCAATGAACAAGTAATGAGGAGCAGAAACATAAATCAAGAGGACAGAACGTACCTCCCAGGCTCTCCAGTAGCCGCCGAGTAAGTCTCCCCGTCCGCGAGAGGCCGCACTCATGTAGCAATAGAGGGTAGCCAGGCCAGCGCCACCCCAGTCATACCGATGGACCTGTGATAGGTCCACTAGGGCACTCAGAAGATACAATCCAACAGTGTTCCCCCTATTGGCAAACAGAGTGGTGCCAAAGAGGAACATGAGGAAACCCCGAGTGTACTGCTCAATCTCCTCAGGAGACTCAGGCTCCATCTCTGGCCTCCGAAAACGGGAAGAGAACCAGGTGTACCGGACTCTCCCGGAAGCTCTGTCTACAGGTGGGTGAGCCCCCAACAGATGCACCCATGCTGCCTCCCACTCACCCATATCCTCGTCATAAGGAATGGGCCAACCGCCTGTATCTAGGCCGGTGAGTACAGCAAAATCCAGCGGGGTCATGGTCATATCCCCGGTGGCAGAAAAATGGAAAGAATTGGTGGTGTCCCACCATCTCTCCACCAGAGCAGCTAATAGTGTCCTGCTGGCAGGGCAGTGTGATAATCCCATGCAGAATGGTCCAAACCCTGTTGCTTCAACTAAATCCCGGACAGCCTCCGGGAGCTCGGCGTACCACTCCCTCGCGGCAGTGGAGCCGTATCCTCGTACTGTACGAAAGCCAACCTGCGTTCAGAATGAATGTATATGTCAGAATCAGAGGTAGCTGTGTGCAAATGCAAAGAAGTAGCAGTGTGCAAATTAATCAGTGGGCTGCGTGTTCACTTTATTTCTATCTGGGCTGCGTGTTCAGTAAATCAGTGTTTTGGGCTGCGTGTTCAAAATCCTAATCAGTGGGCTGCGTGTTCACTTTATTTCTATCTGGGCTGCGTGTTCAGTAAATCAGTGTTTTGGGCTGCGTGTTCAAAATCCTAATCAGTGGGCTGCGTGTTCACTTTATTTCTATCTGGGCTACGTGTTCAGTAAATCAGTGTTTTGGGCTGCGTGTTCAAAATCCTAATCAATGGGCTGCGTGTTCACTTTATTTCTATCTGGGCTGCGTGTTCAGTAAATCAGTGTTTTGGGTTGCGTGTTCAAATCATTAATCAGTGGGCTGCATGTTCACTTTATTTCTATCTGGGCTGCGTGTTCAGTAAATCAGTGTTTTGGGCTGCGTGTTCAAAATCCTAATCAGTGGGCTGCGTGTTCACTTTATTTCTATATGGACTGCGTGTTCAGTAAATCAGTGTTTTGGGCTGCGTGTTCAAAATCCTAATCAGTGGGCTGCGTGTTCACTTTATTTCTATCTGGGCTGCGTGTTCAGTAAATCAGTGTTTTGGGCTGCGTGTTCAAATCATTAATCAGTGGGCTGCATGTTCACTTTATTTCTATCTGGGCTGCGTGATCAGTAAATCAGTGTTTTGGGCTGCGTGCTCAAAATCCTAATCAGTGGGCTGCGTGTTCACTTTATTTCTATCTGGGCTGCTGTAGATGTCCCCGAACGCATCCCGGGCGAGGAGTGCGAGTCCCCCCTGTTACGGTTCGATATTGGGTCACTACAGTTCGAAGGACTCAAAATGTCACGGTTCTTAATCTTGAACCAAAGAGTCCAAATCCGGCAAATCGTTTGGAAAACAGATTTTTTTTAAAGAAGTGCCAAACATGGACTGCTTTGCTAGATACAGAGTCGCCACCTAAATGTTTTTTTATGGGAAATTTAGGAAACCCTGACTCGGTGCCAAAGGCCACGTGTCCGTCATCACCAAAGTTGCCTCGGCTCGGGAACTTGGGTACGATTGGGGAAGGTTACTTCGTGAGCACCCCCGCTCGCCCGGTCAAAGACCGGCCTCTACTAACCATGACATCAATTTTTGAAAACATTGTGTGTTCTTATTCCGGTTATTAGCCTAGTTTTACTATGTGATGCGCACAGCATACAAGTATAGACTGGATCACCTGAATTGGAACAAAACATTTCATGTTTGTTTGTTTGAAAATGGTTTGATGGTGCTACCCGCAGGTAGGCTAAGACGTGGATTTGCCACCCTCAGGTGGGCTTAGAAAACATGATTTTGCCACTATCTGGTGGGCTTAAAACAAACAGTCAATGATTTGTTCCACTTCAAATAACTCAACCTCCACCCACAGGCATTCAAGGCAGTTATATCACATCAGCACATAGCTTCATGGTAAGCATGCTATTCATGGCAACACTCACACGCATGCAAGGATGCTAAAGCATAAAACTCACCGAGTACTCCAAGCCAAAAAACAGAAGCTTGTTAGAAATCTATGCATGGTTCCTAAGTATACAGAAAATGCCTAATGCAACACATGCGAAAATGCAAACTATAGCAGGCTCGGCTATTCTAAACATGGCATATGGAATGCTACAACTAACACGTATTCAATTTGGAATTGAAATACAAATGCAGTTAGTATGATGCGCCGAGCCCGGTGCGTGCAAAACAGATGAATGATGCAAACGTGCTGCCATACTGTATGCTAAGTGAAATATGCCCTATATCTAACCATCATAAGCAGGTAAATAAAAGGGAAGAAAGACGTGGGGTTGGAAGACATACATCACACTCACGCACACTTATTACAATTATGCCCTCGCACAGAGGGTCCGAATAAATAATACAGTCCGAATAACAGAATAATACAGTCCGAAATATACAGTCCGAATAATATACAAAAATTCCTAATTAATTAACAAATTAAGTAAGAAAAAAAAACTGTAAACTGGCATGCAAGCCAGGGGGTGCCTCACTTCTGATGAATGCTGCAAGTTTGGACTGCCTTGCGCGGAAATCCACTGGGATGCCCCAATTAGCCTCTGTTTGCAATATTTCTCGAAATGCGTGCCAGACTCCGAAAAGTTGCTGATTCTCTATTTTGCTGCAACAGAGAGCAGGAAAGGGGCATAGCAATGTATTTCACAGATATATGCATGCCTCGATCCTCGTGCCACCAATCACGCATCTCGATGCATGATGGCCGAGGAGTCGGATTGCACAACTCAAATATAGGATGAATGCAGATGAATGCTACAACAAAACCTAACTCCATCATGGGTAATCCGGAGTGTCGGTGACTTGGGGATTGAGACCCGTTCCGTCACTCGGAGTACGAAACGTGCCTCGTTTCCCGTGCCCGGGCTAACTCCTATCTCGAACACGATGCAATATGCATGATATGCATGAATGCAACTAAAATACAATCCTAACATACACAATGCTATGAAAATGAGATGCCTCAAAATACGCGCACGCGGGCACGCAAACCGAGGTGATGGCCCTAAGGCATGAAATGACATGAAATATGATATACAATGAAACTAAAATGAGATGTCTCGAAATGCGTGCACGCGGGCACGCAAACCGAGGCGATGGCCCTAAGGCATGAAATGACATGGAAATGATATGCAAACATGCAAGTGAAATTTCAGCACTCACAAATGATGCAAAACAGTCCCGAAAGGCGGGGAAATGACACCAAATGTACGGAATGGTCCCGAAATGCGATATTAAGCACCCGAAATGGCCTACGGCCATATTAAACATGCGTAATTGGAACATGACATGCAAAACAGTAGCAAGGCAGCCCCAAAATAGCATTTTTTACAGTACAAAACATGGCGAAATAGTGAGCATAGATAGGACAACAATGGCATGCAAAAATGGGGGCCAAGAGAGGGGTATTGAATCAAGTGATGTATGCAATGCTCAAACTGGAAAATACCCTTCTACAACACTGATGAGGGACCAAAAATATGAACATTTACAGTAGATGACATCCCCCAAATCAGTATGCAAACATGCTAAAAATGTCATGCAAAAAACTAGGATACACAAGGCTATAACATGAGGTACCCCAAACATTCATCAAACCAGCAAAGACCCTCAATGAAATATGTCAAGAAGACCAAAATATGACTCTTTCCAGTACTGATGATGGCCGGAAACAGAAGCTAGATAAGCTTAAAAGAGCATGCAAAAATGGGGGTCCAAGAGAGGTACAAGGACAAGTATAACATGGAGACCCCCAACAAGGTTGATCCCTTCTACAATATTGTAGAGGGACACAAAATAAGCTTACTCACAGTTCATGACATGCTCCAAAACAATTTACATATAGGCCAAACAAATCATGCAAATTTACGGTAAATTGGAGGAATTGTGAAGCAAGTGTATGATAGAGAGGCCAAACAGGGTTGAGCCCTTCTTCAATGTTGAAGAGGGGCTCAAAATAGGCCCACTTACACTTTACATTATGCTCGAAAACAGATCACTCATAGGCCAAAGAAATCATGCAAGATTAAGGCATACCAAGGGGTATTGAAACAAGTGCAAGATAGTGATCTCAAATAGGGTTGAACCCTTCAACAAACATGTAAAATGGCTCAAAATAATGCCCCTTTTCAGCTAGGTTCGGAGCTCAAAACAACAAGACAATAGGCTAGAAGAATGGTGCAAAAAAAGAGCTACAAAAGGGGGAAATGGCAACTTACCCTTGTAGACAAGTCTTGGCTGCCTTCTTGGACCAAATTTGTTGCCTCTTAGCTGCTGGAAATCAGCTCCAAGTGTTGGAATGGAGTGTGGGGGTCTTGTGCTAGGGGTTGATGTAGAAATGGTGCAAGCAAATGACTTTGGAGCTTGGAAATGGAGAAAAAATGGAAGGTGTAAGGTATGGAACTCTCCCAAAATGTGTCTAACAATGTCCAACCTCCATCCAAGAAGCCAAGCCTCTCCTTTATAGAGGAAAGGCATCAAAAATATCTCCAAGACCTCTCTAATCCTCCATACACGTGTATGGAGGATGGTCCAATTGGAAATCAGCTGGCGCAGCTGGAATACACTGAGGGAGAGGAAAATGGCCGGCCAGCTCACAGGGGCAAAAAGGTCATTTCACAAAAGGGTGGCCGGCCAGCTAGTTTTTCTGGCCGGCCAGCTAGTTAAAAAAAGCTGTCGGGAAGAAGGCTGGCCGGTGGGTGCTAGTGAAGTCCAAATGTGGCCATTCAAGTGTCCAAATTGAAGCCCCGGAAGTTAGCTTTCCAATGGCGCAAACCTTGCATCAAAATTCCTCCTGTGGAAAAAGTTATGCCCGTTTCCGTGAAGCCGCACAGATTTCGGTTCAACCGGAGTGATGCCTTACTTCAATCATCCATATCTCCTCCGTCCGGAATTGAATTTAGGAGATTCTTGAGTGAAAAATGAAACCCCGGGAGTAAGATTTCCAACGATGGTGGCCTCATACTTTAATTCCTCTTGTGCAAAGAGTTACGCCCGTTTCGGTGAAGCCGCGCAGACTTTTCCTTCCCGGATCCACTTTTCAAAGAGGTTTCAAAATGGACAAAAGAATTACTAGCCGGCCATGTGTTTTTAGGATCCTCCCATGTGTGTACAACACAAATATGTGGTTTTGGCTCGAAGAAAATGGCCCTAGGGTGTTCAACATTAGCCCGGAAGTGAGAAAAACGGGCGCCGGGGGGCGCCGGAAGAGTATAACAGGTTGTTGAGACAATTGCTAGCCTCCCACCCTCCAGTGATCTTCCTGGGGATAAAACAGAGGTACCTGCCAAAAATAAACAAAAACCGATGCAAAACGAATGCTCGGGGGCCAAAACACGCAGTTCGGGGTCCCGAAAATAGGCTGTTAAGCACCGAAAGTGGCATTCGGCCACGAAGTGGGTATCTAAGACCCCAGTGTCCCTTGTTATGATAAAACAGAGGTACCTGCCAAAAATGAACGAAAACCGATGCAAAACGAATGCTCGGGGACCAAAACACGCAGTTCGGGGTCCCGAAAACCGGCCGTTAAGCACCGAAAGTGGTGTTTGGCCACGAAGTGGGTATCTAAGACCCCAGTGTCCCTCGTTAGGGAGTAAATGAGATGGATGCCAAGAACCGGAGGAATCGGAGATGGTTGGGTGGTCCCGAACCAAGGCACACGGCCTGACGGCTCCGAAAACCGAGAACCGGGCTCCGAAATGGGCAAAATGGCCTACGGCCACGAAATGTAGCCCACGGCCACTGAGAGATGGTCTACGGGACCTCTCCCTCCCCTCAGGAAAGAAAACAGAGAAAACCGAGTCTGGTTCGCAAACCGAGGCAAGGCACAGAAGAGGGTTCGGAAGTCCGGAGGCAGGGCGCACGGCCGCGACTCTGAGACTTCTGAACGAGCACAATATGCAACATCACCGAGCGCTCAATCGGTGACGTTTGAGTCTTAAGGTCGGTCAAAAATGGGGTGTCTACAGCTGCGTGTTCAGTAAATCAGTGTTTTGGGCTGCGTGTTCACTTTATTTATATCTGGGCTGCGTGTTCAGTAAATCAGTGTTTTGGGCTGCGTGTTCAAAATCCTAATCAGTGGGCTGCGTGTTCACTTTATTTCTATCTGGGCTGCGTGTTCAGTAAATCAGTGTTATGGGCTGCGTGTTCAAAATCCTAATCAGTGGGCTGCGTGTTCACTTTATTTCTATCTGGGCTGCGTGTTCAGTAAATCAGTGTTTTGGGCTGCGTGTTCAAATCATTAATCAGTGGGCTGCGTGTTCACTTTATTTCTATCTGGGCTGCGTGTTCAGTAAATCAGTGTTTTGGGCTGCGTGTTCAAAATCCTAATCAGTGGGCTGCGTGTTCACTTTATTTCTATCTGGGCTGCGTGTTCAGTAAATCAGTGTTTTGGGCTGCGTGTTCAAAATCCTAATCAGTGGGGTGCGTGTTCACTTTATTTATATCTGGGCTGCGTGTTCAGTAAATCAGTGTTTTGGGCTGCTTGTTCAAAATCCTAATCAGTGGGCTGCGTGTTCACTTTATTTCTATCTGGGCTGCGTGTTCAGTAAATCAGTGTTTTGGGCTGCGTGTTCAAAATCCTAATCAGTGGGCTGCGTGTTCACTTTATTTATATATGGGCTGCGTGTTCAGTAAATCAGTGTTTTGGGCTGCGTGTTCAAAATCCTAATCAGTGGGCTGCGTGTTCACTTTATTTCTATCTGGGCTGCGTGTTCAGTAAATCAGTGTTTTGGGCTGCGCGTTCAAAATCCTAATCAGTGGGCTGCGTGTTCACTTTATTTATATCTGGGCTGCGTGTTCAGTAAATCAGTGTTTTGGGCTGCGTGTTCAAAATCCTAATCAGTGGGCTGCGTGTTCACTTTATTTCTATCTGGGCTGCGTGTTCAGTAAATCAGTGTTTTGGGCTGCATGTTTAAAATCCTAATCAGTGGGCTGCGTGTTCACTTTATTTTTATCTGGGCTGCGTGTTCAGTAAATCAGAGTTTGGGACTGTGTGTTCTATTCTTAATCAGTGTGGGCTGTGTGTTCACCATTAACTTGGACTGTGTTCAGAAAATCAGAGTTTGGGACTGTGTGTTCTACTCGTAATCAGTGTGGGCTGTGTGTTCACCATCAACTTGGACTGTGTTCAGAAAATCAGAATTTGGGACTGTGTGTTCTACTCGTAATCAGTGTGGGCTGTGTGTTCACCATCAACTTAGACTGTGTGTTCAGAAAATCAGAATTTGGGACTGTGTGTTCTACTCGTAGTCAGTGTGCGCCGTGTGTTCACAATCAATCAGTCAGTGAGCCGTGTGTTCAGCAATTCAAGTGTTTAAGTCACATGTTCGGAGTGCAAACAAAGTACTATGTCATAAGCTACAACTGTGTGTTTAAGCATGGCACAGCTACAAAGTGCACAGAAAATGCAGAAAATAAAGTAAAATACCTCTCGCGCCTCGGAAGAGAGGTGCTGCTCTGGCTCTCGTATAAGCAAGTCTCCGGGTGCCCGGTCGTTGAAGTCAGTGAAATGACAGAAAACGGCTCGCGGAAGAATATGCACTGCCGGGGCGTACCTCCCGGGAATAAAAGGACGGACTCTCGGGGGGAGTGCCGTAATGTCGAAATCATCTCCGGCGCCTGGAGGACCTCCGCCATGAGGGAAATCACCCGCCATTTCGAGAAACCTGCAAAAAGGAGCAAAAATGAGCAAAAATGAGCCAAAATTGGAAAAAGTCAACAAAAGTCAACTCCCGGGAAATGAAAAAGTCAACAAAAGTCAACTCCCGAGAAAATCTTCCAAATATTGAGACAAACTTACCTCAAGTGGTGAAAATGAGAAGAGAAGCTCCGAAATCAAAATTTAGTCGCCTCAAAGTGCTTAAAATTGAAAGATTTCGCGAAAATAACTTGCAAAAAAGGCTGAAAAACGCGTATAAAGTGCAGATCTGAAAGGAAAAATGGTTTGGGAGACAAGAGAAGAAGTTTCCACGGCTGTGGGAGTGATTTCACATTGAATGGGTGAGGATATTTATAGAAAATGAGGCAAAAGACGAAATTGCCCCTGCTTTTGGGCAGGTGGCCGGCCGGCCACCTTTTCTGGCTGGCCGGCCATTTGCTTTTTGAAGCATGGCCGGTGGCCTCCCCTAGGGCATGCACTTGGCCGGCCATCTCCCCCACACCCCCCTCTAGCTCCCTGCAAATTTTGAGGAAGATCGGAGTCCCCGGGACCTGAAAAAGTTCAAGAAAAGTGCACTTCCGGTCGCGAAATCGGTCCGCCGGAACTTCAGCTGCAGTTTCTGACATGTGTCTCATCATCACTCATCAAAATCAAGGTGTATCCTTTTTGATCATGTTATAACCTCTCCGGGAGGTGAATCAGAGGTCGCGATCAAGTTGCCTTCACCGAAATGCGCGTTTTCTTACTCGTTATTTCGCAACCGACGGGCACCCTGATTCGTGCTCATTTTGCATTGTTGTGCGTATAACTTGCATTCTAATCAACATTTTGCATTGTTATGCATGTTTGCTCGGTGTACCATACCTCTGTGCTTGAGCATGCGTTGTCACGCACGTTCCTTTCTCGCATTGTGATGCATTTACTCGCCGACACTGTGTGTGTCAAACTTTCGGAATCACAGGAATCACATTAAATATATGTTGTTAGCATATTGTTCTTGTTGAATTTCTTTCTTTTGCAGGCACGATATTGTATGTACGGTTCATTTGAGGCTGGTGCGACCAGACGAATCGCGCAGGTATCGTATCTTCTCCGTGTGAGACGCGACGAGAATTGAATGATTCTCCACATTCCTAACTGCATAAAATGTAGTTGTTGCTTTGCATTCTTGCTTAAAATTGTTGCATCTATTTGCGAATACTTGCCTCATTACAGCTTGCTGCATTTGCATGATCATTTGGCTCTGTGTATGTCGCTTTGCATTTTGCCCCCCCCTGCCTGCGGGCACGCCTGCGGGCGCATATCTCTGTTTATCTTGTATGATTGTCTAAGTCTTCGGCCTTGTCAAAAATGGGTCGTCTCTGGGCTTTGACATTCACTCCCGTCATTGTTATGACTTCCGAGTTCTGTCAAAGAGGGGCAACTGTAGACACCCCATTTTTGACCGACCTTAAGACTCAGACGTCACCGATTGAGCGCTCGGTGGTGTTGCATATTGTGCTCGTTCAGAAGTCTCAGAGTCGCGGCCGTGCGCCCTGCCTCCGGACTTCCAAACTCTCTTCTGTACCTTGCCTCGGTTTGCGAACCAGACTCGATTTTCTCTGTTTTCTTTCCTAAGGGGAGGGAGAGGTCCCGTAGACCATCTCTCAGTGGCCGCGGGCTACATTTCGTGGCCGTAGGCTATTTTGTCCATTTCGGAGCCCGGTTCCCGGTTTTCGGAGCCGTCAGGCCGTGTGCCTCGGTTCGGGACCACCCAACCATCTCTGATTCCTCCGGTTTTTGGCATGCATCTCATTTACTCCCTTTCGAGGGACACTAGGGTCTTATATACCCACTTCGTGGCCAAACACCACTTTCGGTGCTTAACGGCCGGTTTTCGGGACCCCGAACTGCGTGTTTTGGTCCCCGAGCATTCGTTTTGCATCGGTTTTTGTTCATTGTTGGCAGGTACCTCTGTTTTATCATAACGAGGGACACTGGGGTCTTAGATACCCACTTCGTGGCCGAATGCCACTTTCGGTGCTTACAGCCTATTTTCGGGACCTCGAACTGCGTGTTTTGGTCCCCGAGCATTCGTTTTGCATCGGTTTTTGTTCATTTTTGACAGGTACCTCTGTTTCATCATAAGGAAGGTCACTGGAGGGTGGGAGGCTAGTAATTGTCCAAGCAACCTGTTATGCTCTTCCGGCGCCCCCCGGCGCCCGTTTTTCTCACTTCCGGGCTAATGTTGACCACCCTAGGGCCATTTTCTTCGAGCCAAAACCACATATTTGTGTTGTACACACATGGGAGGACCCTAATATGCTATGGCCGGCCAGTAATTCTTCCTTTCATTTTTTACCCTCTTTGAAAAGTGGCTTGTTGTTTCTCCTGTTTCAGAGTTGCCAATTTTGAACTACAGGGCCTTGTTGTACATATATGGGAGGACACCATCATGTGGTGGCCGGCCAGCAAATCAATCTTTCTTTTTTTGCCCCTTGGCCGGCCGGCCATAGGGGGTGGCCGGCCGGCCACCTGCAACAAAGTTGGCAGGCCGGCCATGCTCCTTGGGAGGTGTGTTTCACAGCTGTATAGCTGTATCCCCCAAAGTATCTGATTTCGGGGGATATTTTGTTTGCAAGGGAACTTGTTCCCTTAAGGCTACATATTTGGACACACTTTGGCTAATTGATTCTTGCATGCATACACTCCTCTCCCTCTCCCTCTCCCTCTCCCTTAAGACCTAGAACCTTTGCCTCAAGCATATCCATCTCCATCTCTCTCAAATCTTCAAGTTTTGCTTCCATTCCTTCATCATCATCAAGCACTACCATCACCACTCCATTTCCAGCAACAAGAAGAGGTTCTTAGAGGCTTAGAAGCAACATTTCTCAAGTCAAGAAGCAAAGAAAGAAAGGTCTTCAAGGGTAAGTCTCAAACTCCCTCTTTTACACCACTTTCTTGCCTCTTTTCTTAACCCTACTTGCTCACTGTTTTGAGCTCCGACCAATACTGAAAGTGGTCCTCTTTTGAGCTATTCTTGATGTTTGTTTAAGGGCTCAACTCTGTTTGAGCCCTCCATCTTGCACTTGTTTCAATATCCTCTTATATGCCATTATTTTGCATTGAATATTTGGCCTATGTGTGATCTGAATTGGAGCATCCCATGAACTGATTTTGTGCTTATTTTGAGGCCCTCTTCAACATTGAAGAAGGGCTCAACCTTTTTTTCATGCTCCATATGTTACTAGCTTTGAATCCATGTTTTACCCTTTTTTTTGCATGCTTTTTCTAGCCTATGAGTGATCTGTTTTCGAGCATAAGGTAAACTTTGAGTGGGCCTATTTTGAGCCCCTCTTCAACATTGAAGAAGGGCTCAACCCTGTTTGGCCTCTCTATCATGCACTTGCTTCATAATTTCCTATATTTACCGTAAATTTGCATGATTTGTTTGACCTACATGTAGTCTGTTTTGGTGCATGTCATGAACTGTGGGTAAGCTTATTTTGTATCCCTCTACAATATTGTAGAAGGGATCAACCTTGTTGGGGGTCTCCATGTTATACTTGTCATTATATCCCTCTTGGACCCCCATTTTTGCATGCTTGTTTAATCTCATCTAGCTTCTGTTTTCGGCCATCATCAGAACTAGAAAGAGTCTTATTTTGATCTTCTTGACATATTTCATAAAGGGTCTTTGCTGTTTTGATGAATTTTTGGGGTACCTCATGTTATAGCCCTATGTATCCTCAAATCTTGCATGGCATTTTTAGCATGGTTTCATACTGAGTTGGGGGATGTCATCTACTGAAAATGTTCATATTCTTAGTCCCTCATCAGTGTTGTAGAAGGGTACTTTTCAGTTTGAGCACCACATGCATCACTTGTTTCAATACCCCTCTCTTGGTCCGTATTTTTGCATGCTATTGTTACCCTATCTATGCTTGCACTTTGGCCTTGTTCTAGACTGAAAAATGCTATTTTTGGGGCTTCCTTGCTACTGTTTTGCATGTCATGTACCAATTACGCATGTTTAGTGTGGCTGTAGGCCATTTCGGATGCTTAATATCGCATTTCGGGACCATTCCGTGCATTCGGTGTCATTTCCCCGCCTTTCGGGACTGTTTTGCATCATTTGTGAGTGCTGGAAATTCATTTGCATGCTTGCATATCATTTCCATGCCATTTCATGCCTTACGGCCATTGCCTCGGTTTGCGTGCCCGTGTGCACGCATTTCGAGGCACTTCAGTTTTATCCGACGGCCTCCCGTGTGAGTGTAGCTGAGGCTCTCTCATGTTGGTGTTAGTCCATTTCGCATTCTGTATGTCATTTTAATCTTATTGCATTGCATATGTCATTGCCTCAGTTTGCGTGCCAGTGTGCACGCATTTCGAAGCGCTTCATTTTCATCTATCGGCCTCCCGTGTGAGTGTAGCTGAGGCTCTCTCATGTTGGTATAAGTCCATTCTGAATTCTGTATGCCATTTTAGTCTTATCACATTGCGTATGTCATTGCCTCGGTTTGCGCGCCCGTGTGCACGCATTTCGAGGCGTTTTATTTTCATCCGACGGCCTCTTATGTGAGTGTGGTTGAGGCTCACTCATGTTAGTGTAAGTCCATTTTGCATTTTGCATATCATTTTAGCTTCATTGCATTCCGTATGCCATTTTCTCGGTTTGCGTGCCCGTGGGCACGCATTTCGAGATATCTCATTTTAGTCTCATTGTTGTCATATTTCATGCCATTTCATGCCTTGGGATCATCGCCTCGGTTTGCGTGCCCGCGTGCACGCATTTCGAGGCATCTCATTTTCATAGCATTGTGCATGCTAGGATTGTATTTTAGTTGCATTCATGCATATCATGCATATTGCATCGTGTTCGGGATAGGAGTTAGCCCAGGCACGGGAAACGAGGTACGTTCCGTACTCCGAGTGACGGGACGGGTCTCAATTCCCAAGTCACCGACACTCCGGATTACCCATAATGGAGTTAGGTTTTTGCTGTAGCATTCATCCGCATTCATCCTATATTGAGTTGTGCGATCCGACTCCTCGGCCATCATGTATCGAGATGCGCGATTGGTGGCACGAGGATCGAGGCATGCATATATCTGTGAAATACATTGCTATGCCCCTTTCCTGCTCTCTGTTGCAGCATATCAAGAATCAACAGTCTTCCGAGGCTTGGCACGCATTTCGAGGAACATTACGAACAGAGGCTAATCGGGGCATCCCAGTGGATTTCCGCGCAAGGCAGCCCAGCATACAGCATTCATCAGAATCGAGGCAACCCCCCCTGGCTTGCATGCCAGTTTACAGCTTTCTTAGTTTAATTTGTTAATTAATTAGAAATCTGTATATTATTTCGGATTGTATTATTCTTTCATTTCGGACTGTATTATTTATTCGGACCCTCTGCGCAAGGGCATAACTGTAATAAGTGTGGGTGAGTGTGATGTATGTCTTCCAATCCCACGTCTTTCTTCCCTTTTATTTACCCGCTTATGATGGTTAGATATAGGGCATATTTCAATTAGCATACAGTATGACAGCATGTTTGCATCATTCATCTGTTTTGCACGCACCGGGCTCGGCGCATCATACAAACTGCATTTGTATTTCAATTCCAAATTGAGTACATGTTAGCTGTAGCATTTCACATGCCATGTTTAGAATAGCCGAGCCTGCTATAGTTGCATCTTTGCATGTGTTGCATTAGACATTTCTGTATAATTAGGATCATGCATGATTTCTAATGAACTTCTGTTTTTGGCTCGGAGTACTCGGTGAGTTTTATGCTTTAGCATCATTGCACGTGTGTGAGTGATTGCCATGAATAGCATGCTTGCCATGAGGCTATGTGCTTATGTGATATAACTGCCTTGAATGCCTGTGGGTGGAGGTTGTGTTACTTGGATTGGAGCAATTCATCAAATGTTTGTTTTAAGCCCACTAGATAGTGGCAAAATCATGTTTTCTAAGCCCACCTGAGGGTGGCAAATTCACGTCTTAGCCTACCTGCGGGTAGCACCATCAAACCATTTTCAAACAAGCAAACATGAAATGTTTTATTCCAATTCAGGCGACCCAGTCTATACTTGTTTGCTGCGAACATCACATAGTAACCTAGGCTAATAATCGGAATAAGAGCATACAATGTTTTCAAAAACAGATATCATGGTTAGTAGAGGCCGGTCTTTGACCGGGCGAGCGGGGGTGCTCACGAAGTGACCTTCCCCAATCGTACCCAAGTTCCCGAGCCGAGGCAACTTTGGTGATGACGGACACGTGGCCTTTGGCAACGAGTTAGGGTTTCCTAAATTTCCCAAAAATAAAATATTTAGGTGGTGACTCTGTATCTGGCGAAGCAGTCCATGTTTGGTACTTCTTTCAAAAATCTGTTTTCCAAAACGATTTGCCGGATTTGGACTCTTTGGTTCAAGATTAAGAACCGTGACACGAAATCGAGTCCGAACTGTAGCGAGATCCCCCGCGGGCTTGTTACAGTGTCCAGGCATAAAAAGCAAGAATTAACACGCCTATGCCGAATCTATTTTCCAAGCATGTTTTGCTCAATCAATGTGTTTCCTAAATCATTCAGAATAGTGAAAACAACTAAAAATATAGAAACTTGAGAATAAGTGATGTTACCTTTTGTTTATCAAAAAAAAAAAAAGTGATGTTACCTTCTGTAGTTCTGACTGGGAAAGAAACAACAATGATATTCTAACTGAAATAACAGTAAGCATATCTACATTTCAACATCAGAACATTAATAAATTAATTACTATATAATAGTGGTAAACACTTTAAATTGCTAAATGGATCTCCATTCCAATAAAATCTAATATGAAGAATCTAGCTCCAATCATCCAATCATATAGTGTGTGGCACACGTCCAAAAACAAAAATCAAGAATTAACACGTATAATTAAACTAATCTATTTTCCAACCATGTTTTTACTCAATCAATATGTTTCGTTGAATCATTCAAAATAGTGAATAATTGAAACTCTAGAAACTTAAGAAGAAATTATATTAGCTTGAGAAGAAATGATATTACCTTCTACAACTCTTGCTAAGGATAAAAATAACAATATTCTCACTAAAATAACAGTAAGCATATCCACATTTCAACATCAAAACATTACTTTATTAATTACAATCATCTATATTTTACTATCTTAGACTAAAGCAACCAAAATGAGGAAAAATCACTCAAAAGGTGCTGACCTACTAAAAAAAAATGAGCTAGTGTGAAAACAAAAGTTATAACTAAAACAACCAAATTCATCGCTAAAAGTTTGCATCAAGAAAAGTTGCCACAAGTTCAAGTTTAAAAATTCGAAGCTAAAAGTATGAGAAATGATAGGTGGCAGGAAAAATGTTAAGGAAAATGGTAAGGAAAACTGTCTGCACCGTTAGATCAGATATGATCTCATGATCTAACGGTGCAGATGAGTTTTCATGATGATTTTCATGAAAGTTTTCATGACGATTTTCATGAAAGTTTTCATGACACGTAGCATGACCCTAAAAGTATTAGTGAGGACTTTCTTTAGTCGTCAGCAAATGTCACTCCTTTCGTGATACATTTACTGACTATTTCTTCCACTCCAAAATCATTTCAAATAATTTCAAAAGTAATTATATTATTTAGTCCTTTGAGTTTCACATAATGACAGGGTAGGTAATTTAGAATTTGGGTACAGGACATTGATGGATATAGTAGTTGCCATAAAAATTAAATTTTGATTCTCAAGCATTGTTGATTTTGTGACATTTTGTTTGATTTTTATGACAACTACTTATAATCAAATGAATAAAATAGAGAGCCAAACATTCAAATTCATCATACTAAAAAGTTATTACAAACAATTTTTTTTTTTTGAATTTTTTTTAATTAAAATATAAAACAAAAAAAATCAAATTAATCGTCTCTTAGATCTCTGAAAAAAAAAATTATCCATAAGAAAACATTTTTGTGCATTGGATATCAAAAAAAATTCACTATTTTGATATTTTGATATTTTTCTTTTTTTAGAGCAATTCTTCATTTTCTAGATCAAGTGGTCAACAATTAGGTTAAATTTTTGTCTAAATTGTGCCAAGTCTATTCATAGATTAAGGTGATGAAGCAACGATTTAGATACAGAACAATTTGGCAAGTACCCCAAAAAAAAAAAAAAAAACAAAAAAAAATCTAAAAGATTATGACTATGAAACCGCAAACCTAACTGTTGTTAAACCTAATGCATGCAAAATGAAACAACATAGAAACAGTGAAGTATCAACTATAAAGATAGAGCACTAATGTAAATTGAGATCAAAATCAAGATCTATAAGAAATGTGGTAAGAATTAGAGAGTTTACTCTATCAACATGACCAACACTCGCCCCACTTTTCCGAGCTATTCGAACTTCAATCCACCCCAATGGCAATTTAAAATCTTCATCTCTATTTGTTCTACGTACAACCCTCCGCAAGGCGTTAGGGTTTGTCTGAGGTCTAACCCTCGAAGGCCTAGCCCGTAGTTGTCTTGCACTACTCTCTGGCATCGCAATCTCAGCAGCACTGGGTATCTTTCGTGGCCTGCCACGTTGCCTTAGTTGCCTAGGGTTTTCATCTTCCGCAGCCACCTCAACCACCATCACTTCTACTTCAGCCTCCTCAACCTCTATCACTTCTGCTTCAGCTACCTCAACCTCTATCTCCATCACTTCTGCTTTAGGCACCTCAACATCCATCACTTCTTCTGGGTTAAAGGCATCAACTACGGGTAGATCAGTAATTTCAAGATCAACATCGCCACCATTTGGGGTTTGATCAACTTGAACTGGGTTCACCGCTAGAGCATCTTGCGGCGGCGCAACCACTACAGGATCGGAATCAGGGTGAGAACCACCACCTTGGAGGGCTAGCAGTGGTGGGTCCGAAGCCACGCATTTTGTGGCGGCGCAACCAGTATAGGGTCAGAATTAGGAAGAGGACCACCACCTTGCAGGGCCACCAGTATTGGGTCCCACTCGATATCATCATACAAGGGAGTACAGTCGATAAACACACTGTAATCCACCTCCTCACGCTCTACAACCATCTTTTCAGAGAGAGAGAGAGAGACTCAAAAACAGAAATGAAAATTTAGATATGTGAGAGAGAGGGAAAGAGAGCGAAATATATAGGTTTATTGAGGTGGGTTTCATTTCATCTATACATATCTCTCTTTATTGCAGAGGAGATAGAGAGATAGGAAGAGAGAGATGAGAGAATCTAGAGCCTCGTTTGGGAACCCTCATTTTTAGTTAAAAAGTCAAAAAGTTATTAAATTAGTCAAAAAGCCAACAACTCATACCAAAAAGTCAAAGATTCTCTTTTCTCTCTATTTTTTACATATCTTTTCGTAAAAAGCCAAAAAGTCATCCCAAATATATTAATTTTTTTTAACTCATATTTTAATCAAATAATCAAAAAATTACTAAATTAGTCTGTTTCCAAACGGGACTTAGATGTGATTTGTGAGGAATAGAAAGAAACATCTGGGCTTTAATGTCTGTAGGGTTTGGGGATTTGATTCCATAAAGGTGGCCATATATAGGGCTCGAAACATAGAACTTAACGCCTTATGAATTATTACATTTTCAAAAAAAAAAATTTAAATTTAGGCAATATCATTTTGAATTTCAGTGCTGGGCCAATTACTTCTTTTCAAAATTAACTGTTGTCAGAGATTTTGTTTTTTTGGGGGAGTTTGTGAATGGAGAAATTATATTTTACTTAGGAGCAAATCCATATGGGATTCCAATTTAAAGTTGATTGGTTAAGATAGTTTTTTATTAAGTTTTTGAAAAATAATTAACAAGTGTAAAGTAATAAATAATATGAAGTATTATTTTAAAATTATCAAATAATTTTTTATTTTTATTTTAACAATGTTAAAAATACAAAATTTTCTATTAAAATTTTTACAACCACTCACACGAGTGTGTGTGAATGTTAGACCTACACTAAATATTTGTTAAAAAAAAATTAATATCTCTAACATTTTTGCTGTTATTGTAACTTTTTGTACTTGCGAGAAGTGAATGCCAAATAGGGAGAGTGAGTATCGTCATCATTATTTTATATATTTTATTATTATTATTTTCTTATTTTTATCAATATTACTTACCAAAATGGTAAACTTTTTAATTATTAGTCCTGTTTGGTGCAGCTTAAAAGCTACTTATTTCAACTTTCAGCTTAATTTAAGCTATTTTGATATGTTTGGTTTAACTTATAACTTATAGCTTACAGCTTTTTAGAAGTCAGAAATCAGCTTATTCTTTGAGTGGGGCAGGAGATGCTTAATTTATAAGTCAGAAATCAGCTTATGTTCATAGTTATAAGCTATAAGCTGTTTAGGCATAAACTATAAGCACTTTCCCACAGTTCTACCAAACAGGGCTCCTAACTGTTGTGATAAGTTCGATTTTATTCACACAAATACTGTATGAACAAAATATAATTTTTAATTGGTGTAAAATTATAGAATTTATTATTTTGAGTGGGATTATTATGTTTTTTAAATATGAGTAGGATAATTTTTTATTTTTTATTTTTTTTTTTGTTTTTTTTTTGATCAACAATGAAGAAAACCTTATTGATGAGTAGGATAATTATTGTGGTTGTATTAAATTGAAAATGTAATTATTATGGTGATATTAATTAGTTAAGATTAAGTATATGAACTTATGTAAATAGTCTCAATATATAAAATATAACTTTGTTATTTTTGTAAAGTGAGAGTATATTATCACCCCAATCTCATAAGATTGGATTGTGAAAAACTCAACTCCCATAAGATTACTAATACCCATACTAATATCTCCTTGGAGGAGAATTGTAGTCCTATTTTGTTGTTAGTTGTTATATTAATACTTGTAGGAATTACCCTTTTTATTCTTACAAAGTATCAAGTACTTATCTTCTAATTCAACTCTCCCTTTGAGAGAGCTGAATCCATGATCTTGTAATAACCCCGACCTCTGATTACTGCTAAAGCATGATTAGTTATGCCTAACAGTAATTTAGAAGGAATCCGGAATTAATTTGCATATGTATTGCATTTCTATCTGTTTGCCATAAAATGATCTGTTCATGTTTAGACTTTGAACTGCGAATTGAAAGCCTTATCGGCGCCTGATTTCGAAATTGATTAGTGTTTCATACTAGTTAGAATATATGTGATTTTATGGTAGATTTAATTAAAATTTGATTTGGTATAATTAAATTAGATTAAATTGCATTTGTTAAGTTTATTACCAAATTGCCATTGAGTGGCCCATTACCTAAGGCAACTTTGAAACTTGATTCATACATTTGGTTACATCTTTTATCATCCATTGAGAGACCAAACCGTAGGGGAGAGAGAGAGTAGGAGAACAAGATTGAGTTCATCTAAAATTTTGCTTGAACTTAGAAGAATTGAAGGCAACTTGGAAGATTAGGCTGCTAAGCTTGAAATTGAAGACTTAAAGGTAGAGAATTCCTCCTTTTAATTATGAATGTGAGTTGTTCTTGCTAGGGTCATGGTGAAATTGGTATTTAAAGTCTAGACTTAGCTCAAGGTGTTGTTTTGAGAGTCAATCCATGCATGCATGCATAAATTTCCTTGTTTTGAGTTTGAATTCTAAGATTCCTTCTACGCATGTGTTAATTTCACTCACATTATGGTCATTCAACTTGTTTTCCATCAAATTATCAAGTTTGATTATGTTTTGGAGGGTTTGAATTCAAAGAGGTTCTTGCATGTTGAATTACTAGCATATTCATAAAGTTCATGTTGATTTTTGCACAAAATTGAGTTGCTCTTGGGCCATGATTTCTTGAAATGATTTTTAATACATGTTGTTTTATGAGTTATTATATGTTTCCTCAAATATTGGCCCAGAAAAATGAGTTTTGAAGGCTTAAAGGTTGAGTTTCATACTTGGAGATCAATCTGGATTTTCCAGAAATTTGACCCACGCTCGAGCGGGGACTTTCACGCTCGAGCGTGAAGCCTAAGTACATGCACTTCCGCTCGAGCAGCGAAAGTCACGCTCGAGCGTGAAATGCGTATACCCAGAAGTTTGTGTGTTTTGCAGTTCGCTCGAACGGGGGAAGTCACGCTTGAGCGAGGGTCTGTGTCACACGGTCGAGCGGGGGTCGAGCGTGAATTTCATGTATCCAGCACTTTTTCATAAGTTTGCAGTCCGCTTGACCGGGGAAGTCCACGCTCGAGCGGAGATTCATTGTCTGCATGTCCGCTCGAGCGAGGAAAGCCACGCTTGAGCGTGGACCTTATCTTCAGCAAAATTTGAGAAATGGTTTTCAATGCATTTTTGCATCCTCATTCCATCCTAGGCATTCCTAGGTCATGTTTAAGTCCCCATAATGAGGATAAGAGATTAGAAACACACTAAGAGCCAACGAAATAAGTTTTGTACAATTAGAACGTGTGTTTCAAGTGTGTATCTGTTATTTGTTGTGTAGGTCACGTGCCACGTACCGTTTGACCAAGTTTACTCTATCTGTCTGTTTGTCTCAAGGCCCACTGTGAGTAATAACTCTGTAAAGTTATGTTTAACTTAAGTATTTTCTGACTGGTATGGTATGATCTGTTTTCTGAAATGCTATCTTACGAATTATGAGTGAATGTCCAATTTTCTGAAAAGTATTTGTGGCACCCTTAGTTCACGTGGCCCTCGCCCGGGGGTAACAATACCTCGGCCAATCTGCACGTGGCCCTCGCCCGAGGGTAACAATACCGCGGCCAATCTGCACGTGGCCCTTACCTGGGGGTAACAATACCATAGCTACTTGCGCGCAAGATATAGACCTTTATGGTCGTTGGTACCAACTATGCATGTGGGTCTCTGGAAAAAATTGATCTGATAGCTAATGGGTGTACCACGTATGATCTTATGAAAAATCTGAATATGAACATGAGTGCGTATCTAAATCTATTTATGTTTTGAAGTCTGAATATGTTTTGATTTAAATACTGGATCCTAACTTGTGCTGGACATCATTCATAAAACCTCTTTACTCTGTTATTATTCACTGGGCTTCCGCTTACAGTTTATATTATGTATGTAGGTGAGCCGGCGGGTGACCAGGGCCAGAGTTGACGGCCTTCTGTTTTGTTTTTGTCAGCCAACTGTTGTGCCTCTCGAGGAGGTTCCGAGCGAAGCCTAATGCCATGGCTGTTTTTGTATTCATGCTAGTCTTTGTGTATGCTCTGTAAAGTTAGGTCTTGAGAAGTACATTCTGTAAATACCTTGTAAATATTGTGTATCTGGACTGGCATGTTTATGTATATATAAATAAGTTTTAAAATGTTCTGTCCCATGTACGTTATCACAGCTCATTGGACCTTGTCTATTTTGTATTATTGCTTCCGCAGCCCCTTATTATTTGCTAATCTCTTCAGAGGCCTTTGGTAATCCACGGATTACTGGCCGGTTGCGATGCCTAACCTACAGTGGCGAGTTTGGGTCGTGACAGATCTCCCCCTTGATACTAAGCCCGTCAAAGAGTCACGGTGGCATAGTTGGTTATAAGAAATATTACTACTAATAATATATATTTTAAATGGTATTTGTTAGGATATTCATAAGAAACATCACTATTGAGAATATATATTTCAAACGGAAAATTGTACTTTAGTGTAATTTTTTTTATAAAAAAAAATTACAAACATGTGAAAAAATTTATCAATTTTAGTAATTAAAGTTATAAAATTTTTCATGAATTTATAAATATTTTGTAGAAATATCATTGATTTGTAATTTTCCCTATCTTAAATGGTATTTGTTATTTTTTAAATATTTGAATACTTTACACACCAATTCTCACTTTGAAAAGAAACACGAACACATTTTATGTCTAATCCACTCATTTGGTTTGAGCCTAATCAAAATTTTAAACAAATTTTATGTCTAATCCACTCCATTCCAAAAATAAATAAATGAAGAAGTTTTGCTCAAAGCAAAATCTTCAATCAAATCAAATCTTAAAATTTAAAGTTGTCACATTTTTTATTTTTTTTTTTTGGAAAGTTTATGTGAGAATTTCAACTCTCAACGTTGATTAATAAAGAAATTATAAGGAAATGGCTATATTGTTTGAAAATGGTGTCATTTATGAATTGAATTGAAGTTATGACCACAAGAAAGATAGGATTTATGAAAATACGATGAGAATAAAATATTATTGTGGAGGCTATTTAGGAGAAAAACATTTCACTTATTCAAGCATACTCGTGTTGCATATTGTTTGACAACGTCATTTGTCTATTTTATGTCATAATTCCATGCATGATCAAACTAGATTTAATGATTTATCGTATCCAATTAATTATCATTTCATCTTGGTCCTCATGAAGTCAGCAAATTGTTTTACTAAATTCTTAAAATTTAATGTTTGATGTCCAATTGATAAATTAGCTCATTTTACTAGAATTTGTCAATCTAGGAATATTTTTGGTTATTTGACGGCATACATGGTCGTTAAATAACTAACAATATAGGGATTAACTAATTGCAATTGGATTAATCAATTGTGATTATTTATTTTAATGGCTATCTAATATCTATGTGCTTGAGTTTTGAAAATTTTCTATAGGCATCCCTTTGCATCATATTTATATGTTTCTTATTTGTAAGTAAACATTTTTTGGAAATAAAAGTAAAATTTTTTGTCATATGTCAGTTTTTAATTCCGCGGGTGTAGTCCTTGCACTCACTTATTTTTCTTTGGATTTACATGGCACGTGTAGTAGTAACACAATTAATTTTGAGTAGTTGCATTTAACTGTTGAATGTGTGATTATTAGTTAGTGTTTGTCGTTATTTACTTTTAATCGTTATACACAATTACTCTTCTATAATGATGACGTATGGCATCGTATGTTTTTTTTTTTTTTGAACCAGGAAATTAGAAAAACAAAGACAAACAAGCAGAAAGCAACAAAACTCAATGCGCTTGCAGCAGCAAAGCTAGAGCAGAAGGTGGATTTGGAAGCCAATCAAGTGGAAGAACTCCATGAAGAGAAGCTTGGGCCACCCAATGAGCTGCTTGATTTGCTGTTCGAGGCTTCCAACTGAAGGTCAAATTGCCATGCGCAGCCAAGCTCTTGATGTCACCGATTATCACATTACAATCCCAAGGCGGATCAGTTTCAGAAACACACAAGAAGATTACAGTCTTGTTATCCCCTTCGATCTCCACCATATTCAGGTTGCGGGCTTGGGCCAATTGACAAGCACACCTGCAAGCTAAAGCTTCTCCTTGAATGGAAGATGAAACTCTCCAAGATTGAGTAAGACCATCTATTAATCTACCTCCTGAATCTCTCAACAGAATAGCAACAGAAGCTTCTGAAGAGCCTTTTTTAATTGCCACATCACAGTTGATCTTGTAGGTCCCCGGATTTGGGGCTTGCCAAATTATATTTCTCCGCAAAGAGCCCCCCTCAGTCTGAATTGGCATATCATCTCTACAAGCTGCCTTATCGAACTCCAGTTTTGCCGTTCGAGCTCTAAACAAAGTCGAGAAGGGCGCTATCTCAATATGTTTGAAAACAAAATTGTTTCGGTCTTTCCAAATAAACCACCCGATCCAAACAATGAGACTGAAAAAACTGTTCCACTCCTTTGATGAGTCAAAATTGTCCAACAAATCACTTGACCATTTGAGGACCGAGAGGTTTGGACCACCTTCAATATTAAATTTTAGGTCACTGCCGAACCAGACAGCTCTAACCCATTCACAACCGAATAAAAGATGTTCAATTGTCTCAGGGTATTTTTGACAGATTGGGCAAAGCCAAGACCCCGCATATTTCCTGCGAAAAAGATTCTCCTTTGTTGCAAGCACATTCTTGCACACAAGCACATTCTTTGCATGTAACTATTATGTTGTTTTAAGAAGAATTAGGTCTGATTTTTCGTATTGACTTGTGATGGTTAAGTATCGGCTATATTTTAAATGATAGAAATGCCATTTTTTTGAAATGACCAAAATTTCCCCTACTAAAGAGATTTCCAAAATCCCTCAATTCAATATTATAAGGACCATTTCTTTGTTCAATCTTCAAAACTCATTTGGGTGTGCACCCCAAAAGTTCTCTCCAGTCCTACTAATATTGAATTATAAAATTTAATAATTACCAGGATTGCTAATATTTAGGAAATTGGACTACATTAATTATTTACAAAAGGAAATTAATAATAATATTAAAGATTTAATTATTTGAATTTGAATGAGTGGTTACACACATTCAATGGAAAAATCATTTCTAGTTGTTACACATTTAAAGCTTGAGTCAATAAGAGCAACAAGGATTTTGTCAATGAAAGATCAATGAAATATTATACTATTAAATGAGTCCTACTAAAATTGAATTGTAAAATTTAATAATTACCAGGATTGCTCCAATATGTAGCAATTTGGACTGTATTGACAACAGAAAATTAATAATAGGGTTAATTACAGTTTTAATTTCTGTATTTTTATTCAAATTTTCATTTGGTCCATATATATAGTTGCAAATCGAACAATTTAGTTCCTACATTTTAAATTTCGTCCAAATTTTCATTAATTTTTGCTACGTATACATCTTAGAAAACTAACAAATGTCCTAAAATTGCTAACTTTAACCTCCATTCAAATTGAACGGAAGAACCAAACTAAAACCAAATTTAAAGTGTAGGAATCGCACTATCCAATTTGAAACTATACACTATATGAACTAAAATAAAATTTGAGTCAAATTATAAAGATGAAAAATGTAATTAATCACCAATAATAATATTAAAGACTTAATTTTTTGAATTTTGAAAGATTGGGCGGGCCACACACCTTTTGCTTTCATCAATGAAAACTCTTGTCAAGTTGTTACAAATTTAAAACTTGAGTGAATAAGAGTGACCTGGATTTTGTTAATGAGACATTTAATTAATGAAATAATTATACTACTATTAAATAAGTCTTACTAAAATTGAAAAATAATACTATATGTACCAATTAATATACACATTAGTGTATTAACAGATGATATGGCATTATTTGTATGGTTTTAGGTATTTGTTGTTAGGGAAAATCGATGTGATTCCCCACAAGTAAATCAATCAATGGGAATAAAAACTAATGCGAAAAAATTAAATCAGAAGCAACACAAGAATTTTTACGTGGTTCCCTCAATGTGAGGTACGTTCACGGGATCGAAATCCGATTCCACTATCAACCAAATAAGTTCCAAACGATTACAAACGAGACACTAATGGTCTCACAAAACCAGCCTTAGGTGAATTCTAAATAATCACAAATAAACAAGAGGAAAGACCTCACCAAATAGATGAACCAAAATCTTCAAAACCAGAGTTGTAGAAGATCCAAAATAACGAACCCAAATCAACCCACCAAAATTGATGCTTCACAAACCAAATTCCACTGAATTGATTAGCCCGAAATCAATTAGCTGCTGCAAGCACCAAATCAAAACTGTAGCTTCCACCAAAAACAATACCCACCGAAACTAATAAAGTAGCCGCACAGTACTCTTGGGAAAAGCAATACACCAAAATATTATATTGTAAATCTAGGATTTTTTATCAAAACCTTAGTTGTTTCTAAATTAGATTGGGTCTCCACAAATTAAATATAATATATAAAAATATATTATAATTAATACTAAACCAAATTAAACTCTTTTTCCAAAACCAATTGGGTCCCACACTCCAATAAGGAGGTATACCCAACAATTCTCCCCCTACCGACTTAGGTGGAGACATCAACCATACCCGCCAAAGTTCGACACTTCAAATGTTTATCCCTCGACAAAGTCTTAGTCAACATATATGAAATATTATCATCCGTGTGAACCTTTTTGAGTTGCAACAATTTCGAATCTAACACATCACGAATCCAATGGTATCTCACGTCAATGTGTTTCGATCTCAAATGAAAAGTAGAATTTTTACTAAAGTGAATAGCACTTTGATTATCACAATAAAGCATATACTTTTCTTGCTTTAAACCCAACTCTTGCAAAAATTTCTTCAACCATAACTCTTCTTTGCAAGCTTCTGTAATAGCAATAAATTCAGCTTCGGTAGTTGAGAGAGCAACACATTTTTGTAATTTAGATTGCCATGCCACAGCTCCCCCTGCAAAAGTCATCAAATACCCTGAAGTAGATTTTCTAGAATCAACATCACCAGCCATGTCAGAATCTGTGAACCCATCAAGCATCGGCTTACCATCCCCAAAACACAAACACACCTTCGAAGTCCCTCGAAGATATCTTTGAATCCATTTTACCGCTGCCCAATGTTGTTTACCCGGATTAGAGAGAAACCGACTCACCAAACCAACAGCGTGAGCAATATCCGGCCTTGTACAAACCATGGCGTACATCAAAGAACCAACTGCTGAAGCATAAGGAACTTTCAACATCTCTTCTTTGTCTTTCTCACTTGTAGGACATTGATTCGAACTAAGTTTGAAGTGACCCGCAAGTGGACAACCAACCGACTTTGCTTTATCCATGTTGAATCTCTCAAGAACTTTCTCAATGTAGCTCTCTTGAGACAACCAAATCAGCCCCTTTTTGCGATCACGAACAATTTTTATATCAAGTATTTGCTTTGCCGGTCCCAAATCTTTCATAGCAAAAGATTTACTCAACTCCAATTTCAACCTATTAATCATGGTAGAATCTTGACCCACAATTAACATGTCATCAACATAAAGCAAAAGAATAATAAATTTCCCATCCGGAAAATTTTTCACAAACACACAATGGTCCGAAGTGGTTTTAGAAAAACCATTATTCATCATGAAAGAGTCAAATTTTTTGTACCATTGCCGTGGAGCTTGCTTGAGGCCATACAAACTTTTCTTCAATTTGCAAACAAATTTCTCTTTCCCTTTCTCCACAAAACCTTCTAGTTGCTCCATGTAAATTTCTTCTTCAAGATCACCATGAAGAAATGCGGTCTTCACATCAAGTTGCTCAACTTCAAGGTTCATACTTGCAGCCATGCCAAGTACAACCCGAATAGAAGACATCTTTACAACCGGTGAGAAAATCTCGTCAAAGTCAATACCTTTCTTTTGCCCAAAGCCTTTCACAATAAGACGTGCTTTGTACCTCAGATTCTTCCTATCATTCTTCAATTTGAAAAACCACTTATTTTTCAGAATTTTCCTCCCTTTAGACAACTTCACTAAATCATAAGTCTGGTTTTCAAGCAAGGAATTCATCTCCTCTTCCATGACCTTTTTCCAATCATCTTTCTTTGCATGCTCAATTGCTTCTTGGTAGCTCTCCGGCTCCCCTTGATCGGAAATCAACACAAATTCATTGGGAGGATACTTTCTTGAAGATTGTCGGTCCCTTGTAGATTTCCTCAACTCAAGTTGTGGTGGCGGTTCTTGAGTTGGATGCTCTTCCTCAATTTCTAGCTCAACTTCATTAGGATTAGCATCATCCTCCACTTCTTCAATAGGTGGTTGCACATCTCCCCCATTTTCATCATCAACTGAAGATTAAGGAGATGGATCCATATCAATGAGATCACTAGTTTTTGGCTCCAGTTGATTACCTTTGCCAAAGTCTTCAATTGTTTGGTCTTCAAGAAACACAACATCACGGCTTCGAATGACTTTCTTGTCGACCGGATCCCACAATCTATACCCGAATTCATCACGCCTATAGCCAAGAAAAATACATTGTCTTGACTTACTATCAAGCTTGGACCTCTCATCCTTTGGAATGTGAACAAAAGCTCGGCAACCAAACACTCTCAAGTGCTCATAAGACACATCTTTGTCAGTCCAAACTCTTTCAGGAACATCACCATTCAAAGGATAGCAAGGAGATAAATTGATCACGTCAACCGCTGTACTCATTGCCTCACCCTAAAAGGATCTTGGCAATTTGGCTTGTGAAAGCAAACACCTTGTTCTTTCCACAATGGTGCGGTCCATCCTTTCGGCAACGCCATTTTGTTGAGGAGTCTTCTTAACTGTCTTATGGTGCCGAATACCTTGGCTGCGACAATACTCATCAAATGGCCCAATGTATTCACCACCATTGTCTGTTTGGATGCACTTCAATTTCTGCCCTGTTTCTCTTTCAACCGTGGCCTGAAAATGCTTAAATACTTCTAGAACTTGATCCTTAGTTTTTAGTAGAAAAGCCCAAACTTTCCTTGAATAATCATCAATGAAAGTAACAAAATAAAGTGCACCACTATGTGTTCTAACTTTTAAAGGACCACAAACATCCGAATGAATTAACTCCAACACATTTTCTTTTCTAGAAGCAACATTTTTATGAAAAGAAACTCTATGTTGTTTACCCGCCAAACAATGAACACAAGTTTTAAGATGTGTACCTTTCAAACCGGGTAGAAGCTCTTTCTTGAACAAAACTTGTAGCCCCTTTTCACTCATATGGCTAAGTCGCTTGTGCCACAATTCGGTAGAAGTATCATCTTCAAGTGCATTGACAACACCTTTACAAATTTTTCCTTGCATCGAATAAAGTGTATGAGTCTTCTTGCACTTAGCCACCACCAAAGAATCTTTTGTGAGCTTCCATATTCCATCACCAAATTTGTTGTTGAAGCCTTCATCATCTAGCTTCCCAGTAGAGATCAAATTGAGGCAAATGTCGGGAACATGCCTCACATCTTTAAGCAACAACTTGCAGCCCAAATTTGTTTCCAAGCAAACATCACACATACCAATAATCTTGGACAAACCTTCATTACCCATTCGAACAGAACCATAATCTCCTTTGGTGTAGGTAGTGAAGAAATCAACTCGAGAAGTCACATGAAAAGAAGCACCGGAATCAATCACCCAATTACTCTCTTGGCCCACAAAATTGATACAATCATCTTCACAAACGACCATGAGATCATCGGTAGTAACTGCCGTTGTGTCTTCTTGTTTCTTATCCACACTTTTGTCACGCCTTTTCTCCTTGTTCTTGAGCTTTTGGCATTCCCGCTTCATGTGCCCTTTCTCATGGCAATAATAGCACTCAATGTCTTTCTTTGAAAAAGAACCATCTTTTAATTTGTCACGGCTTTGATCACGACCATAAGGAGTCTTACTCCTCCCCCTTGTTTTGTTTCGGCCTCTCACAACAAATGCTTCCGAATGAGAGGAACCCGCTGATTTTCTTCTGGTTTCTTCATTCAACAGGCTACTAGTGACTTGGCCCATTGTGATAACTCCATCGGGCGCTGAATTACTAACCGTCACAACCAAAGTCTCCCAACTTTCGGGCAAAGAACTAAGTAGCATCAAAGCCTGCAACTCATCATCAAAAATAATTTTCATAGAAGCAAGTTGGTTAACAATACTCTTTATTTCATTCAGATGTTCCGGAATAGGGCTGCCCTCTTAATATTTTAAATTAACCAACTTACGAAACAGAAAGGCTTTATTTGTGGCTGATTTTCTATCATAAAGACTCTCTAATTTTTTCCATAAATCATGTGCTGAAGTTTCAGTAGCAACATGATGAAACACACTGTCATCAATCCATTGACGGATAACACCAACGGCTTTTCGATTAAGCCTCTTCCACTCATCATCTTTCATATCAGCAGGTTTGCCACTATCACTCTCAATGGGTCCATACAAGTCTTTACAAAATAATAGGTCCTCCATTTTAGTTTTCCAAGTTACCCAATTACTTCCATTGAAGCTAGACATGTGTAACAAGCCCGCGGGGGACCTCGCTACAGCTCGGACTCGATTTGTTGTCGCGGTTCTTAATCTTGAACCAAAGAGTCCAAATCCGGCAAATCGTTTTGAGAAAACAGATTTTTTTTTTAAAGAAGTGCCAAACATGGACTGCTTTGCCAGATACAGAGTCGCCACCTAAATATTTTATTTTTGGGAAATTTAGGAAACCCTGACTCGGTGCCAAAGGCCACGTGTCCGTCATCACCAAAGTTGCCTCGGCTCGGGAACTTGGGTACGATTGGGGAAGGTCACTTCGTGAGCACCCCCGCTCGCCCGATCAAAGATCGGCCTCTACTAACCATGATATCTAGTTTTGAAAACTTTGTGTGCTCTTATTCCGGTTATTAGCCTAGATTTACTATGTAATGCGCACAGCATACAAGTATAGACTGGGTCGCCTGAATTGGAACGAAACATTTCATGTTTGTTTTTGAAAGATGGTTTGCTACCCGCAGGTAGGCTTAAAATGCAGATTTTGCCACCCTTGGGTGGGCTTAGAAAATATGGTTTTGCCACTATCTAGTAGGCTTAAAACTCACAGTCAATGCATTATTCCAATTCAGATAACCCAACCTTCACCCACAGGCATTCAAGCAGGTATATCACATAAGCAAATAGCCTCATGGTAAGCATACTATTCATGGTAGTCACTCACACGCATGCAAGGATGCTAAAGCATAAGACTCACCGAATACTCCAAGCCAAAACAAAAACTGATTAGAAATCATGCATGATCCTAACTATACAGAAATGCCTAATGCAACACATGCAAAAATGCAACTATAGCAGGCTCGGCTATTCTAAACATGGCATATGAGATGCAACAGCTATCAAGTATTCAATTTGGAATTGAAATACAAATGCAATTAGTATGATGCGCCAAGCCCGGTGCATGCAAAACAGATGAATGAATGCAAACATGCTATCATACTGGATGCTAATTGAAACATGCCCTAATTCTAACCATCATAAGCGGGTAAATAAAAGGGAAGAAAGACGTGGGGTTGGAAGACATACATCACACCCACGCACACTTATTACAATTATGCCCTCGCACAGAGGGTCCGAATGAATAATATACAGTCCCGAATAGTACAGTCCAAATAAATAATACAGTCCAAAATATGTACAAATTCCAAATTAATTATACAAATTAACTAAGAAAACAATAAACTGGCATGCAAGCCAGGGACTGCCTTGACTCTTCTTCAGATGATGAATGATGCATATCCGGGTTGCCTTTGTGCGGAAATCCACTGTGATGCCCCAATTAGCCTCTGTTTTGCAATAGTTTTTGGAAAGCGCGCCAAGCCTCGGAAGACTGCTGATTCTTGATTTGTTGCAACAGAGAGCAGGAAAGGGGCATGGCAATGTATTTTCACAAATGTATGCATGCCTCGATCCTCGTGCCACCAATCACGCATCTCGATGCATGATGGCCGAGGAATCGAATTGCACAACTCAATAAAGAATGAATGCACATGAAAACTCAACTAAGACCTAACTCCATCATGGATAATCCGGAGTGTCGATGACTGGGGAATTGAGACACGTTCCGTCACTCGGAGTATGGAACGTACCTCGTTTCCCGTGCTCGGGCTAACTCCTATCCCGAACACGATGCAATATGCATGACATGCATGAATGCAACTAAGATACAACCTAACATGCAAAATGCTATAAAATGGCATACACGATGCACGATGCAACATGGCATACACAATGCTCTAATATACAACCTAGCATACACAATGCTATAGAATGAAATGGCATACGCAATGCATAATGGGCTTACACCAACACAAGTGGACCTCAGCCACACTCACATAAGAGGCCAATAGGTGAAAATGAGACACTCGAAATGCGCGCACACGTGCACGCAAACCGAGGACCGAACCTACAGCACGGATGTCACTCTAACATGTCATGGCAAAACATGAAAAATGGCATACTAACATGCAAATTTCAGAGGCAAAATGAGATGCAAAACAGTCCCGAAACATGGTAAAATGGTACCCGATGCATGGAACAAGTCCCGAAACATGAATTTTGGCACATGAAATGGCCTACAGCTATGCAATGCATGCAATATTGGAAAATGAAGTGCAAAGACAGAAGTAAGGCAGTCCCTAAACAAGCATTTTTACAGTTATGAGCGAGGCCAAACAGAGAATACAAGTGGGGCTAAACTAGCATGCAAAAACAGCCCCGAAAGCAAAGTATTGAAGCAACTCACAGATGCTGGCCCCGAACATAGAAGGGGCCTTCTACAATATTGAAGAGGGGCCAAACAAATGATGTTTTACAGTTTACAACAAACCCCAAAAACAGACAAGTATGCTCAAAATGCTATGCAAAATAAGAGCCAAAATGGAGATAAAGAAGCAACTGATATATGCTGGTCCAAAACAGGTAATGGCCCTTCAACAATGTTGAAGAGGGGCCCAAAATATGACTTTTTACAGTTTATGACTAGAGCCAAAACAGTGCACAACTATGCTCAAAATGCTATGCAAAATAAGGACCAAAATGGAGGCTACAACACAAAGTATACAAATGATGCTCCAAATGGCAATAGACCCTTAATAAAATATGGAGAGGGGGTCAAAAAAAGGCCATTTTCAGTTCGGACCAAGGTCCAAAAACAGAAGCTCAATAGGCTAATAAATCATGCAAAAATGGGGCTAAAACATGGATAACAAAGCAAGTGATATATGGAAGCCCCAAACAGTGATGAGCCCTTCAACAATGTTGAAGAATGGCTCAAAATAAACAAATTCACAGTTTACTACATGCTCCAAAACAGACTATATACAGGCTTAAAATAACATACAAGAAAATGGCATACAAGAAGGATAATGAAGTAAGTACCAAATGGGGGGCCTCAAACAGTGAGAGGCCCTCAATGAAAAATGAAATAGAGCTCAAAAAAATGCCACTTTCAGTTATGGCCGGAGCTCAAAAGTACAAGCAAGAAGGGCTAAGAAATAATGCAAGAATGAGCTCAAAAGAGGGAGAAATCAACTCACCCTTGAAGACCAATCCTTTGCTGCCTTTTGGCTTGAGAAATGGTGCCTCCTGAGCTCTGAAAAAGCCCTCCAAGCTTCTGGAATGGAGGTGGTGGTGTGGTGCTAGGTGGTGGTGTGAAAAAGGGGTAGGACTTCGGTGTTTTTGAGGCATGGAAGTGTAGAGGGAGAGAGATACAATGCAAGGGGCTCAAAGGTGTTTTTTTTCAACCCTAAAACCAGACCTAGGCTGCTGGTTATATAGGTCAAAGAGGGGAAAAAAAGGGAGGGAAAATCCCTCCAAGTTTCCCTCCAAAAAAAGCCCCCCGGATGCAGAATCTGGGGGGAAATAAAGTGCATATTTGCAATGTACCAAGTGTAAGGAAGCTGGCCGGCCAGCTATTGGGGTTGCAGGTGGCCGGCCGGCTCTCCCCATGGCCGGCAGGCCAGGGGTCAAAAAGGCCAAGAAGGATTAATGGCCGGCCATGCCAAAAAGAGGGCCTCCCAAGTGTACTCAACACAGCCATGTGATCAAAAATTGGCAACTGTGAACTAGGAGAGAGAACAGCCCACTTTTCAAAGGGGTTCAAAAGGGTCCAATGGAATTACTGGCCGGCCATGTGATATTTGTGGCCTCCCAGATGTGTACATCACAAATATGGGGTTTAGGGTGCAAGAAGATAGCCCAAGGGTGGTCAACATTGGCTTTGAAGTGAGAAAAACGGGCGTCGGAGGGCGAAAATGGAATATAACTGGTTGCTGGAACAATTACTGGCCTCCCACCCTTCTATGACCTTCCTGGTGATGAAACAGAGGTCCCTGCCAAAAATGAACAAAAACCGATGCAAAATGAAGGTTCGAGGGCCGGAACGCGCAGTCCGAGGCCCCGAAAATCGAATGTTAAGCACCGGGAGTGGTGTTCGACCACAAAGTTGGTCTCTCGGACCACAGTGTCCCTCAAAAGGGAGTAAATAAGATGTACGCCAAAAATCGGAGCAAACGGAGATAGTTAAGCGGTCCCGAACCGAGACACACGGCCGACGGCTCCGAAAATCGAAAACTGGGCTCCAAACGGGAAAAATGGCCTACGACCACAAAACGTAGCCTACGGCCACTGAGAGATGGTCTACGAGACCTCTCCCTCCCTTCGGGAAGAGAAAATAGAGAAAATAGGGCCTGGTTCGCAAACCGAGGCAAAGCACAAAAGAGTCCGGAAGTCCGGAGGCAAGGCTCACAACCGAGACTCCTGGAACCTCTGAACGAGCACGATATGCAATATCACCAAGCACTCAATCAGTGACGTCTGAGTCTTAAGGTCGGTCAAAAATGGGGTGTCTACAACATGCGACCCACATTCCCCTCCATTGATTTACACAAATAAATAAACCCCAATAAACCGTAAGCTCTGATACCAGTTGTTAGGGAAAATCGATGTGATTCCCCACAAGTAAATCAATCAATGGGAATAAAAACTAATGCGGAAAAATTAAATCAGAAGCAACACAAGAATTTTTACGTGGTTCCCTCAATGTGAGGTACGTTCACGGGATCGAAATCCGATTCCACTATCAACCAAATAAGTTCCAAACGATTACAAACGAGACACTAATGGTCTCACAAAACCACCCTTAGGTGAATTCCAATAATCACAAATAAATAAGAGGAAAGACCTCACCAAATAGATGAACCAAAATCTTCAGAACCAGAGTTGTAGAAAACCCAAAATAACGAACCCAAATCAACCCACCAAAATTGATGCTTCACAAACCAAATTCCACTGAATTGATTAGCCCGAAATCAATTAGCTGCTGCAAGCACCAAATCAAAACTGTAACTTCCACCAAAAACAATACCCACCGAAACTAATAAAGTAGCCGCACAGTACTCTTGGGAAAAGCAATACACCAAAATATTATATTGTAAATCTAGGGTTTTTTATCAAAACCTTAGTTGTTTCCAAATTAGATTGGGTCTTGTAGACACCCCATTTTTGACCGACCTTAAGACTCAGACGTCACCGATTAAGCGCTTGGTGATGTTGCATATCGTGCTCGTTCAGAGGTTTCAGAGTCTCGGCTGCGAGCCTTGCCTCTAGACTTCCGGACTCTTTCATGCTTTGCCTCGGTTTGCGAACCAGGCTCGATTTTCTCTGTTTCTCTTCCAGAAGGGAGGGAGAGGTCTCGTAGATCATCTCTCAGTGGCCGTAGGCTACGTTTCGTGGTCGTAGGCCATTTTGCCCGTTTGGAGTCCGGTTTCCAGTTTTTCGGAGCCGTTGGCCGTGTGCCTCTGTTCGGGACCGCTTAACCACCTCCGTTTGCTCCAATTTTTGGCATGCATCTTATTTACCCCCTTTTTAGGGACACTATGGTCCGAGAGACCGACTTCATGGTCGAATACCACTTCCGGTGCCTAACAGTCAGTTTTCGGGGCCCCGGGCTGCGCGTTTCGGCCCCCGAACCTTCATTTTGCATCGGTTTGAGTTCATTTTTGGTAGGGACCTTTGTTTCATTGTTAGGAAGGTCATAGAAGAGTGGGAGGCCAGTAATTGTTCTGACAACCAGTTTTATTCCTCCATCGCCCTCCGTCGCCCGTTTTTCTCACTTGAAAGCCAATGTTGACCACCCTTGGGCCACTTTTTCTAGCCCTAAACCACATATTTGTGTTGTAGACACCTGGGAGGCCACCAATATCACATGGCCGGCCAGTAATTGTGTGTGACCCTTTTGAACCCCTCCTAAAAGTGGCCTTTTCTCTCTCCTGGTTCACTTTCTCCAGTTTTTGACCACATGGTTGTGTTGTGCACACATGGGAGGCCCTCTTTTTGGCATGGCCGGCCATTAATCTTCATTGACCCTTTTGACCCTTGGCCGGCCAGCCATGGGGAAGGCCAGCCGGCCACCTAAACCCTAGAAAACCAGCCGGCCATGATCCTCTCTCCAGGTACTTTACAAAAATGCCCTCTGTTTCCCCCCAGATTTTGTATTCGGGGGGCCAACTTTTGGGGGGAAATTTGAATTCCATTTCCCCCCCTTTTCTCCCCCCTCTTTTGCCTATATAACCAGCACTCCCAGCTGTGTTTAGGGGTTGGAAAAATTTCCTAAGAGCTTTGCATACATACACCTTCCTCTCCCTCTCTTCCAACCTTCAAACCCTCAAGTCCTACACCCTTTACTCTACAAGCCATAGCACCATACCTCCAACCTCCATTCCAGCCACTTGGAGCTGTTTTCCAGAGCTGAGGAGCAACATTTCTTGGTCCAAAGGCTGTCAAAGACTTGGTCTTCAAGGGTAAGTCTTCTCCTCCCTCTTTCTTGCCTTATTTTGCTCAATATATTAGCCATACTTGCTTGCATATTTGGGCTCCGACCATAACTGAAAATAGCATTATTTTGATCTCGTTTTCATGTTTGTTTAAGGGCCTCTCCCTGTTTGAGGCTTCCTTTTTACACTTGCTTCTTTACCTCTCTTGTATGCCTCTTTCTTGCATAGTATTTTAGGCTCATTTATAAACTGTTTTGAGCTCTGTCATAAACTGAAAAGTGGCTTATTTTGAGCCCTTCTTCACTATTGTTGAAGGGATCTTCACTGTTTGAGGCTTCCTTTTGTCACTTGCCTCTTTATCCCTCTTTTGGCCTTATTCTTGCATGTTTTGTTAGCCCCTTGTACTTGTATTTTTGGGCTCTGGTCCAAACTGTAAATAGCTTTATTTTGACCCCCTCTTCATGTTTGATCAAGGGACTTTTTCTGTTTGAAGCTCCATTTTTGCTCTTTGAGTTTAAACCTCTTTTTAGGCCCTATTTTGTATAGTATTTTAAGCTTGCATGTTCACTGTTTTGGGTTTGGTCACTAACTGTAAAATACCATGTTTTGGGCCCCTCTTCAACTTTGTTGAAGGGTCCTCCCCTGTTTGAGGCCAGAAACCATCACTTGCTTCTTTGTCTCCCTTTTGGCCCATTCCTTGCATAATAGTTTAGCCATACTTGTGTTTGTTTTCGTGGCTTGTTGTAAACTGAAAAGTGGTTCATTTTGAACCCCTCTTCAACTTTTTTGAAGGTCTCTTGGCCATTTAGGGCCATCACCTGCTACTCGCTTCATTATCTCTCTTACGGGTGCCATTTTTGCATGCTAGTTTAGTCCTATTTGTGTTCACTGTTTGGCCTTGCTTAAAACTGTAAATATGCTTTTTTTGGGACTGTCTTGATTCTTTCTTCACACTTCATGTTCAAATAATGCATGCTTTGCATAGCCATAGGTCATTCCATGTACCTAATTTCATGTTTCGGGATTCATTTCATGCATCGGGTGCCATGTTTCCATGTTTCGGGACTGTTTTGCATCACATTTTGATACTGAAATTTGCATGCTAGTATGCCATATTCCATGCCTTGCCATGTCTTGTTAGAGTGGCATTTGATGCCTTAGGGTCGGTCCTCGGTTTGCGTGCACGTGTGGACGCATCTCGAGTGTCTCATTTTCATCTAATGGCCTCTTATGTGAGTGTGGTTGAGGTCCACTCACGTGAGTGTAAGCCCATATTGCATTGCGTATGTCATTTCATTCCATAGCATTGTGTATGCTAGGTTATATGTTAGCGCATTGTGTATGCCATGTTACCTCGTGCATCGTGTATGCCATTTCATAGCATGTTGCATGTTAGGTTGTATCTTAGTTGCATTTCATGCATGTCATGCATATTGCATTGTGTTTGGAATAGGAGTTAACCCGAGCACGGGAAACGAGGTACGTTTCGTACTCCGAGTGACGGAACGTGTCTCAATTCCCCAGTCACCGACACTCCGGATTATCCATGATGGAGTCTCGGTCTTGTGTTTTCCTGTGCATTCATTCCATATTGAGTTGTGCAGTTCGACTCCTCGGCCATCATGCATCGAGATGCGTGATTGGTGGCACGAGGATCGAAGCATGCATACATATGTGAAAATACATTGCCATGTCCCTGTCTTGCTCTCTGTTGCAGCAAATCAAGAATCAGCAGCCTTTCGGAGCTTGGCACGCTTTCCAAGAACAGTTGCAAACGGAGGCTAATTGGGACATCGCAGTGGATTTCCGTGCAAGACAGCTCAAACATGCATCATCCATCATCCGGAACAGAGCCGAGGCAGTCCCTAGCTTGTATGCTAGTTTTAATGCTTTCCTAGATTAATTTGTAAATTAATTAGGATTTTGTATTTTATTCGGACTGTACTATTCATTTGGGACTGTATATTATTTATTCAAACCCTCTGCGCGAGGGCAATGTTGTAATAAGTGTGCGTACGTGTGATGTATGTCTTCCAACCCCACGTCTTTCTTTCCCTTTTATTTACCCGCTTATGATGGTTAGATTAAGGCATGTTTAAATTAGCATACAGTATGATAGCATGTTTGCATTCATTCATCTGTCTTGCATGCACCGGGCTCGGCGCATTATACTAACTGCATCTGTATTTCAATTCTGAGTTGAATACATGTTAGCTGTAGCATTCCATATGCCATGTTTAGAATAGCCGAGCCTGCTATAGTTGCATTTTTGCATGCGTTGCATTAGGCATTTCTGTATAATTAGGATCATGCATGATTTCTAATCAGTTTTTGTTTTGGCTTGGAGTACTCGGTAAGTTTTTGTGCTTTAG
Organism: Camellia japonica; assembly: GCA_030407325.1. NCBI lineage: Eukaryota > Viridiplantae > Streptophyta > Magnoliopsida > Ericales > Theaceae > Camellia > Camellia japonica. The sequence continues at coordinate 42,252,176 of JAPPVO010000016.1, read as the reverse complement.
CATCCTTGCATGCTTGTGAGTGACTGCCATGATAGCATGCTTACCATGAGGCTATATGCTTATGTGATATAACTGCCTTGAATGCCTGTGGGTGAAGGTTGGGTTATTTGGATTGGGACAAATCATCAACTGTGAGTTTTAAGCCCACTAGATAGTGGCAAAACCATGTTTTCTAAGCCCACCCGAGGGTAGCAAAATCTGTATTTTAAGCCTACTTGCGGGTAGCAAACCATCTTTCAAAAACAAGCATGAAATGTTTTGTTCCAATTCAGGCGATCCAGTCTATACTTGTATGCTGTGCGCATCACATAGTAAATCTAGGCTAATAACCGGAATAAGAATGCATAAGGTTTTCAAAATTCAATATCATGGTTAGTAGAGGCCGATCTTTGATCGGGCGAGCGGGGGTGCTCACGAAGTGACCTTCCCCAATCGTACCCAAGTTCCCGAGCCGAGGCAACTTTGGTGATGACGGACACGTAGCTTTAGGCAACGAGTCAGGGTTTCCTAAATTTCCCAAAAATAAAATATTTAGGTGGCGACTCTATATCTGGCAAAGCAGTCCATGTTTGGCATTTCTTTCAAAAATCTGTTTTCTTAAAACGATTTGTCGGATTTGGACTCTTTGGTTCAGATTACGAACCGTGACAACAAATCGAGTCCGAACTGTAGCGAGGTCCCCCGCGGGCTTGTTACAGTTTCTGGCGACTCTACTGGGGATCTAGAGAACTTGACTCGAACCCATGATATCTGGTTTTGACTACACTTGTGTGTTTTTTTTGCATTGCATTTGCATTGGTGCGCCTAGGACACCGTGTTTGCCATCTGCTATTCCTGAACGGTTTGCCGGAGGCTTGTCTTGTCAAGGCATGACCATAAGGCTGACCGGTTGTGGGCTCTGCCAGTATGGGAACACAAACCCCGGTTTTACCGGGGCACCCCTTTTAACCATTCGACCTAGTGCATATTCGGAATCCATAGTGACCATTCCAAGCTAGGACCGGTTGCTTACCCGATAGGTTGTTTGAAACCGCTTGTAACAAGCCCGCGGGGGACCTCGCTACAGCTCGGACTCTCCTTTTGTTTTGTTGCGTTGCGGTTCTAAATCTTGAACCAAAGAGTCCAACTCTGGCAAATCGTTTTGAGAAAACAGATTTTTGAAAAGTAGTGCCAAACATGGACTGCTTTGCCAGATACAGAGTCGCCACCTAAATATTTTTAAAATGGGAAATTTAGGAAACCCTGACTCGGTGCCGAAGGCCACGTGTCCGTCATCACCAAATGTCTCGGCTCGGGAGCTTGGGTACGATTGGGGAAGGTCAGCTATGAGCACCCCCTTTCGCCCGGTCCGAAGACCGGCCTCTACTAACCGCGATATCCAATTTTGAAAACTTTATGCGTTCTTATTCCGGTTATTAGCCTAGAATTACTATGTTGTGCGCAGAGCAAACAAGTATAGACTAGATCGCCTAATTTGGAAATAAGCATTGCATATCCGTCTTGTTTGGAAAACAGTTTGAAATTGCTACTCGCGAGTAGGCTAAAACACGGATTTCAATGAGTATTCCCAACTCAAGTAATCCAACCTCCACCCACAGGCATTCAAGCAGTTTATCACATAAGCACTTAGCCGCATGGCAGGCATAATGTCATGTTAACATTCACACGCATGCGACATGCTAAAGCATAAAACTTACATCGTACTCCGTGCCAAAACAAGAAACCAGTTAGCAAAACATGCATGACCTAGTTTATGTTAAGTGACTAATGCATCGCATACGGAATGTAATCTAGACAGGCTCGGCTATCCTAAGCATGGCACATGAAATGCAACAACTATCACGTATTCAATTTGGAATTGAAAGTACGATGCAGTTTGTATGATGTACCGAGCCCGATGTATGTAAACAAATGCATGAATGCACGCATGCATTGCATAAGGTATGCTAATTTTAAATATGCCCTAATCTACCATCATGAGCAGGTAAATAAAAGGGAAGAAAGAAATGGGGGTTGGAAGACATACACACACTCACCCACACTTATTACAAATATGCCCTCACACAGAGGGACCAAAAGAATATACAGTCCGAATAACAAATCGCTAAATTAATTATTACAAAACTTCTAGTCTAATCAAAATAAATGCAAAGAGAAGATGGCCGCAGCCCCCGCCTCGGGATGCGCGAATGATGCATGCTCGGATCCGACTCGCCCGGGAAACCCGTACCATGCCACTGTTGCCTCTGTTTTACTGCCTTTTCTTCTCTGAAAACTGTCAAAGTCCCAGGGAACCTTCTATGAGCATTGCAGAACATCATCGGCTGGGAGGGATGGCCACCGGCCGTGTAAAATAGTCACCGGCTGTCAATGATGTTATCGGCCACCCATATAGTGCCGGTCGGCACAAAATTCCTGCAGGAGACAGTTTTGACAGCAGCAGCAGACAAGCAGTGTATGGCATGGAATTTCAAGGCAAATGTATGCACGGACACACTCCCTATCATGCAATGGACTCAAGGGAGCATGGCCCTCGACCCCCGGGCCATCAATCACGCATTTCAATGCATGATGGCCCAAAAGCCAAGTTAGCAACTTTGATATCAAATGTCATGCAAACCAAACAAACACATAAAGCCCAACCTCTATCACTTGATCAAGAGGCAAGGCATGCATGCCAATGCAATGCAACCTAGGCATGTGATCTAGTATGCAACATGGGCATGCAAATGAACAATGTATGCTAGGCGCGCAACCTAAACATGTAAACAAACATGGTATGCAACAAAATGCAACGATGGGCTTAAACTAACATGGATAGCTCGCAAGCATGCCAAAATCAGTGGCCATTGGATGAAAATGAAGTGCCTCGAACGCATACGGAGGCAATGGCATACGGAATGCAATGATGCTAAAATGATATGCAAACATGCCAATGGAATTTCAGCACTGAAATATGGGGGAAAACAGTCCCGAAAGATGGCGAAATGACACCAAATGCAAGGAAAGGTCCCGAAATGCGAATTTAGGCACCCGAAACGGCCTATAGCTATGCAATGCATGCACAATATGGACATGGAATGAAAATACAGTAGCGAGGCAGCCCCAAGACCAGCATTTTCTTAGTACAAAATATGGCCAAACAGCAAGCATAGATAGAGCAACAATGGCATGCAAAATGAGGCTCAAAAGAGGGTATAACATGAAGTGGGCCAAACATTGATCAAACAAGCAAAGACCCTTCATGAAATATATCCAGGGGGTCAAAATATGACCATTTCCAGTTCTGATCATGGTCCAAAAACAGAAGCAAAATGGGCTAGCAAAGCATGCAAAAACAAGGGTAAAACATGGATTCAAAGCAAGTGGCATATGGAGCATGAAAACAAGGTTGAGACCTTCTTCAATGTTGAAGAGGGGCTCAAAATAAGCACAATATCAGTTCATGAGATGCTCCAAAACAGATCACATATAGGCCAAACAAATCATGCAAATTTACGGTAAATAGGAGAGATTATGAAGCAAGTGCATCATGGGGGGCTCAAACAGTGTTGAGCCCTTCTTCAATGTTGAAGAGGGGCTCAAAATAGGCCCTCTTACAGTTTACATTATGCTCGAAAACAGATCACTCATAGGCTAGAAATTTCATGCAAGATTATGACATTTAAAAGGGTATTGAAGCAAGTACCAAATGGAGGGCTCAAACAGGGTTGAGCCCTTGAACAAACATGAAGAATGGCTCAAAAAAGGCCTAGTTTCAGTTAGGGTCGGAGCCCAAAACAGCAAGAAAACAGGCTAGAAGAATGGTGCAAAAATGGGGAATAAAGAGAGAAAAGTGTTACCCTTGAAGAACACCTCAAGAATAGCAAGTGCAGACCTCTCCTTCTGATCAAAACCACCTCAAAACCTCAAGAACAAACCTTCAAGACCTCCCAAGTCGGAGTATGGTGTAATGGTGTGTGTATTGGTGCAAAACTAAGGTAAAAGTGCACTTTTAGGGTCCCAAACACACACCAAGGATGAGAGAGAGGGAGATATAGAGAGAGAGGGTGTATATATCAAATGTATAGATATATATGCTCTGGTTTTTTGGTTCCAAAGCTCCAACCCTAAGCAATGGAGAAGAGGGGTGCTTATATAGGCCAAGTAATGCTAAGAAACTTAATGGCTAAGCAAAGGAAAAAAGGGTCAAGGGGGCCAAGTGGTTCAAAGGGAGGTGCAAGGCTTCTAGAGGAAGCTAATACAGCTGGCCAAGCTTCTCCAAGAAGCTTGGCCAAAGGGTTCAAGTTTCTAGAAGCAAAAGGGGGTCAAAAGGCTCAAAAGGGTGCAAAATAGCCACATATATGCATGGGGGGTCGGGTCTGTGCATCCCAGCTGGCACAGGTGGCATGCACTAGGCTTGGGGGGTGCAAAGGGTGCAAACCGGCCAGAAAAATTGGTCGTCGGCCAAAATAAAGTGCCGGTCGGCACTATTTTCTGCCGGTCGGCTAAATAGAGTGCCGATAGATTATTCCAAGGTCAAAAAATGGCCAGTGGGTATGAAAATTGAAGCCCCAGAAGTTATCTTTCCAATGGCGCAAACCTTGCATTAAAATTCCTTCTGTGGAAAACGTTATGCCCTTTTTGGTGAAGCCGCGCAGACTCGATCCAACCGGGATGATGCCCAACTTCAACCAATCATACCTCCCCCCCTCAAATCTGGACTAAGGAGATTCTTGAGTGAAAAATGAAGCCCCGGAAGTAAGCTTTCCAATGGTGGTGGCCTCATATTTTAATTCCTCTTGTGCAAAGAGTTACGCCCGTTTCGGTGAAGCCGCGCAGACTTTTCTCCTTCCCGGATTCATGCTGAACCACTCCCAAACTAGTTTTCTCCCCTCTTCTCCTCTTTTCTTCAACTTCAAACCCCTAAGTAAGGTGTTTTGAAAGATTTTTCAAAGATTTCATCTCTCTTTCATTCATCTCCCCTTTGTCCTTGCTCGGTTTACCGAAAAGCGCAACATTTACTGAAATGCGAGCGTCGGAACATCGTGAGAATTTTATTTCGAAAATGTTTTGAAAGAGAGGGTTTTAAGGTATAAAAACCATCCAAAATAATTTTGGTCCAAAATGGGGTGTGAAGTTGAGATTTCTCTCTCTCCTTGCTGAAGAAATTGGACCTGTGCCCTGCACACATTTCATCATCGAGCAAACCATCAGTAGTGCCCAAGTCTTGTGGGCGGTCAAAAATGGGGTGTCTACACCGCTGCGTGCGTAGTGAAACCCTAACTCCTGACAAAATAGGACAGGGAAACCCTACCCCAACATAGGGGTGTTTTGGCTCTCACTTGCTTGTTATGTGCTTTTAGAGTGCGTCTCTACAGAAATGCATGTATCAGTTTACAGGTTTGGGTATCAGGCCTGCGGGCACCAATTCAGTATTTTGGGATTCAGTTTACTTGAGGATAACAGTTTACAGGCCGAATTTTGGGGCAGAATTCAGTAGAGGGCATAGTCATCCTGTTATGCTCATATCTGTTTTGGTGAAATCAGGCTGAGATGCTGCATGTTTTCTCTTTTGCTAGATAGTCCTGGAACTATAGCTTCAGAAGGCTTCGATATCCCCCGGGTACATTGGACTAGTGTTGATAGACTTTGGAAACCAGTGTTCTTTCGCTGAGGCAAGGCAAAGAAAGGCCAGTCAGGGCTTACCGGTTCATCTGATCTGTCAGTCGCCAGTCACATCACCTTTGTTCAGACTCAGCAGACCGTGATGGCACAGGGTTCGGAAGAATTTGTGGACGCGATAGCAGCGCTAAATCAGGGAACTGCCATGAAGGCTGAGACCAGTATTGAAACGCAGCGCCCATCTAGGGCATCTGCCTCACATCCAGCTTTGGGACCCCAGCCGAACTTTGACCCACTTCCGCCAGTTGAAGATTTGCAGTGTCCGGATCCCCAAGAAGGGTTGGCTCAAGCTCGAGTTTCCACAACCCTGGTGCAGCCTACTGAGAGTCTTCGTCTCTCTGATGTTAATGAATTCAATCTGACTGCAGTGAAAATTGTGAACCTTGAGAAGCAATTCAAAAGGGCACAGGGCCTTAACTCCATTCACGACATTGAGGATGGGTCCACCGAGGTTGCCGTAAGGCTCCCAGTCGAGAGTACCAATGATGGCGGTAGCACTATTTCCAAACCTGCTAAAGTCAACACAGTCGCCATAGCCGACCCTTTTGCCAAGGCCAGCCTACAAATAGCCAACCCAGCCCGAGCTCAGGGTAGATTTTTCACCCCTCTCCATATGAGCCTAACCAGCGCATTCAAAGTTCTGATGGAAAGAGGGCATCTCAAACCCCTTAATCCTCAACCTTTGCCAAATCCACTCCCTGCCAGACATAACCCCAGCAAATACTGTGTATATCATCAATAGCGCGGCCATGGCACCGATGGTTGCTACCGCCTTCGTCATGAGATCCAGAATCTCATTGACAACCGGACAATAGTTCCACCTCAAAACCCCAAGGACCAAGTACCTCATCCACATCTCAACCTCAGCCATACACTGCCACCCACCTACAACCCCAGTATATACACCCCGACCCATATACTCAAACCCGAGATGTTTATCCCGGAAAGCATGGGCTTAAGCACGATGGATGCACTTGAACCCCAATCATCTCAAACCCGTGAACCCATTACTTCTGAGCTGGGGAGCGTGATTGAAGATCTTCAGAGAACAGTGGCAGATTTAACCTTTGGAATTTTGGCGCCATCATCAACCACAGTGCCTACCAGGGAGTTCATGTCAAAATGCTCCCCAATCTTGGGACTGGCTGCATTTGAAGAAAGCCAAACCCTTGGCAAAGTGGAGGCAGGTGGTAAGAATAAGGTAGGGGCAGGCATTGGTCCCCATGAACACCTTCAGTGGGCTGTGGAGGCTTTGAAAGCTGAAGGGCTGAACAAAGAACAAGTCCTCGCAGTTGTTGCAAAAACCGTAGATGACACTTTCGCTACTCAACTTAGGGGCAGTTTGAATCAAGGGGCAAGCTGGGAGAAGGGTCATCATACCAGAGACGATCCTACTAGCTCTAATCCTTCACTCAGAAGAGATCAACAAACCAGGCCAACACCTACCAATCCCTTTACTGGTGCGTCCAGCAAAAATCCACAAACCTTGAGGTACCAACCCCGAGGTCAGAGGGTCTTTCATGCCCTCTATATGCCTTTGTCCAAAGCTCTCCAAGTCCTTGTTGGACAAGGCCATCTCAAACCACTTGAGCCTCGGCCTCTCCCAAATCCTCTTCCGGCTACGCATGATGCCGCTCAGTACGGTGCCTTCCATCAGCAAACCGGTCATAGCACCAACAATTGCTCTCGTCTTCGCCACGAAGTGCAAGATCTGATTGACAACGGGGTCATTACCGCGCTAAGCTCTGCAAAGTCTATCGGCACTGGATCGGTGAACTTGGGGGATAATGTGACCATGTGATCGGGGGATGAACCGCCTGCGGACGGCACTCAATTTACTCCAGATATGGTGGATGGCATGCACTGTTTTGAGCATTTGTGAATGCTGATTTTTGTGCTTTCTGACTTGGATATTGGGTCAGTCTTGTTGTTTTGAGTCCGTTTTGAGTCAGTCTTTTTGTTTCGAGTCTATCTTGTTATATCGAGTCAGTCCTGTTGTATAGGAGTCGGGTGATTCCGGAGGTATTACCTCGGGCGTCACCATTTTGTTTTGCGTTTGTCTTTTCGTTTTGTTTTGAGTCTGTTTCTGCCAGGGAGCCAGTTGTGCCAGCAGTTTTTGAATGAAACAGCAGTGATTTTTACGCTCTCACGTTTGCTTCTGCCTTGTGCCGGTTATGCCGGAAGTTCTGAAGGAGATGACAGTATTTGACTAAGGACTCTATCTTTTCTGTGCCTTGAAGTCATTGTAATGACCTGAGTTTTTCAAAACTTTTTGAACACTGTGGTGAAAACAAAGAGGAAGGAATTCCTTGGGATTTTGTAAAAAATTTGATCAACTGAGAGGAAGAGAGACGTGCTAAGCCCTTAATGAATGAAATCATGCTTGTTAGTGTAAGTACTGGGAAGGATCCTAGCTTGATCCAGATTGGTTCTACATTGTCTTCAGCGCGAGCGATTTGTCGCTTTCTTAAAAGATTTCAAAAAAATGTTTTGCGCGGTCCTGTGAAGACCTGTGTGGAATCGCTCTTGAGATTGTGCAGCCTAGGATCGCTCTCAGCCTCGAAACTCGACCCCTCAGTTTCAAACCTTGAACTGGGATTCAGAATGTTCAAACGGTCAACCACAATGTGAGGCCTATGTGGCCAGATTTGAAACAGCCCTCGAACAAGAGGCACCAAAGTCAGATCAAGAAGATCAGACCTCATCAGAAGAAGCTTGCGAAGCTAGAATAGAAGCACCCCTCGAACTAGGGGCAAAAATGTCAGATGTGCTCGAAGAGCCGAAGACGAGTCCTCTTGCAAATCAACAGCCACTCTCCTGGATACGGATGACTTCAAAACCCTACAACCATTTGGCATGGACCAAGCTACACTTTTACCCTTTGAGAGGCTCGCTGGGTCGAAAACCCAGAAGGGCGACCCAGGCAAAAGTTAGAGCGAGACAAAAAAAATATACAAAAAAAATGCAAAAAGAAAAGAAAAAGAAAAATGCAAAAAAAGAAGAAGAAAAAAGAATGAAAAGAATATAAAAAAAAAAAGAAAGAAGAACAAAGCTCGCAAGGTCGAAAACCCGCGACGGGCGCCTTGGCAAAAGTTAGAGCCTAAAAAGGAGAGGTTAATACCCGAGTGTACCTTAATCCTGAACTACACAAGGCTTGATTCCCATCTTTGGGATACGTAGGCAACTTCATTCTGAAGTCCAGCCGTAAAACACTTCAATTTGATTGTGCCCATGTAATGGTTTTGATCATCTTTGCCTTCTCTATATCCGAGAGTCTGGTTGTGTTCGTCACTTCGAGGACTGACTACAATGCGCTGCGGTGCCATTCAAACAAGGGGCAACTTTCCGTTGCCATTCAATGCGCCGCGGTGTCGTTCAAACAAGGGGCAACTTTTCGTTGCCATGCAGCTCTCTTCAAGCAAGGGGCAATTTTCCTTCGGATCTGAGGTTGTGCATCTCGAGAGTGGGTTCTATGCTCGTTGAGCAGTGGCCGATTGCAAAAACAGTTTTTAAGAATTTTTACTGAGGTTGACTGATTTTCTCTCAAAAACTATTCCATTTTTTCCAAAACTGGATCCTTTTCCTGGACCCAAAAAAGGAAAATTTTCAGTGCTCATAACCTAACTTGCATGATTTTGAATCAGAAAATCGAACAAGCGCGTTAATCTAACTCTCATTTTGGTTAAAATTGTTTTAGTAGAAAAATCAAAACAAAAATGGTCAAAATAATGAACTAGGGGCACAGTTGAGTCAGGTGTTCTGTCTTTTCCCCTTTGTCAAAATACTTGCTAGAAAGGGCACTCTACTTGCCGGAAAGGGCACCGTATTCGCTAGAAAAGGGCACAACAAAAGGCTGAAAGCTCTCTCACCCTCCAAGCAAGGAGGTATCAAGCCAAGTGCGAAGCACGAACTGGAATGGGGCAAGATATTCCACTCCATCATCTGGACAGATCTTATCACGTCCAAACTCCCCAGCAGAGCATCGTCAACCGATGTTAGCTGCAGATTTGCTACACAACCAGTTGTAGCGCAACCCTTCTTTTTTTTTTTTGATCAGCAAAGAAAAATTTCATTTAACAGTATGAAATTAAAGGTACAAGAAGATGACATGCATCGAGAGAGATTCGGAAGTATAAAAATACCCCTACTACTGCTACTCGCATCCATACAACCAACCCCTAAGCCTCTCGATTTTTTTTAAAAAAAGTTAAGAAGAACTTAACTAGAAAAATAAAATACATGAATCTCCACATAATCAACCCACCAAAACACCCAAACCAAAAAGCAACCCGAACTAGATACCCATCTAATAAACCCATATATATTAATTTCCTTCACCCACTGGCTGCTGCACTCCCAAAGCCTAGCCATATAATCTCCACATATAATAATCATTTTAATCTCTCAAATGATGCTGCTACATTCCCTAAGCCACATATAATAATCATTATAATCACACCCATCTAATAAACCCACATATAATAATCACTCTCAAACCACACCCACATTCTGCTACATTCCCTAAGCCTAGCCAAGACCCACGCCACCGACCACCCACTGACAACACCCAACACCCAAGGCCACACTCCATGCCACCAAGAACACCCACTGACAACACCCAAGGCCACACTCCATGGGCGGGAACTTCTGATCTGATTCAAACTCCGAGCACCGCCACCGACCAAACCCATTACCCATACCGGCCAAGAAGACCCCAAAGATCCACAGCACCACGCCGCCATTGCTGCTGCTATTCCGGTCAACCACACCCCCGCTGCAGATCCTCACCTCCACAGCCACCACCGGAGAACACCCACTGCAGATCATCGCCCAAGGTCCAGCTGCTGCTACTGCAGATCCTCACCTCCCGAACCCACTTCTACTTCCAATGCCAGATCTACTTCTTGCACCCCTCAAACTCTTACACCAAGAGGAATGCGCGAATGAAAACCAGACAGATCTGAATCGACTTCGACACCCAAGTTTCCGCCCAAACCAAGCATCGAAACTTCACCAAAAAACTGAACCAGAGATCACCCCTCAAGCTCCTACTCGTAAAAGAGCGCTCGAGTGAAAACCGCTACACACCAAACACACCTCCACAGCCACCACAGGAACACCACCCACTGCCGATCCAAACATCCACCAGTAGTTCTACTTCCAACGCCAGATCTATTTCTTACACCCCTCAAACTCTCACCCCAAGAGGAAACATGCGAATGAAAACCAGACAGATCTGAATCGACTCCGACACCCAAGTTTCCGCCCAAACCAAGCATCGAAGCTTCACCAAAAAACTGAACCAGAGAACACCCCTCCAGCTCCTACTCGTATAAGAGCGCACAAATGAAAAAAAAGAGAATTCACTAGCTGTGAACGGAAAAAAGAGAATTTAGCAGCATGCTAGGGGCAAGAGCCCGCAACTTCCTGTTTATCCATCAACCACCCAGGGGAGGGATTGAAAAATGAGAGATTGAAGAATAGAGAGATGTGCGATGAGAGAAAAAGTGAGAAAAGGCCTTTTTCAGAAAACAAGAGATTGAGTGCCAGAGTGATGTGAGAATCACAAATGAGAAAGGGTGGGAAACACTACCCGGTGAAACAGGCTCCCTGTGCACGTCTGAGTGTCGTGTCTTTTTTTGTTTTATCTCGATTCTTGTTTTGAGTTGTTTCGAGTGTTACTCGATGTGTCTAGGTTGTGTGCCTTTTATTTCCTTGTTGAGTCATTTTGCTGTGTTCAGTCGTAGGCTCAATACCCCGATCAAGAACTCATCTCTCAATTTCAAAAATAAAATCATTTTGCGCTCAGAGTGCCGTGCCATTCCCTACATTTGCGCAAAACAAGATTTGTTCTTTCGTAAAACCGCAAGGTTCAACCCAGGCCACGTGAGAATAGTAAAGCAAGGACCTATCTGAAGCTATATAGGTTCCAGACTGCAAAGCAAAAGAAAAGAGCAAAAATCGAAGCATCTGAGTGTGCATCAACTTCAGAAAACTCCGTGATTGTATTCCGGATGTACCTTTTCAAGCCTTGTCAATGCTCCGAAGTATGAGTGTGCCTCTACCTCAAGCGCAAGATCACGCCTGCTTCAAAGTTATGCACCCTTCCACCTACATTGTTATGCACTTTTCCACTCGTATTGTCATGCACACCTTACTTGCATTTATTTGCATCTTGTGTTATCTTCTACCATTTATCCTTTTACGCTGAGCAGCGTTTGGGATCGTTGTCCTCTAGGACTTTCTCAGGTTGCGTTTTGTGCGCACTTGAGCGGTTGTGTTTGGACCTCTTCTCACGATTTCAGCGTGGTTAAAGTGTTCTTTTCCTCACACGATTTCAGCGTGTTTGGAATTTATCCCAGTTTGCGTTGAAGACGCGCTGGGCGGGTTGTTTTAGGACCTCTTCTCACGATTTCAAGGTGGTTTGAGTGTCCCGTTCCTCACATGATTTCAGCGTGTTTGGAATTTATCCCAAGTTGCGTTGTAGACGCGCTGGGCGGATTGTTTTGACCTCTTCTCACGATTTCAGCGTGGTTTGAGTGTCCCGTTCCTCACACGATTTCAGCGTGTTTGGATCTTATCTCAGGTTGCATTGTGCGCGCACTTGAGCGGTTGTTTTCGGACCTCTTCTCACAATTTCAACGTGGTTAGAGTGTTCTTTTCCTCACACGATTTCAGCGTGTTTGGAATTTATCTCAGGTTGCGTTGTGTGCGCACTTGAATGGTTGTTTTTGGACCTCTTCTCATGATTTCAGCGTGGTTTGAGTGTTCTTTTCCTCACACGATTTCAGCGTGTTTGGAATTTATCTCAGGTTGCATTGTAGACGCGCTGGGCGGATTGTTTTGACCTCTTCTCACTATTTCAGCGTGGTTTGAGTGTCCCGTTCCTCACACGATTTCAGCGTGTTTGGATCTTATCTCAGGTTGCGTTGTGCGCGCACTTGAGCGGTTGTTTTCGGACCTCTTCTCATGATTTCAGCGTGGTTAGAGTGTTCTTTTCCTCACACGATTTCAGCGTGTTTGGAATTTATCTCAGGTTGCGTTGTGTGCGCACTTGAGCGGTTGTTTTTGGACCTCTTCTCACGATTTCAGCGTGGTTTGAGTGTTCTTTTCCTCACATGATTTCAGCGTGTATGGAATTTATCCCAGGTTGCGTTGTAGATGCGCTGGGCAGATTGTTTTGACCTCTTCTCACGATTTCAGCGTGGTTTGAGTGTCCCGTTCCTCACACGATTTCAGCGTGTTTGGATCTTATCTCAGGTTGCGTTGTGCGCGCACTTGAGCGGTTGTTTTCAGACCTCTTCTCACGATTTCAGCGTGGTTAGAGTGTTCTTTTCCTCACACGATTTCAGCGTGTTTGGAATTTATCCCAGGTTGCGTTGTAGACGCGCTGGGCGGGCTTGTTTTGGCCTCTTCTCACGATTTCAGCGTGGTTAGAGTGTTCTTTTCCTCACACGATTTTAGCTTGTTTGGAATTTATCCCAGGTTGCGTTGTAGACGTGCTGGGCGGGTTGTTTTTGTTTACCTCTTCTCACGATTTCAGCGTGATTGGAGCCTCCCTTTCTGCACACGATTTCAGCGTGTTTGGAATTTATCTTAGGTTGCATAGAATGCACTTCTGATTGATTTTCTTTGTTCTTCCTCCATTCACGAGTCCAGCATGGTTGGCGTATGTCACCATTTTGCCTCTATTGTACTCTCTGTTGCATCGCATCTATTATCTATTGCATCACATCTATTACATCCATTGCATCATATCTGTTTTATTGTCCGGTCTAGGAGACCTTAAATCCTCTAAAGGTGCAATTCCTTTGGTGTTTGTCGTGCCCGAACGACTTCCGGTGGTCTGGTATAGCCACCTGCCTGTGTTAGCGGTGAGTTCCTAAGAGACCAACTGAGATGGTGGAAACTAGAGTTCGAATGGCTCATGCCTAGAACGCAAAGGTTCGGGATTTCCGAGACTAAAGTCTGGTTTAAATACCCAGGGGCATATCCTCGGCTTGAAATCTGTATGGCAGCCCCATAGATTGAGATAGCATATGTGTGCGCCTCAATTCTGGATACTGAATCAACCTAGTCTGTCACCCTATTGGAGAATAGGGAAAGCTGCAACCATAGTCAGGGAGAAAAGTAACACCTGTGGTTCGACCAAGAAGAAGCGAGAGATCTCCAGCACCATGAGGCACGATATTGTATGTACGGTTCATTTGAGGCTGGTGCGACCAGACGAATCGCACAGGTATCGTATCTTCTCCGTGTGAGACGCAACGAGAATTGAATAATTCTCTGCATTCCTAACTGCATGAAATGTAGTTGTTGCTTTGCATTCTTGCTTAAAACTGTTGCATCTATTTGCGAATACTTGCTTCATTACAGCTTGCTGCATTTGTATGATCATCAAGTCACATCTGGCCTTGTGCATACCGTTTTGCATTTTGCCCCCTGCCTGTGGGCACGCCTGCGGGCACATCTCTGTTTATCTCACCTATTTGTCTAAGTCTTCGGCCTTGTCAAAAATGGGTCGTCTCTGGGCTTTAACATTCACTCCCGTCACTTATGACTTTCGAGTTCTGTCAAAGAGGGGCAACTGTAGACACCCCATTTTTGACCGACCTTAAGACTCAAACGTCACCGATTGAGCGCTTGGTGATGTTGCATATCGTGCTCGTTCAGAGGTTTCAGAGTCTCGGCTGCGAGCCTTGCCTCTAGACTTCCGGACTCTTTCATGCTTTGCCTCGGTTTGCGAACCAGGCTCGGTTTTCTCTGTTTCTCTTCCAGAAGGGAGGGAGAGGTCTCGTAGATCATTTCTTAGTGGCCGTAGGCTACGTTTCGTGGTCGTAGGCCATTTTGCCCGTTTGGAGTCCGGTTTCCGGTTTTTCGGAGCCGTTGGCCGTGTGCCTCGGTTCGGGACCGCTTAACCACCTCCGTTTGCTCCGATTTCTGGCATGCATCTTATTTACCCCCTTTTGAGGGACACTGTGGTCCGAGAGACCGACTTCGTGGTCGAATACCACTTCCGGTGCCTAACAGTCAGTTTTCGGGGCCCCGGGCTGCGCGTTTCGGCCCCTGAACCTTCATTTTGCATCGGTTTGGGTTCATTTTTGGCAGGGACCACTGTTTCATTGTTAGGAAGGTCGTAGAAGAGTGGGAGGCCAGTAATTGTTCTGACAACCAGTTTTATTCCTCCATCGTCCTCCGTCGCCCGTTTTTCTCACTTGAAAGCCAATGTTGACCACCCTTGGGCCACTTTTTCTAGCCCTAAACCACATATTTGTGTTGTAGACACCTGGGAGGCCACCAATATCACATGGCCGGCCAGTAATTGTGTGTGACCCTTTTGAACCCCTCCTAAAAGTGGCCTTTTCTCTCTCCTGGTTCACTTTCTCCAGTTTTTGACCACATGGTTGTGTTGTGCACACATGGGAGGCCCTCTTTTTGGCATGGCCGGCCATTAATCTTCATTGACCCTTTTGACCCTTGGCCGGCCGGCCACCTAAACCCTAGAAAACCAGCCGGCCATGATCCTCTCTCCAGGTACTTTACAAAAATGCCCTCTGTTTCCCCCCAGATTTTGTATTCGGGGGGCCAACTTTTAGGGGGAAATTTGAATTTCATTTCCCCCCCTTTTCTCTCCCCTCTTTTGCCTATATAACCAGCACTCCCAGCTGTGTTTAGGGGTTGGAAAAATTGCCTAAGAGCTTTGCATACATACACCTTCCTCTCCCTCTCTTCCAACCTTCAAACCCTCAAGTCCTACACCCTTTACTCTACAAGCCATAGCACCATACCTCCAACCTCCATTCCAGCCACTTGGAGCTATTTTCCAGAGCTGAGGAGCAACATTTCTTGGTCCAAAGGCTGTCAAAGACTTGGTCTTCAAGGGTAAGTCTTCTCCTCCCTCTTTCTTGCCTTATTTTTCTCAATATATTAGCCATACTTGCTCATTTATAAACTGTAGTATTTTAGGCTCATTTATAAACTGTTTTGAGCTCTGTCATAAACTTCAAAGTGGCTTATTTTGAGCCCTTCTTCAACATTGTTGAAGTGCTCTTCACTGTTTGAGGCTTCCTTTTGTCACTTTCCTCTTTATCCCTCTTTTGGCCTTATTCTTGCGTGTTTTGTTAGCCCCTTGTACTTGTATTTTTGGGCTCTGGTCCGAACTGTAAATAGCCTTATTTTGACCCCCTATTCATGTTTGATCAAGGGACTTTTGCTGTTTGAAGCTCCCTTTTTGCTCTTTGTGTTTAAACCTCTTTTTAGGCCCTATTTTGCATAGTATTTTAAGCTTGCATGTGCACTGTTTTGGGTTTCGTCACTAACTGTAAAATATCATGTTTTGGGCCTCTCTTCAACTTTGTTGAAGGGCCCTCCCCTGTTTGAGGCCAAAAACCATCACTTGCTTCTTTGTCTCCCTTTTGGCCCATTCCTTGCATAATAGTTTAGCTATACTTGTGTTTGTTTTCGTGGCTTGTTGTAAACTGAAAAGTGGTTCATTTTGAGCCCCTCTTCAACTTTGTTGAAGGGCTCTTGGCCATTTTGGGCCAGAAGCTGCTACTCGCTTCATTATCTCTCTTACGGGGGCCATTTTTGCATGCTAGTTTAGTCCTATTTGTGTTCACTGTTTGGCCTTGCTTAAAATTGTAAATATGCTTGTTTTGGGACTGTCTTGATTCTGTCTTCACACTTCATGTTCAAATAATGCATGCTTTGCATAGCCATAGGTCATTCCATGTACCTAATTTCATGTTTCGGGATTCATTTCATGCATCGGGTGCCATGTTTCCATGTTTCGGGACTGTTTTGCATCACATTTTGATACTGAAATTTGCATGCTAGTATGCCATATTCCATGCCTTGCCATGTCTTGTTAGAGTGGCATTTGATGCCTTAGGGTCGGTCCTCGGTTTGCGTGCACGTGTGCACGCATCTCGAGTGTCTCATTTTCATCTAATGGCCTCTTATGTAAGTGTGGCTGAGGTCCACTCACGTGAGTGTAAGCTCATGTTGCATTGCGTATGTCATTTCATTCCATAGCATTGTGTACGCTAGGTTGTATGTTAGCGCATTGTGTATACCATGTTACCTCGTGCATCGTGTATGCCATTTCATAGCATGTTGCATGTTAGGTTGTATCTTAGTTGTATTTCATGCATGTCATGCATATTGCATTGTGTTTGGGATAGGAGTTAGCCCGAGCACGGGAAACGAGGTACGTTTTGTACTCCGAGTGACGGAACGTGTCTCAATTCCCCAGTCACCGACACTCCGGATTATCCATGATGAAGTCTCGGTCTTGTTGTGTTTTTCTGTGCATTCATTTCATATTGAGTTGTGCAGTTCGACTCCTCGGCCATCATGCATCGAGATGCGTGATTGATGGCACGAGAATCGAAGCATGCATACATATGTGAAAATACATTGCCATGCCCCTGTCCTGCTCTCTGTTGCAGCAAATCAAGAATCAGCAGCCTTCCGGAGCTTGGCGCGCTTTCCAAGAACAGTTGCAAACGAAGGCTAATTGGGGCATCGCAGTGGATTTCCACGCAAGACAGCTCAAACATGCATCATCCATCATCCGGAACAGAGCCGAGGCAGTCCCTAGCTTGTATGCTAGTTTTAATGCTTTCCTAGATTAATTTGTAAATTAATTAGGATTTTGTATTTTATTCGGACTGTACTATTCATTTGGGATTGTATATTATTTATTCAGACTCTCTGCGCAAGGGCAATGTTGTAATAAGTGTGCGTGCGTGTGATGTATGTCTTCCAACCCCACGTCTTTCTTTCCCTTTTATTTACCCGCTTATGATGGTTAGATTAAGGCATGTTTAAATTAGCATACAGTATGATAGCATGTTTGCATTCATTCATCTGTCTTGCATGCACCGGGCTCGGCGCATCATACTAACTGTATCTGTATTTCAATTCTGAGTTGAATACATATTAGCTGTAGCATTCCATATGCCATGTTTAGAATAGTCGAGCCTGCTATAGTTGCATTTTTGCATGCGTTGCATTAGGCATTTCTGTATAATTAGGATCATGCATGATTTCTAATCAGTTTCTGTTTTGGCTTGGAGTACTCGGTAAGTTTTTGTGCTTTAGCATCCTTGCATGCGTGTGAGTGACTACCATGATAGCATGCTTACCATGAGGCTATATGCTTATGTGATATAACTACCTTGAATGCCTGTGGGTGAAGGTTGGGTTATTTGGATTGGGACAAATCATTAACTGTGAGTTTTAAGCCCACTAGATAGTGGCAAAATCATGTTTTCTAAGCCCACCCGAGGGTGGCAAAATCTGTATTTTAAGCCTACTTGCGGGTAGCAAACCATCTTTCAAAAACAAGCATGAAATATTTTGTTCCAATTCAGGCGATCCAGTCTATACTTATATACTGTGCGCATCACATAGTAAATCTAGGCTAATAACCGGAATAAGAATGCATAAGGTTTTCAAAATTTGATATCATGGTTAGTAGAGGCCGATCTTTGATCGGGCGAGCGGGGGTGCTCACGAAGTGACCTTCCCCAATCGTACCCAAGTTCCCGAGCCGAGGCAACTTTGGTGATGACAGACACATAGCCTTAGGCAACGAGTCAGGGTTTCCTAAATTTCCCAAAAATAAAATATTTAGGTGGCAACTCTGTATCTGGCAAAGCAGTCCATGTTTGGCACTTCTTTCAAAAATCTGTTTTCTCAAAACGATTTGCCGGATTTGGACTCTTTGGTTCAGATTACGAACCGTGACAACAAATCGAGTCCGAACTGTAGCGAGGTCCCCCGCGGGCTTGTTACAGGTCTCCACAAATTAAATATAATATATAAAAATATATTATAATTAATACTAAACCAAATTAAACTCTTTTTCCAAAACCAATTGGGTCCCACACTCCAATAAGGAGGTATACCCAACATTTGTAACTTGTATAATAAATGTAATCAATAATAATATCATAACACTAGTTGGTATACTAGTATGTACATTAATTGGTGCATGTAGCACCACCGAAAATTGAATGGTATAATTTAATAATTACCAGTTCAGTTCCAACTTGAATTATCATATGTCGAAAATTGAACTATTTTAATATTAGAATAAATTACAAACACACTCCTGATGTTTACTTAAATTACAAATTATCCCTGTAGTTATAGAAATTACATTATGCCCCCTAAGGTTTTTAATTTCATAACAAATAGGTCCTTTTATTAATAAGTCATCCAGTTAATTAACAGTTTTTAATAATATTAAAATTTTATTTCAATTAATAATTCAGATAATTTTATTATTGTATAGGTAAACAATTTGAAATTTTATTTTATCAATTAATTCTGTTAAATAAAAAATTATGACTGAGAGATATTTGTAATTTTCCAAATCACAGGAGACAATTCGTATTTTAAACAAATCTCAAGTGGTGTATTTGTAATTTACCCTTAATATTAAAAACATTATTTGAATTTTGAATGATTGGCTCTAGAGATAGCTAACATATACGTGTACGAATAATACTATATGCACCAATTGGTATATCAATTAGTGTATAAACAGATGATATGACACAATTTTACAAGTTTTGAATATTTATAATTTGTATAATAGGTGAGGTCAATAATAATATTATAACATATATTGATATACTAATTGATATTCTAATTAGTACATGTGACACCGTACATGTACACATACAACATTAACAGAAAAATTAGTACCCATGAATGATTAACAATATGAATATTTGTTTTTTTCTTTTTAAGGGTTAAATCAACTCGAGTTTAGCTCAAGCTTTTGAATTTAGGCTTGGGCTTAGTTTGGACTCGCAACTAAATGAGGCCCAGATTGAATGGGCTTAGTTAGTTTTGATGTAGCTCGGGCTGAGCTTGGGAAACATCCAATCCGACACAATTCATTAAAGTGTTAGCCCAATTGCCACATGATAAGTTCACGTTAATTAATTAATTTAATGATTTTACATTGAATGAAATTGGCCGTAAATTTCTAATGTTTTTTTTTTTTTTTTCTTCTCCTTTTTTCTGATGTTATTGTGAGTCTCGATAGTGAAAATTTCTTTTTCCTTTTTTTTTTTTCTGGGGAACTTACTAATAAGTTCTATATATAAAGTTCAAAATCTATCTAATTTCAAAAAAAAAAAAAAATACTTACACCAATTAGCTCTATATATTTTTAATTGTTACCAAAAAATCATATTTTTTTTTTAAAAAAAAATTTAAGACGCTCCTACATCCCACTACTGTCGGACTTCCGTCAGACGGTCATTACCGGGAAGTCATCGGAATATCATCGAAAATTCACCGGTGTATCACCAGAATGTTCTGAACGTCATCGAAAGTCGTCAGAATGTCTAAAATATTCGCTAGACATCAAGAATATCGCTGGAGACTCACCAGAACGTTTAGAATATTGCCGAAAAAAGAAAAAGAATAAACTAAAAAATTAAAGTGAAAAAACATAACAAAATGTACTAAATATTGATAAACTAAAAGAAGAAAAAAAAAATCTAAAAATAACAAACAACTACAATAAAAAAAAATATATGTTATTTTTAATTTTTGTAGTATTTTTAATTTTTGTAGGGTTTTTAAGTAAATAATTTCTAATATTGATCAAATTAAAAAGCAAGTTTTAAAATTGTAAAATGTTATAGTTTCAAAGTATGATTTTATTAACTGTTTATCCTTATTAATCAAAATGAAAAACATGTTATGAAATTACAAAATTTTACAGTTTTAAAATTTTGCAATTCTAAAGAATGATTCAATTCTGCACCAAAAAAATTGAAACTGTAAAATTTTACAATTTTCACTGCCTGTTATTAAAATTTGAAAATTTTCTTCATTATAACAAGAAAATAGAAGTGTATAGTACAAAAAAAGTATTAAAACTGAGAGATCGAAAGAAAGACAGATATAGAGAGATGCTTGTACTCCGACAACTATTTTTTAGTTTAGATGATCTACTCAAATCTATATCAGATCTGAGTAGATCTACATCAGATTTGAATAGATTACTTATCTTCTTCATCAAAAACTCATCTCTTTCACCGTAGGTGAACACAAAATAAGAAGTTGGTGCTCGGTGGTCGCCCGTGAACCCCAATCAATGGTAGTATCCGGTCGTCGGTGATTGTAGATTAGAAAAAGAAAGAAGAAAAAAGAATGTGTGGTTGATATCAAAGAAAGAGAAATATAAATAAGAAGCAAGTGTAAGGAAATAGGAGAAAATAAATAGGTATAGGACTTTTTGGTTTATCTAAAAGGTTTTTGGATTAAATAGAATGCATAATTTTCAAAAAGAACTTCTAGGTAATTTGCCCTTTTCTTTTTTTTTTTTAGTGTTGAAAAATTATGGATTTGATAAGCAACTTGAGTTTAGCTCAAGCTTATGGATTTAAGCTGGGGCTTAGTTTTGGATTGACAACTTAAGTTTTGAGGTCCAGCTTGAATGGGCTTGGCTAGCTTTCAGTGTAGGTTGGGCTGAGCTTGTAAAGTATCCAATCCGACCCATGGAATTCACCAAAGGCTTAGCCCAATTTCCAGCCGACAATGATCATCACGGGTTGAAAATATGAAAAAAAATAAAAATCTATAAAATTTACTAGTAAATAAGGGAGCAAAGGAAAGAAAATAGTAAACGCCCATTCAATCGAAAAGAGTGTGCTTGACACAACTTCTTTTTTTTTTTTTAAATAAAAAAATGAAATAGTCACTTTTAGGTACTAATAGAGTAGACGAATCTGAAAATTAATGAGAAATAGGAAAAAGTCAATTTTTTGGTTTTTTAAAAAAATGTACAAAAAAAAAATGGAGAGAGGTGTTATGATCCAAATAAATCAATAAATTAACTTTTTTCCATAGTTACCAAAATAAACCAAAATATCATATGACAAAAAAATTTCTTTTCCTTCTCACTCTTCCTCTTTCTTTATCACTTTTTATTCCTCTATAAATACATTAATTTACATTTATATATGTAAATTGTTCATTAAAAAATGGAATACTTACGTGTAAATCCTAATAAGTGAACTTATTGTCTAATAGGTCCTATAGGAAAAATTTGTCATAAAAAAAAGTCTCTAATTATAACTTTTAACGACAATTTATAAAATCATGACAAAAAAAAAAAGTCACTCATTGTCAATTTTAGCGACGTATATAAAAAATTGTCACAAAAAAATTATTTTTAGCGACAATTTTACCAAGACTTATTTTCAATAGGACTTGATGGGAATTAAGTCTAACTATTAGGACCTATTCGTAGTTTACCCTTAAAAAATCTCTCATTCCGTATAATTTTCATGTTTGTTCTTTTTCCTATAGTGTAGTGTCTAATTGAATTTCCTCAATAAAACTAGAAATCAATAAAGGAAAATGTTATAGGTCCTAAATTTTTTACCAAATAAATGACCAAATGTCTCACATGAGTGTGATATGGACGCCACATCCATGTGAGGGATTTGATCATTTATTTAGTAAAAAATTTAATATTTCTAACATTATCCAACAATAAAAACTTGACAAGAAGCTAATATGGTGATATGAACATCGTGGTAGCGGAAACCGAGTGACCGTTTAAACTTGAGGCGTGCGTTTTCTCGTTGTTCAATGAGGATCTCAAGCCCTCGACTTCGGCGCGGAACTTCGGGTTGTTCCGACTAGATTTGTCACCGATTTACAACGTGGGCATTCTACGTAATGGACAGATATACCCTTAGCTGCTGTAGAATTGTGCTAAGTCTGGATCCTCTGTCGTGTTTTCCTGCGGTGTTCCCTACCATGGTTCAAAACGACGTCGTTTTGAGGTTTTTTTTTTTTTTTTCCATTTTTATTGAGAGCTGAGAACATAACCCATACACCATGGACGGTGATGAAGTGACGCCACAGAGACGGCGGCGAGACAAAGCTAGGCGACGACGGCAGCAAGGCCAAGCAACGACGACGGAAGATGATCCGGACTAACCCTCTCATCTTCCCCTGTTTTTCCTCCTTATTTTCTCTCTCTACAAGCCTCTCTGTTTCTCTCTCTACAAATACCATGCTTTTTAGAATTGTTTAAGCTTTCTCTCTCTTGAACCCTCATGAGGACAATCTAGGATTTTGGTTTTCTTTTCTTTTTTTCAATGATATTCATCATAAATGTTCCTATCTATTTGATTATTTGTTATTTATCATGTTTATCCCAAACCCTCCTTTGATTATTTGTTGTTGTTTATCATGTTTCGGTTATATTTTTTCAATCTCAGATTGGGTTTATTTTCCTTTCTTGATTGATATTCAACCGGCGACAACCGATGATGGACGAATGACAACTCGAAGAAATTTTGCTTCTTTCTATTTTATGTGTATATATATATATTACATGTATGTATATATTTTTGATTTCTTTGGTTTTATATGATCTTTCAGATTTCTTTGGTTTTATATAATTTTGAGTGATTTGTGAGATGGGTTTATGAAACTTTGGGTGTTTGAAGTGTTGAAATTGAAATTACGAGCATGAAGAAAAGCAAAGCTTCCAAATCTCTTGACCATTGAAGCTATTGAGTGAGAGGTTTATTAAAAAAAAAAATTTTTAAAAATAGTCATTTTGTTGTTTGACAAATCAATGTGATTCAATGAGTGAAGAACCAAAATGGGTTTTGAATTTCCTTCGATTTTGCTGCTTGAGATGTAAAGATATTGAAGATTGGGGATGCCTTCTTTCTTCTTCCATGTTTCTCTTTCTCTAGTTCTGTTTTCTTTTGTTTCTTTTTTCTTTTTTTTTTTGAAATTTTGCCCCAAAACGACATTGTTTTGGGGCACCGCAGGTACCATCGCAGGAAAACACCGCAGATGATCCAGACTCAAGCTGTGCTCTATGCGTGTGTGTGTGTGTGTGTGTGTGTCTGTGTCTATGTCTGTGTCTGTGTGTGGAAACATAATTTAGGAAATGCCATTAAACATTGTTCTTCAACAAACGGCGCTCTGTTTTGTTGAATGACCAAAGCACCCTTTATACTGTAAAACTCAATTAGATCTAGGGATATTTTATGGTCATTTTTTTTAACCATAATTACATATTTACTTTTTTAGTTTAATTTCAATTTTACTTTGATTCTTATAATTTTGAATTGAACAATTTAATTTTTACATTTTAAATCTAATTTCAATTTCATTATTCTTTTCAATTTGAAAGTTGCACTAAATAATTTTCAAGCACTTATCAATCTCTTAAGGTGTACATGTAAGAAAAAGTTAATAAAAATTTTGACAAAAGATTTAAATTGAAGAAATTAAATTGTTGTTGGAAAAATAGTAGTTTTTTGGTGACTTTAATGCAATATTAAAGTGGGTGCCAATCCTCAATTGATATGGAGTATGTGGGTTTAGATTTTTTGTAGTGAGATCTTTACATGACAAAAAGAATGACAAAAAACTATTAAGATTTGAATGAGAAATTGACTCATTAAGTTAGCCTCATAAAAGAGGTGTTGGGAAAGGTGTAAAACCTTGTATCCCACATTGATTGTAGAAGAGAGCATTGATGGGTATTTAAATCCCATTTTTTTCATAAGGGTGTAAGCCTTTTGGGGCATTCAAATTTTCCAAAGAAATGGAGTTATGGATGCTTCAATGATAGACTTGGGCCAAGACTATGGTCCAAGTTGGTTATGCAAAAAATGCCACACGCATATGCGTCGCCCGCCCGCCCGGGTCGGGTCCGTGATCCATAGATCTTGGATTTGGGCTTGGGGGTTGGGCTTGACCCACCCATCTTAATTTTTTTGGGCCAAGCCAGATCTGTGGGCTGCAGATATTCATATATACAAAACTAGTCTGTATAGCTGGTAACTCCTCTATTGATGATGGAATTAAACCCATCAGTTTTGCAGAATTAATTCATGCATTTGTTGCAGGGAGGCCTCTTCCTCTCTCCCTCCATGTGTATAAAATGAGACCCTCTCCTTCAGCTTTCTGTACCATAAATTGATGCTCTTCCGTCTTCATAAGTTTTCGAGTTTTATATTATTTTCTTCCTATGAGAGAGTGTTGCAAAGTTCTGTTCGCCGAAACTACTCAGTTGGTGCATTGTTGTAAACGTCGAACAACCTCCAGTACCCAATCGGTGAGGCGGCGAATCTTTTTTAAGGACACTATCTAGTGCAGGTTTCAGTTTGCTTTCCTTTACTATTTTATTTTATGATGTATTGTAATTTTTAACATGGTTTGCTTGTTCTGAAATTTCAATTGTTTATGATGAATCTATTTGTTTTATGTTATCACACAATTTATACAACAAACTTAAAACAGATTAATATTTTAATATGGAATTAGATAACTAGATTCATATATAAGTTCAAGTACTTTTCATTAAGTATAAAAGAAAATTGGCATGTTGGTGCATTCTTGTGGTTTCACGAATTTAGTGTTACTGTTGTGTTTCGTAGAATAATATGTACACTGTTTGCATTCATGGATTTATATTTTCCTTTTAATACACTATTTCTGAGGCATGCATAGAATAGTATTGGGAAAATATATATATATATATATATATATAAGGCTTCTGGTAGTGGGTTTGTTGGAAACAAAAAATAGAACTTGGTTATAGACTTTCAAAGTCATGATTAAGAATTTAAAAGCAAAAGTAAGTAACCTATAGCATGGTTTTTTTTCCCCTAGCTTACATACTATGTTAGTTATGAACTTGAACACCTTCAAACTAATTAATATATTTGGCTATTGTTTCTACCTGTAGACGTTCAGTTTGCTATCTATCAATAATGGATTAATATATGCAAAGTTTAATTAGACTGCTTTTATTTCTAGATCTTTAGCATTTTTGTAGAATTTAGTTTTTATTTGTTCTAGTATAATTGTATTATATGAGTAGGATATAGTTATGTATAATGCATGCTCATAATTTATAATTTGATAATTTTTTTTTTTTTTTGGATCGGCAAAAGAAATCTTTATTGATGAGAACATACAAAATATGAAATTACATCAATAAAGAGGAGCTTGGAGCTAGCTTAAGCTCTAAGCTCCAATTGGTGAGAAACCAACCAACAAAGCAAAGTAAAAAAAATAACAGAGCCAACCAACAAAACAAACTCTAGTTGCAGCCCCTGATAAGCTAAGCAGAAAGCCAGAAATGCCGAGCAAACCAGTAGAAAATCACCAATATAGTGCTAAAGCATACTAACAGGTATTCAACCAAACACACCCTCAAGGAGGCACCAAACTCCATTTACTGTGCTGTCTTCAAACCAGTAGAAAACCTGAGATACATCAGTGGAACCTTCCGTTGGAGCTCCTTAGCCAGGTACTTGCTATTGAAAATTTGAAAACAATGTGGCTCTTACACTTCTGAAGTTGATGATATATGCATTACCCTCAACCTCCATGACTTTTGAAACTGCACATCACTAGGCAAAAACAAAGTGGCTCCTTTATTTCTGTAACTAAAAAACAAACTAGCAAAAACAGAGGTTCCTTGACTTAACCCAGTAAAAACCCCACCCAACTCAGTACAACAGAGCTCCTCCAAAGCACAACCTGATCTGCCCTAAATTACAAATGAAATCATTGGTTGAAAAATGAAACTCTTTCAGGTATGGATTCAACCACAGAGCAATCCTAGTCTTAATCAATTCACACAACTCAACCAAATTTGGGTTAGCTGCCTGAAAAACACATTCATTTCTAAGTTTCTAAATTGACCACAGCACAGCCAATGGGATAGCACTCCAAATCTTCCTTTCCAGCCTCTTTATCCTTTCTCCAGCCCACCATAACAGCAGCTGATCCATCGAGCCTGGTAATATCCCTTGTGTCCCCCACCAATTCAATATATCAGTCCATACACTCCACACAAAGGGACAACAAATTAAAACATGGTTCACAGACTCACTATCTGCCTTGCAAAACACACATAGACCAACCTCGTTCCTATTCAGGACACCAACTCTTTGCAAAAACTCAACAGTCTTGATTCTCTTTTTCCAAGCTAACCACCCAAATACTTGAACTTTAGGGGGGACAAAATTAAGCCACACCAACTTAGTAATTGAGAGAATTGGGCCAATATTACAGGCAGCAAACCTATACAATGTTGCTACAGAGAATTGACCTGAAGTTGATGCTGTCCAGACAAGCCTATCCACCTGATCAGACCTCACTATAGGTCCCGCTGCTAATTGATTAAGGAGATTTTGGAGCTCTACCTCCTCCCACACATACAACACTCTTCTGAATGATAGATTACATCCTCCTAGTATATCTTTCCTATCATAGATATCCCTCAGAGTATCACTTTTCTCTAGGGATAATCTATATAGACTTGGGAACTCATCTTTCAGACAAAGTTGCTGACACCATCTGTCAGCCCAGAAGCTAATCCTTCTACCATCCCCAACTTTCAACTAAAAATTTTTCGCAAAGACTTTTTGAAGATTGTTTCTATTTTCATCAAAAACTGTGATGTCTTTCCACACAGCTGACTGGTTACTTCCAGGAATAGAGAATGGCAGCCAGCTTGCAACCTTCAGCTTATACATGCTGCATATAACTCTCTTCCACAAAGCTTGACTCTTACACCCAAACCTCCACCACCATTTTAGTAATAAGCAAATGTTGACCTCTCTTACCCTCCTAATGCCTAACTCTCCTTGTTTCACACTTTTGCACAGATCCCCCCATCTAACCATATGGATTTTCCTCTTAATTTCTGATCCAACCCACAGAAATGTAGCTTAAAGCCTCTCAACTTCTTTAGCAACCCCTTCAGGCATTCTAAAAAGTGACAGATAGTACACTGGTAGTGAAGATAGGACAGCTTTAACAAGTGTTAATCTCCCAGTGTTATATTATAATTTGATAATATAATTTGCATGTTCAAATTTTCTAGGTTTTGTTACATGCTCATTATTTTAGAATTATTTACATGTGCACTGCTAGCATTATTTACAAATTATTGTGTAATGATTTTATACATAACTCATGGCTATTAAAATTTTAATTAATGTTAGAGTCATAGGTTTATTTTGTAACTTTTGCCTA
This sequence comes from Camellia japonica, assembly GCA_030407325.1. NCBI lineage: Eukaryota > Viridiplantae > Streptophyta > Magnoliopsida > Ericales > Theaceae > Camellia > Camellia japonica. The sequence goes on along the minus strand of JAPPVO010000016.1, from coordinate 42,224,447 downwards.
TTCATATTTTAATTTAATTGTGGAGCTATAAATTTTAATTGTGTAACTTGTCTATACTTATGTACATGGCTAATGTATAAATTAAATTATGAATTTAATTTTGGAGTTTTAGTTTTATTTTGTAACTCTTGCCAATTAAAAGTGTTAATTCTATATTTATTTACATGATTATTGTGTTATAATTTGATATAACTCTTGTCAATTAATTTTATTTAATTTTTAGAGTTATAAGGTTTGTAATTTATTTGGGAGTTATAAGTTTAATTAACTTGTCTAGCATTTTAATTTTATTTAATTTTGCTAGTTAATTAATCTATTGCTTTTACAGTTTCTTTAGATTATTTATTTTGTATTTTGTTGTGTTTTTCTGCTAACCTTGTTTACAGGAATACCTATGCGATGGGAATGGAAACAAAAATACAAATCCAAATGAATAGGGTTTGGGACTATAAAAAAAAATTATGGACTACTAACCTTTTTTGAACAAAAATACCTAAGCGACGAGAGGACTTTAGAAAATGGATAATCCTATTTGGATTGGTTTACATTTGTTTAGTGAAACAATTTTTTGCTTGGATTTAGTTGGTTTGTTTACCAATTTGTAGTAGCAAGTTTTATTTGCTTATATTATCAGAAGCATTTTATATGCGTTTAATTGTTATAGTAATTTTTAACATTGCTTGTAATTTTGTTAGCAATTTTTAAATTGTTTGTAAGTTTGGAACTTGGTTTGGTTTTCGGTAATAGAAACCAAAGTGTTTAGTCTTGGCTAAGGAGTAGTTCTTATTTGTTCAGAAATGACAAATAAGACGGATTTGGTTTCCAACCTTTGGGGTTTGAGAAAGTCTTTGGGTTTAATCATTTTATTCCCAAAATGTTAGAAAACCAAGTTTGGAGAAAGTCTTTAGTTATAATCTGATTATTTCCAAAGTGTTTTGGTTTTAAGAAAAGAAACCAAATTTTAGCATTAGCTAAATTTTTTTTGATTTTTATTCAGAAATAATGGGCTTAGTTCCGGGAGTACCGGTTAACTTTTATGAGTGATATAATTCTGATAGCAAATTTTATTTGCTTGGAAATTGGTTTGTTTTAATCTGGTTTATCTCCTGAAAAACTTAATTCTAAATTTGTTTTCCATGGACTAGGAGTCGACATACTCTTAAAAGTTTTGGCTAAGGTTAACTAGGCCTTAAGTGGGATCAATATGACCCCTCTAGTCTTCCTGAAAACTTTCATGACCATGTTCGATTCTAGGGTAAGTAGTGAGATCAGTTTTGAATTAAATTTCAAACTGTGGATTTTCTAGTGTTAAGTTTAGTTTTTGGAAAAATAGAATAGTGAAATTCTGTTGTGATTTTTCAGAAATGACTTCAAGAGGTGACAATAGAAATGTTGTTCCACGTAACAACCTTAAACCTTGTGAGATTCTTAAAGGAAGATCTAGAAAGATCAAGTGTGATTAAAGGAAATTATAAGATTGCATGATAATATCTTTGAATTAATCAGAGGCAATTAGTATATTATCCTTGTGTCAATTATAACATATATGATTGCTATGTACCTTTGCTTGAAAGCAAAGATGAGACAACCTGTTAAGGTGGGTGAATATATTTTTAAATTTTAAATTCTAAATATATTTTTAATTTGGTGGTTCCTAGTGAGTACAAGATCATTGATTACAGAGATAGAAAACTGGTGGTTTCGTAGGAGGTGTTAGACCACTGGCTACACAGTTATGAGATTATGGTTCCTAATAGTGAACAGATTACTGATCACATGTCAAGACAAAATGGTTCCTAGTAGTGGAGAGACTACTGATCATATGCCAAGACATGAAGATTCCTAGTAGTGAAAGAGTCTATCGATCCTATGTCAGGACATTATGATTCCTAGTAGTAGAGTGACTATTGATCATAGGTTAAAACATTGTGATTCCTAGTAGTAGAAAGTCTACTTACCACATGCTGAAAAATTAATGATTCCCAGTGATAAGACTACTAGCCATGTTATGAAGTTCCTAATAGTAGACTATTGAACACTAGATTTGTGTTTCCTAATAGTAAGACTATTGGCTTCAGAGTGATAGGTTGGACCAAATATGCTTGGGTGCCTAATTCGATTAATGACATTTTGAGAATGTATTTATTGTGATATGATTTTGAGAGTTTTATAATCATTGTGACACAAGGAATTGTTTAAAGACCCTATATGAATTTTTAGAAAATGCCAAAAGGCTTTGTATAAATTCTATAAATGTGGGGGTGTCATGCAAAATGCGAGAATACCTAAACCCAAAAGGGTTAGGACAAGCCTAAAAATCTATTGACTTTGTATTCAACGGTTATGCACAATATAGCAGTGCATATCAATTTCTTGTGTTTCAGTCTGCTATTCTAAATATACACAAGAATACTATCATGAAATCCAGAAATGCATCTTTCTTTGAAAATATATTTCTTTGTCATATCCAAGAAGGGATTCCGAGTTCCATGAAAGAGGTTAAAGGTGACAATGATCACATAGCTGATCAAACAGATGATTACTTAAATGATCAAGCTGAGGATGTAGATGAGCCAAGAAGGAATAAGAGGGCTAGGACTGCAAAGTCCCTTGGTCCGGACTTATTGACTTATATGTTAAAGGAAGAACCTCGAACTTTCCATGAAGCTGTGACTTTACCTGAAAGTCCTTTGTGGAAAGAAACAATTAAGAGTGAGATTGACTCCATCTTGCAAAACCATACCTGAGAGTTAGTTAATCTAACCCCAAGCAATAAGGCCTTGGAAAGTAAGTGGATCTTTAGAAGAAAGATGAAAACTGATGGGTCAATTGATAAGTATAAAGGTAGACTAGTTATCAAAGGATACAGGCAGCGCGAAGGTCTAGATTATTTTGATATGTATTCACCTATGACAAGGATTACATCCATTTGCATGTTGATTGCGATAGCAGCTTTACGTGGTCTGAGATACATCAGATAGATGTAAAGACAATTTTCTTAAATGGAGATTTAGATGAAGAAATCTACATAGAGTAACCCGAGGGGTTCTCAACTCCAGGACAAAATAAGAAATTCTATAAGCTTAGCAAATCATTGTATGGTTTGAATCAAGCTCCTAAGCAATGGCATGAGAAGTTTGACAGCACTATGTTGTCAAATGAATTTAGAATCAATGAGTATGACAAGTGCGTATATGTTAAAGACACTGAAAGAGGTTATGTCATTTTGTATCTATATGTTGATGACATACTCATTGTTGGTAGTAATGATGAGATGATTAGAACTACCAAGAGATTGTTCAAACTCTAAGTTTGACATGCAAAATATAGGCCTTGCAGATATCATTCTGGGTATTAAGATTACCAGAACATCTAGGGATATTGTACTTTCTCAATCTCACTATGTTGAGAAGATAATTGAGAAATTTGGTGAATTAGATACAAGTGTGTCTAGGAACACTGGTAGACGTGAGTCTACATTTGACCAAAAATAATGGTGAGAATGTCTCTCAGCTAGAATATTCTCGAGTCATTAGAAGTTTGATGTATCTGATGAGTTGTATAAGGCCGAATATCCCCTACTCTATTAGCAGGCTTACTAGATACACAAGCAATCCGAATGCTACTCATTAGAGGGGCATTATGCGGGTGTTAGGTTATCTACGTTATACCCGGGATTATAGGTTGCATTATACCAGATATCCAGCGGTACTAGAAGGGTATAGTGACGCTAATTGGAAATCTGATATAAAGGACTCCAAATCCACTAGTGGTTATATGTTTACCCTTGAAAAGGCAGTTGTGTCTTGGAAATCTTCCAAGTAAACATGTATATCGAGATCAACAATGGAATCTGAGTTTATTGTTTTAGATAAAGCAATTGAAGAAGCTAAATAGTTTCGCCAATTCATTGAGGATATTCCACGTTGGTCGAAACCTCTGCCAGCCATCTGTATTCATTGTGACAGCCAATCCGCTATTGGACGGGATAGAGTAATATGTATAATGGAAAGTCTAGACATATTCGTCGTAGACACAATTCTATACGACAACTACTCTCTAACGGAGTTGTCACTTTAGATTATGTGAATTCTAAGGACAACATTGCAGATCCGCTAACCAAAGGGTTAAATCGATTGTTAGTAGAGACGTTGTCAAAAGGAAAGGGTTTAAAGCCTTTAGTGTAAGGTGTTACCGGAATGGAAACCCAACCTAGTTGACTAGAGATCCGAAGATCTAGGTTCAATGGGACAACCTAATTGCGTATAACGGTGGTATGTCACTAAGGAGGTTAAAGCTCTAGCCATTCCTTTTATCAGTGATACCTACAAGTGTAGAGGTTAAGCTGGGCTTTTAATGACTCTAGTGTGTTGAGCTGTTGAGCTGAGTATAGCAGGATACTCAAGTAGAGTCACCTATGTGAGTGTGAAATGGGGCCACTTCTATAAGAATTGACAAGGCCTAATTCTTTAAACCACTCACTAAACCAGGCTAATGTTTCAAGGCCAAACCGGACACAATAGTGAGAGCAGAACGATTGTTGGAGTAATTCCTGTGTGAGGTTTGTTGTCTTGGTTCACATAATTGGCAGAACAGTTCAAGACTTCGTGTTCACTGGATAGCCAGTAAATCTGATAGACTTCATTAGAGGAGGTTCAAAGCCAAAAGTTACCTTTTCCGATGTCAGGGTTATTCCGTTGCACTTTCTCCGAGTCTTTGTTGTTAAGCGTTGTCCGTTTATTGTTATCCGGTCAATTTTTATTCATGTGGGGGATTGTTGAAAAAATAATAATTTTTTGGTGACTTTAATGCAATATTAAAGTGGGTGTTATTTCTCAATTGAGGTGGAGTAAAGTGGGTTTAGATTTTTTGTAGTGAGATCTTTACACCACAAAATGAATGACAAAAAATCATTAAGGTTTGAATAAGAAATTGATTCATTAAGTTGGCCTCATGAAAGAGGTGTTAGGAAAGGTGTAAAACCTTGTATCCCACATTGATTGTAGAGAAGAGCATTGATGGGTATTTAAATCCTATTTTTGGCATAAGGATGCAAGTCCTTTAGGGCATCCAAATTTGCCGAAGGAAAGGGAGTTATGGATGCTTCAAGGATGGACTTGGGGCAAGAGTGTGGTCCAAGTTGGTTATGCAAAAATTGCCACACGTGCGCACGTCGCCCCCCCCCCCCCCGCCCACTCGAACCGGGCCGAGCCGGGGCTGGGTCTGTGGTCCGTGGGTTGTGGATCGTGGATCTTAGGACTTGGGTTTGCTGGAATGGATTTAGTGTGGGGGTTGGGCTTGGGCCACCCATCTTAATCTTTTTGGGTCAAGCCAAATCTGTGGGCTACAGATATTCATATACTAAAAACTAGTGTGTATAGCTGGTAACTCCTCTATTGATGATGAAATTAAACCCATCAGTTTTGTAGAATTAATTCAGGTTAATGCAGAATTAATTCCTGCATTTGTTGCAGGGGAGCCTCTTCCTCTCTCCCTCCATGTGTACAAAAGGAGGCCCTCTCTTTCAGTTTTCTGTACCAGAAATTGCTGTTATTTCTGTCTGCATATGTTTTCTAGTTTTATATTATTTTCTTCTTGTGAGAGAGTGCTGCAAAGTTCTGTTCACCAAAACTACTCAGTCTGTGCATTGCTGTAGCTGGTCCAACCGTCGTATCTTGGGAGACAGACGTCGAACAACCTCCAGCACCCAATCAGTGAGGTAGCGAATCTGTTTTAAAGACACTGTCTAGTGCAGGTTTCGATTTGCTTTCCTTTGCTATTTTATTTTATGATGTATTTTAATTTTCAGCATGGTTTGCTTGTTCTGAAATTTCAATTGTCTATGATGAATCTATTTGTTTTATGTTATCACACAATTTATATAACAATTGTTTAATTTAAAATTGAAAGAAGTAAAGTGAAATTTGAATCAAACTATAAGAGTTAAAAGATTAGCCCATTTTCTTACTTCATTTTCAAATTATTTATTTTTACGTAATTAATCCCTGAAGAGAAAAAGAACCAATAAATAATCTCTAAATTTTTTAATTTTAGTTTATATGGTATGATCTAAGAACATCTACAGCACAACATCAAACAAACACTTCTACTTCAACTCTCATTTTACATTAGTGAATTTAATTGTATGATTTAAATTGTTTAAATTTTAAAGACAGATATTGATTTGAACAACCCTTATTGGAAGGATGATATTAGTTTAAATTAAGAAAACAAATTTAAGAATTAAATTGATAAAAGTAATAATTTAAGCATGAAAGATAAAAGTGAAATTATTTTTACTTTAGTAATTTTATGTGGTTATTTTTGTCAGAAGAATGTTTGAACTTAAAAAAAATATAAAATATAAAAATATAAAAAAAAAATCTCTCCCTTTTTGGGTTTTCGAGATAAGCAGTAGCAACTCCTTGACGAATCTACTATGGCAAGTGCTATCGTTAATCCCATGTTATGACTACTTGGCTTTTTTTTTTTTGGTTGCATTGTTGATAATGCAGAGCAGTGGTACCACACCTTCAATGCCGACGCCAATGGCTTCGTCACCATCCGATTCAATGAAGAAGTGGTATGTGGCGAGTGACGAAACATTGCAGGCGAACACAGACTTTGTGTGCAGCAGCTCCGGTTGGGTGGACTACACCCCAATAGAAGAGCGTGGGCCATGTTTCGATCCAAACACCGTCCGATCACACGCGTCATATGCAATGATCGCTTACTATCAAGCTAACAGTCAAAACGATTTCAACTGTGATTTCATCAATACTGGTGTCATCACCTGTGTTACATGGACTTGGCACTTTGGGGCAAAGTACCCGTGTCGACACGACATGACACGGGTGCGGGTGTGAGATCTGTGTCGGATTCGCGTGTTCTCTCTCGGACACGGCTCTTTACAGACAGCAAAAGAGATGAAAGAGGGAGAGAAAGAGAGAACCTGGTCACCTGTCGAAATGGCAAAGACACCGGTCGCTGCTTCGACTGCTTCGACATGCTCGATGCTCGATCTCCATCTCCTACTCTGTCTTCTCTCTCGTCTCTCGATCTCCTTCTCTGTCTTCTCTCTCGTCTCTCGTCTCTTGATCTGTCGATCTCTCTTCCTCTCCTCTCGTCTCTTGATCTTGATCTCCCTTCTCTCTCTCTCGATCGCCGACTTCTTTCTTCTCTTCTTTGTTCTCTCGATCTCCCTCTATTAGTATATAATATTAGTAGATAATATAATATATTAGTAGATAATAATATAATAATATATTGGTATATAATAATAATAATATATTTATTAGTATATAATATTAGTAGATAATATAAATATAATAATATAATATATAATATTATTCTTCTTTTTTTTTTTTGATTCAAATATAATATTATTCATATCATATAATATTATTCATCCATTATTCATATTACATTTATATTAACATATAGTATAAATTACATTAATATAATAATATATAATATTATTCATCCAAAAAAATTATATAATACAATATATCATAAATAATATAATTTTTATGTCTAAAATAAAAATAACTTATTTTATCATATATAATATAATTTATTTTATATCTAAAATAATTTTTATTTGTTATTTATATAATATAACTCATCTTCATATAATAAATATATTTTTTTTAAAACAAACTATTTAACGTATCCCCGTACCCGTATCCAAATTTGGATACATATTCACGTATCCTTCATTTTTAATTTTGAAGTGTCCGACCCTTAGATATGCATCCGCACCTGACACCCGTACCCTGTAGACACCCCATTTTTGACTGACCTTAAGACTCAGACGTCACCGATTGAGTGCTCGGTGATGTTGCATTTTGTGCTCGTTCAGAAGTCTCAGAGTCTCGGCCGTGAGCCTTGCCTCCGGACTTCCGAACCCTTTTCTGTGCCTTGCCTCAGTTTGCGAACCAGACTCGGTTTTCTCTGTTTCTCTTCCTGAAGGGAGGGAGAGGTCTTGTAGACTATCTCTCAGTGGCCGCGGGCTACATTTCGTGGCCGTAAGCCATTTTGCCCATTTCGGAGCCCGGTTTCCGGTTTTCAGAGCCGTCAGGCCGTGTGCCTCGGTTCGGGACCGCCTAACTACCTCCGTTTGCTCCGGTTTTTGGCATACACCTTATTTACTCCCTTTTGAGGGACACTAAGGTCTGAGAGACCCACTTCGTGGTCGAACGCCACTTTCGGTACTTAACGGCCTGTTTTCGGGACCCCGAACTGCGTGTTTTGGCCCCCGACATTCGTTTCGCATCGGTTTTCGTTCCTTTTTGGCAGGTACCTCTGTTTTATCACCAGGAAGGTCACTGAAGGGTGGGAGGCCAGCAATTGTCTCAGCAACCAGTTATATTCCTCCGGCGCCCTCCGACGCCCGTTTTTCTCACTTCCGAGCCAATGTTGACCACCCTAGGGCCATTTTCTTCAACCCCAAACCACATATTTGTGTTATACACACATGGGAGGCCACAAATATTATATGGCCGGCTAGTAATTCCTTTTTCCACTTTTGGACCCCTTTGAAAAGTGGGTTGTTCTCTCTCTTGGTTCACAGTTGCCAATTTCCAACCACAGGGTTGTGTTGAGGAGACATGGGAGGCCACCAATATATGGTGGCCGGCCATTAATTCAACTTTCCATTTTTGCCCTTGGCCGGCCAGCCATGGGGGGTGGCCGGCCAGCCACCTACAACAAAAATAGGTGGCCGGCCATGTTCCTTGGGATGTGTGCTTTACAGCTGTATAGCTTTTTTTCCCAAAATATCTGTATTCGGGGGACTTGGTTTTGGAGGAAAACTTGCCACATTTTCCCTCCACATTTTCCCTCCATTTCCCCTCCATTCTTGTCTACATAACAAAGCCTCCAACTCTCTCTCAAGGGTTGGAAAAATTCCTTAGAGCTCATACATACTCTATCTCCCTCTATCTCTCTCATTCTCTCAAGTTTGGCACCATTTCTTCATCACTACCAAGCATCACCACCACCACTCCATTTCCAGCAGCAAGGAGAGGATTTCCAGCAGCTAAGAGGCAGTAAACTCAAGCCAAGAAGCAACAAAAGCATTGGTCTTCAAGGGTAAGCCATTTTCCCCCTTTTGTAGCTCAATTTTGCACCATTTTTCTAGCCTCTTTGCTTGCTGTTTTGGGCTCCGACCCTAACTGAAAGGGTCATTTTTTTGAGCCATTCTTCATGTTTGTTGAAGGGCTCAACCCTTTTTGAGCCCCCCATTTGGCACTTGTTTCAATACCCTCTTGTATGCCAATATCTTGCATGGTATTTTTAGCATGTGTGTAATCTGTTTTGGGGCCTGATGTAAACTGAAAATAGGCCTATTTTGAGCCCCTCTACAACATTTTAGAGGTCTCAACCTTGTTTGGGACTTCCATGTACCACTTGCTTCATCACCCCTCTTTGGTCCCTGTTTTTGCATGCTTTTTTAGGCTTATCTAGCTTCTGTTTTCGGCCATGATCAGAACTGAAGGTGGCCATATTTTGACCCCCTTGTCATGTTTCATTAAGGGTCCTTGGCTGTTTGGTGTATATTTTTCCTACTTCATGTTATACCATCTTATGGCCTCAATCTTGCATTGCATTTTGAGCATGCTTTCATACTGATTTGGGGGATGTCATAAACTGTAAATGTTCATATTTTTGGTCCCTCTTCAGTGTTGTAGAAGGGTATTTTTCTGTTTGGGCATTTCATGTACCACTTGCTTCATTGCCTCCCTTGCGGAGCCATTTTTGTATGCCATTTTAGCCCTACTTGTGATTGCTGTTTGGCCATGTTTTGTACTGTAAAGATGCTTATTTTGGGGCTTCCTTGCTTCTTATTTTTCACCCCATGTCCAGATTATGCATGTTTAGTATAGCTGTAGGCCATTTCATGTACCTAGTTTTGCATTTCGGGAGAGATTCCGTGCATCGGGTTTCATTTTACCGGGTTTCGGGGCTGTTTTGCCCCTCATTTTGCTACTGATTTTTGCATGTTTGCATATCATATTCCATGTCTTTGCCATGTCTCATTAGAGTGGCATTTCGGTACCTGAGGGTCCGTCCTCGGTTTGCGTGCACGCATGCACGCATTTCGAGGTGTCTTGTTTTCATCTGATGGCCTCCTGTGTGAGTGTGGCTGAGGTCCACTTGTGTTGGTGTAAGCCCATTATGCATTGTGTATGCCATCTTACCTCGTGCATCGTGTATGCCATTTCATAGCATTTTGCATGTTAGGATTGTATATTAGTTGCATTTCATGCATATCATGCATATTGCATAGTGTTCGGGATAGGAGTTAGCCCGGGCACGGAAACGAGGTGCGTTTCGTACTCCGGGTGACGGAACGTATCTCAATTCCCAAGTCACCGACACTCCGGATTATCCATGATGGAGTTAGGTTTTGTTGTAGCTTTCATATGCATTCATTCTATATCGAGTTGTGCAATTCGGATCCTCGGCCATCATGCATCGAGATGCGTGATTGGTGGCACGAGGATCGAGGCATGCATACATTTGTGAAAGTACATTGCCATGCCCCTTTCCTGCTCTCTGTTGCAGCATATCAAGAATCAGCGGTCTTCCGAGGCTTGGCGCGCTTTTCAAGAATCATTGCAAAACAGAGGCTAATTGGGGCATTCCAGTGGATTTCAGCACAAGGCAGCCTAAACATGCAGCATTCATCAGAATCAAGGCAGTCCCTGGCATGCATGCCAGTTTTACAGCTTTCTTAGTTAATTTGTTAATTAATTAGGGGTTTGTACATATTTGGACTGTATTATTTGGACTGTACTATTCTTTTATTCGGGACTGTATATTTATTCGGACCCTCTGTGCGAGGGCATAATTGTAATAAGTGTGCGTGAGTGTGTTGTATGTCTTCCAACCCCACGTCTTTCTCCCTTTTATTTACCTGCTTATGATGGTTAGATTAGGGCATATTTCAATTAGCATACAGTATGACAGCATGTTTGCATCATTCATCTGTTTTGCATGCACCAGGCTCGGCGCATCATACTAACTGCATTGTATTTCAATTCCAAGTTGAATACTTGTTAGTTGTAGCATTCCATATGCCATGTTTAGGATAGCCGAGCCTGCCATAGTTGCATTATTGCATGTGTTGCATTAGGCATTTCTGTATAATTAGGATCATGCATTGATTTCTAATTAGTTTCTGTTTTGGCTCGGAGTACGCGGTAAGTTTTTATGCTTTAGCATCCTTGCATGTGTGTGAGTGACTGCCATAATAGCATGCTTACCATGAGGCTATTTGCTTATGTGATATAACTGCTTAAATGCCTGTGGGTGGAGGTTGGGTTATTTGGATTGGAACAATTCATCAAATGTTTGTTTTAAGCCCACTAGATAGTGGCAAAATCATGTTTTCTGAAGCCCACCCGAGGGTGGCAAATCCACGTCTTAGTCTACCTACGGGTAGCACCATCAAACCATTTTCAAACAAGCAAGCATGAAATGTTTTGTTCCAAATCAGGTGACTCAGTCTATACTTGTATGCTGTGTGCATCACATAGTAACCTAGGCTAATAACCGGAATAAGAACACACAATGTTTTCAAAAATAGATATCATGGTTAGTAGAGGCCGGTCTTTGACCGGGCGAGCGAGGGTGCTCACGAAGTGACCTTCCCCAATCGTACCCAAGTTCCCGAGCCGAGGCAACTTTGGTGATGACGGACACGTGGCCTTTGGCACCGAGTCAGGGTTTCCTAAATTTCCCAAAAATAAAATATTTAGGTGGCGACTCTGTATCTGGCAAAGCAGTCCATGTTTGGCATTTCTTTCAAAAAAATCTGTTTTCAAAACGATTTGCCGGATTTGGACTCTTTGGTTCAAGATTGAGAACCGTGACATTTGAGTCCTTCGAACTGTAGTGACCCACTATCGAACCAGAACGGGGGGGGACTCGCACTCCTTCCCCGGGATGCGTTCGGGGACGTCCACATACCCGCGTCCGTGTAACTTAGGTCATCACCGTGGCTGACCCCAGTATGTTTTAGGGTAATTACATCCCGTGGATGTCAATATATATATATATATATAAATTCATCAAAAAAAAATTATAATTTTGTTATTAATATTTATAAAATTTCTTACTGATTTATAATTACCTTTTCAAAATCCCACTAATGTAATACTTTTGGTAAGTTTTGAATGACAAGTTTGAAGATATGCTTATTTAAAAAGCTTCTTTTTTTTTTTTTTTTGTTGGTTACATTAGAAAGAAAATTACAAACTATACGGGGAGCAAATATCCGTCGCTGCCCGTACTCCTAGTGTCCAAGCTGCGTTTCACTCCGATTGACCTGAAAATACAATGACGGTGAGCTACCCAACGGTGTACTGCCGGAAAACCCTCCGACAATCAAGTTAGCACACAACAAGAGAGAGAGAGAGAGAGAGAGAGAGAGAGAGAGGGGAGATAGAGTGGTAGGTGAGTTGTGATCGTAAGATCTTCCAGACCTGAGTATAGGGGCGCAACACCGTTTATATACCTTCTACGCATGCCTCTACGTCTATTCGCCTTTGGACGCATGGACCTGTTCTCCTTTCCCATTTCCCCACATGTCAGCGTAAATACAGCTAAACATCACCTAACAAAACCGCCAAACGGTTCTGGCGCGAACGGATAGCACGATTCCTTGCCATCACACCGCGACCACATCACGACCGTAATAGTCACCCGGTTTAATTGGAGGATCCTGCTGCAGCTTAGCCGACCTTCTTAGTTCTAACCTAGATACTGCCCGGTCGGACTGCTCTATGGAAGACTACACCAGTCTGACTCGGCAGAACGAATATGATTAACCGGGCTAACGACCCAAGGCTGCATCAACTAGACCGGACCAGACCAGGGCCCTGACCGAGCACGCTTAGTGGCCGTATGAACCTAGCTCGGTCCAATTGTGCTTGGCCCAGCTTTGCTCGGTCCAAACTAGCTCGACCCAGTGTCAATTCATGAAATCTCCCTCTCACAAACAAAGGGCTAAGTCCATTCACTAGAGATTCCAATCATGTCCCTCACTAACAAACCTCTAATTTCAACTGGTGGTTCATTCACCACCAACCTTCCTTCAGGTTGTTCTGCACCTAGTTTAGTTAGAGCTTTCGCACATAAATTTCCTACTTTTCAAATAGGTTAAATTGTACACTCACATCATTTGAAGAGAATTTTGACATTTTCCACCAAAATTTCTGAAGGGGCATTGGTCCACAGTTTCTTCCTCCATTGACTACATGGGTTGCATCCATTTCTATCATCACATTATTTAAGCCCTTTTGTAATATGACATTAAGACCTTTGTACAATGCCCACAACTCTGCTTCTAAGCCTATTCCCATTTTCATGATATATTTTTCATGATCCCTAACATTATTCGTAGTATAGAAGTGTGAAAAGTCAGTGGTGGAGGTTACTCAATGATCATTTTTTCCTAAGCATGCTCTCTCTCTCTCTCTCTTTGAGAGTTTAATTTATTGTGCATCATTATTTTACTTTATTTTGTACAATGGGGGTGTTGGAAAAAATGGTTTTTTATATGGCTTATTTTGGGCCGACTTTGAGGCCAAAATTTAGTGGGCCCCAAACGTCTTTTGGGGTGGGTCCGAAGAGGTGACGTGTTCCTTGCCGCGTGGCAAGTCACACGGCGAAGACGGAACATCAAAACCATTTATGAGTGAATGGGAAGTTGGCGTCGTTTTCGGGTCTAACATTAATTTTTTAGATAAAATTCATTTGAATTTTTTCAATAAAAATTATTGTGGGAATTTAATTTAATTCTAAATTCAAGTTTTGGATTCCTAAGTGGTTTCCTAAAGTTTGTAGTTGTGGGAATTTAATTTAATTCTAAATTCAAATTTTGAGTTCCTAAGTGGTTTCCTAAAGTTTGTACCTCTTCTTTTATTTATTAAACTATTCAAATAAATATATATATTCTAATTGTTTAGTATATATATTTACCAAATAGTTTAATAATAAATTTTCCAAACAGGTGGTAGATAACTATTCTACTAAACGGTTGGTTTTTATTAAACTATTTAAATAGTTTAATAAGTTTTGTCCAACAGTTTGAATTTTTGTTCTGCAACGGTCAGATTCAATTTTTCAATTAGCACCTGTTCGGCTTCCTCACCTGTTCGAGTCTATTTTTTGGCTATATATACAACCATTTTCCAGCAGTTCGGATGATTGAAAAAACAGTCGGTAAATTCAGTTTTCCTGTCCTAAATTCTGCACTTATGCATTATTCTTCATATTAGATTTAGAATAAAATTCAGAGAGTTAGAACACAGGTTTGGTTCGCCGAACAAATTGTTTGGAGTACTACTACAATTTGTGAAGATCATTGTATCCTGGGAGATAGACGCCACTCAACCGTAAGCACCGTAGCGGGGCGAATCTGTCTTAAGAACAGAGTGTCACACACTCGACTTGGTCTTTAATTATTGATTCGGTTCCACAAAATAATTTCTGTAAGTTTATTTTATTTTGTTTGAATTATTTTCAGTTTATTTTATTTATACAGAAGATTGTTCCAACAATCTTAAGACATATACGAATTATTCTGTTTACAGAATTTTTCGTTTGTTTCCTTTTCTCTTTCTTCTTTTAAGAAAATTATTTTCTGTGAATTTACAAAATAATATTCTGGTTGGAAAAACAAATAGTGATTATATGCTATTTGACAGATAGTAGTAATATACTGTCTCTTTTCTTTGACAACTAGTAGTACGATACTGGTGTCATTAACAATTCAGAATATATTTTTGTGAAATTTTGTCAGGAAATTAATTTTGGTTTTTTAGAAATTATTTTCTGAGTTTTCATTAATTAAAATTCTGTTTTTAGTTTTTTAATTATTGAAGTGTTACAGAAATTAATTTTCTATGTGGAATTAATTTGGTTAAATAAAATTTTATTTTATTTCCAAATTAATTGAAAAATAAAAGTTATATTCTTATTTCTTTTATTTTACAGAATTTAATTTTCTGTGTGGAATTATTTTGGTTAAATAAAATTTTATTTTAATTCCAAATTAATTGAAAAATAAAAGCTATAGTTTTTATTTCTTTTATTTTCTGTGTGGAATTAATTTGTTTAAATAAAATTTTATTTTATTTTCAAATTAATTGGAAAATAAAAGTTACATTCTTGTTTCTTTTATTTTTACAAAATTTAATTCTGTGAATTTGGTTTAATTTTCTGTGTAGTGTAAATTCTAATTATAATTTTGTTTTATATATTAGAATTGATGGCTACTGACACTAATGCCCAAACAAGTACTACTGTGGTGGCTGCGATTGCACCAACCCCTTCTCCTGTGATGACAGTACCAATAAATCATGGAGAGAAGCCAGAGAAGTTCTCAGGAACTGACTTTAAAAGATGGCAACAGAAAATGTTGTTTTATCTTACAATTCTGAATCTGGCTCGCTTCCTCCATGAAGATGCTCCTATCTTGAAAGAGGATGAAACCGATCGGCAAGTGGTTGTTGCGGTAGATGCTTGGAAACATACCGATTTCCTTTGCCGGAATTACATCTTGAACGGACTTGACAACACATTATACAACGTCTACAGTCCAATCAAGACATCAAAGGAACTTTGGGAATCATTGGAGAAAAAGTACAAAACGGAAGATGCCGACTCAAAGAAATTTGTGGTTGGCAGATTCTTGGATTTTGTAATGGTTGATTCAAAAACTGTGATCAGCCAAGCTCAAGATTTCCAACTCATTCTGCATGACATTCACGCAGAAGGCATGTCTCTCAGTGAATCCTTCTAAGTTGCAGCCTTAATTGAAAAATTACCAAAAGGCTGGAAGGAATTTAAGAACTACCTCAAACACAAGCGCAAAGAAATTTCTATGGACGAGTTAATTGTGCGTTTGAGGATTGAGAAGGAAAACCACAATTCTGAAAAACAGGCTGGTAACCATCCTATGGAGTGTAAGGCAAATGTGGTGGAACATGTTTCAAAAACCAAGAAATGAAAGTCTTCTGGAGAAAGTTCATCACAAGGCTCTAAAGGGGGGGAAAATAAAAAGTACAAGTTTAATGGCAAATGTTACATCTGTGACAAAGAGGGACATCGGGCCAAAAAATGCCGTAGCAAAGGCAAAAACAAAAGAAGAACAAGCAAGAAGCCTGCTCAAGCTCATATAACCGAAGTGGACAAGATTTCCAATGGTGTAGATGACATCAATCTTTCTGCAGTTGTTTCCGAGGTAAATCTTGTCAAAAATCCTAAAGAATGGTGGGTGGACACTGGTGCTACTCGCCATATCTGTGCCGACAAAAAGATGTTCACATCTTATTCTATAGTGGACAATGGTGAACAACTCTTTATGGGCAACTCCTCAACTTCCAAAGTTGAAGGACAAGGAAAGATTGTACTCAAGATGACATCTGGAAAGGAACTCACTCTCAACAATGTGCTGCATGTACCGGACATTCGCAAGAATTTAGTTTCCGGATCTTTGTTGAGTAAGAATGGGTTTAGGCTAGTTTTTGAAAGTGACAAGTTTGTACTTACCAAAAACGGGATGTATGTAGGAAAAGGTTACATGTCTGATGGCCTTTTCAAGTTAAATGTAATGACCGTTGTACCTTCAGTTATTAATAATAATACATCTTCTTCTTACTTGCTTGAGTCTTCAAATTTATGGCATGGTAGACTAGGACATGTTAATTATGGATCTTTGCGTAGATTAATTAATATGGAATGTTTACCTAAATTTGACATTGATTCAAATCATAAATGTGAAATTTGTGTTGAGGCAAAATTATCTAAAATTCCTTTTCATTCAATTGAAAGAAGTACGGAACCACTTGAATTAATTCATAGTGACATTTGTGATTTTAAATCAATTCAAACTAGAGGTGGGAAAAAATATTTTATCACTTTTATAAATGACTATACTAGATATAGATATGTTTATTTAATTCGAACCAAGGATGAAGCTTTGGAAACTTTCATTCAATATAAAAATGAAGTTGAAAATCAACTTGGTAAGAAAATCAAGAAACTTAGAAGTGATAAAGGTGGTGAATATGAATCACCTTTTGGTGAATTTTGTAAAGAACATGGAATAATTCATCAAACTACTGCTCCTTACTCACCTCAGCAAAATGGAATTGCTGAAAGGAAAAATAGGACTTTAAAAGAAATGATGAATGCCATGTTAATCAGTTCTGGATTACCTCAGAACTTGTGGGGGGAAGCAATACTTTCTGCTAATTATATTTTAAATAAAGTACCCTGAAAGAAAATAAATCAAACACCTTATGAATTGTGGCATGGAAGAGTACCATCCTACAAATACTTAAAAGTGTGGGGGTGTTTGGCTAAAGTGGCTATTCATAGTCCTAAAAAGACTAAGATAGGTCCTAAGACCATTGATTGCATTTTCATTGGTTATGTCAAGAATAGTAGTGCATATCGGTTTTTGATTCATAAATCAGAACATTCTGAAATGCATGTAAATACTATTATTGAATCTCGGAATGCATCTTTCTTTGAACATGTATTTCCAAATAAGACTGGACAAGAGACTAGTAATACGAAAAGATCTTTTGATGCTATTACTAGTAATGATCATGAACATGATCAAGAACAAGAGTTAGATCAAAATGAGGAAGAGGAACCTAGGCGTAGTAAACGTGCTAGAACCTCAAAATCGTTTGGTCCAGATTTTCTAACATATTTGTTAGAAAATGAGCCTTTAACTTTTAAAGAAACTATGTCCAGTCCTGAAGCTCCTTTATGGAAAGAAGCTGTCAACAGTGAAGTTGAATCCATCTTGCAAAATCACACTTGGGAATTGGTGGACTTGCCACCAGGTTGTAAACCTCTTGGGTACAAGTGGATTTTCAAAAGAAAATTGAAAGCAGATGGATCAATAAACAAATACAAGGCAAGACTTGTAGTCAAAGGTTTTAGACAAAAAGAAGGTCTAGATTACTTTGACACATACTCACCGGTTACTAGAATAACATCCATTAGAATGCTAATTGCCATTGCATCTCTATACAATCTAGAAATTCATCAAATGGATGTTAAAACCGCTTTCTTAAATGGTGAGTTAAATGAAGAAATTTGCATGGAACAACCAGAAGGGTTTTCTGTTCCAAGGAAAGAAAAGAAAGTGTGTAAATTGGTTAAATCATTATATGGTTTAAAATAAGCGTCAAAGCAATGGCATAAGAAATTTGACAAGGCAATGATGTCAAATGGATTTAAAATTAATGAGTGTGACAAATGTGTCTATATTAAAAACACAGATAAAGGTTATGTCATTGTATGTCTTTATGTAGATGATATGCTCATCATTGGTAGTAATAATGACATGATTAAAACTACCAAGAAAATGTTGAATAAACATTTTGACATGAAGGACATGGGCATTGCTGATGTAATTCTTGGTATGAAAATTACCAAAACATCAGAAAGTTATGCTTTGTCACAATCTCATTACATTGAGAAAATACTTGAAAAATTCAGCAAAGATGATGATCATCTTGCTAGAACACCTGTAGATGTTAATTTGTATCTTTCTAAGAATGTACAGGAAAGTATTTCTCAATTAGAGTATACCCAAATTATTAGAAGCTTAATGTACTTGATGAACTGCACTCGCCCGGATATAGCTTATGCAGTAAGTAAATTAAGTAGATATACGAGTAATCCGGGAGTAGAACACTAGAAAGCAATTATAAGGGTTCTTAGATATCTCCGATTTACTCGTAACATTGAGTTTAACTATACTAGATATCCAACAGTACTTGAAGGATACTGTGATACAAATTGGATATCGGATACTAGAGACTCGAAGTCCACCAGTGGGTATGTCTTTACTCTTGGTGGGGCGGCTGTATCTTGGAAATCTTCCAAACAGACTTGCATTGCTAGGTCTACTATGGAATCAGAATTCATAGCCTTAGACAAAGCAGGGGAAGATGCAGAATGGCTTCGCCACTTCCTTGAAGATATTCCAATTTGGCCAAAACCGGTGCCTGCTATATGCATACATTGCGATAGTCAATCAGCTATAGGTAGAGCACAGAGTCATATGTATAACGGTAAGTCACGACACATTCGTCGTCGACATAACACCGTGAGACAACTACTCTCTAATGGAATTATTTCCATAGAATATGTTAAGTCTAAAGACAACATAGCGGATCCACTAACCAAAGGGTTTGTAAAAGAGTTAGTTGAGAATTCATCGAGGGGAATGGGACTAAAGCCTATGAAATAAGAGTTACCACAACGGCAACCCAACCTAGTTGACTGGAGATCCCAAGATCTAGGTTCAAAGGGACAACCGAGTTGTGAATGACTCAGAAGGATCACTGGGGAGTCTAACTCCTACCCATTTCTTTGATGAAATAGTGATGTCTGCAGCGGTTTAGGTTAAGTAATACTTTTAATGATTCTTATATCTAGGTAAACCTAGTGGAGTATGGCAGGATACTCTTCATAAGAATTACCTATGTGAGTGTGAACTGGGCCGGTTCTATGAGATTTGTGAAGGGCTACAATTCTCTAGAGCACTCATGAGAGGCCAGGTTGTTCAGGGCCAAAATGAACACAATAGTGAGAACTAAACTGTGTCTGGAGATATATTGTGTGGGTTCTATTGTCTTGATTTACACAAACGGCTGAACAGTTCAAGACATCATGTTTACTGTTTAGCTAGTAAATCCGATAGTGTCTCACAAGGGAAGGTTCAAAGCCAAAAGCTACCTATCATTTGCAAAATATTACCAATTTATGTATTCTCTGAAATTAGATCATGTTGTTGCATTTTCTCTCCGTCAAATTCCATTCATGTGGGGGATTGTTGGAAAAAATGGTTTTTTATATGGCGGGCCGACTTTGAGGCCAAAATTTAGTGGGCCCCAAACGTCTTTTGGGGTGGGTACGAAGAGGTGACGTGTTCCTTGCAGCGTGGCAAGTCACACGGTGAAGACGGAACATCAAAACCATTTATGAGTGAATGGGAAGTTGACGTCGTTTTCGGGTCTAACATTAATTTTTTAGATAAAATTCATTTGAATTTTTTCAATAAAAATTATTGTGGGAATTTAATTTAATTCTAAATTCAAGTTTTGGGTTACTAAGTGGTTTCCTAAAGTTTGTAATTGTGAGAATTTAATTTAATTCTAAATTCAAATTTTGGATTCCTAAGTGGTTTCCTAAAGTTTGTACCTCTTCTTTTATTTATTAAACTATTCAAATAAATAAATAAATATATATATATATATATTCTAATTGTTTAGTATATATATTTACCAAATAGTTTAATAATAAATTTTCTAAACAGGTGGTAGATAACTATTCCACTAAACGGTTGGTTTTTATTAAACTATTTAAATAGTTTAATAAGTTTTGCCCAACAGTTTGAATTTTTGTTCTGCAACAGTCAGATTCAATTTTTCAATTAGCACCTGTTCGGCTTCCTCACCTGTTCGGGTCTATTTTTTGGCTATATATACAACCATTTTCCAGCAGTTCGGATGATTGAAAAAACCGTCGGTAAATTCAGTTTTCCTGTCCTAAATTCTGCACTTATGCATTATTCTTCATATTAGATTTAGAATAAAATTTAAAGAGTTAGAACACAGGTTTGGTTCGCCGAACAAATTGTTTGAAGTGCTACTACAATTTGTGAAGATCATTGTATCCTGGGAGATAGACGCCACTCAACCGTAAGCACCGTAGCGGGGCGAATCTGTCTTAAGGACAGAGTGTCACACACTCGACTTGGTCTTTAATTATTGATTCGGTTCAACAAAATAATTTCTGTAAGTTTATTTTATTTTGTTTGAATTATTTTCAATTTATTTTATTTATACAGAAGATTGTTCCAACAGGGAATGATCAGTGGGTTGGGTAATTAGAATCTGTTATGTTTTTTTGGATTCAAAAGGCGAGCGGTCCACGCATGCATGTCTATAATTTTAAAGACTATCATGCTGTTCTCATCTTTTCTTGCAATGAATTTTGGACCAGCTTTTCGACATTGCTACAATTACAGGCATTTACACTTTTTAAACACAAACTAACAGAGAAGTATAGATAGGGAGAGGAAATTTGTTTACAATAAGGTGCATAATACACATCATCTCATTGGTTTAATAAGGTGGTCTCATCAAAAGTATGAAATAGACCAATAAAGTAGCGTGCATTGTCTATATATGTATGAATAAATTTACACTCATAAATAAATGTGTATTTTTTTTCTCTCTCTATT
The DNA here is from genome assembly GCA_030407325.1 of Camellia japonica. NCBI lineage: Eukaryota > Viridiplantae > Streptophyta > Magnoliopsida > Ericales > Theaceae > Camellia > Camellia japonica. The sequence goes on along the minus strand of JAPPVO010000016.1, from coordinate 42,203,161 downwards.
TGTTTTCTTTCTATTGTGATTGACTCTTACCACGTGCAAATTTTCCAAGTATTACTAATTGGATGAGCTTTCCAACCACATCCATGACGGACTCGGCAGGGTGTTGTCACAGCACTCTGTCACACCTTAATAAAGTTTATATTGATTTTTATTTTGAAAATATGAATCGTGCATATTATAAAATTTATTGAGTATATTGTTTATATAAAAAATAAAATTAATCGGACATGCATAATCCCATGATTGTGCCATAATTATTTTTAAAAAATTATCCAAATTATGTTAACTGTTTATTTTTTTAAACATAAAGGTTACAGATATCTAATTGACTTAATTTTTTTTAGAGATAATCTACTTGACGAATATTATAATATAAACGATTTGAATAATTAAAATAGATTCAAAAAAACATCCCCACAGATTCACAACACGATGTTTAAAACACAACACGCTCCCAGGTTCCCCTCTGTAATCAGCCCAACCACAAAGAGGCTGTTGCTTAGGACTCTACTTTTTTAAAAAGAAAATGTTGTTCATATATATAAAATTTATATAAAAAAATATTACAAGAATTATATGATAATGTGAATTTAGTAAATAAATGTTATTTTTGTGGATATTTTGTTTCAAAGTGAATAGTTTATATTGAGTCATATCATTATATATAAAAATTATATATATATATATATATATATTTTTTTCTTTATATATCATTATTCTTTTTTAATGGGTCTTAGTTTTAAGTTAATTCGAAATGCAAAAAATAATAATAATAATAATGATAATTACTATTTAGTTCTATGTACTAGATTTATCAACTCACAAGTCTTGAGTATAATTTTTTAACATACACTACAAGGATTTACACATTTGGCGACCACTTTTGCCGACCAAAAAAATTTTGGTCGCAAAAAAATGATATTTGGCGACCAAATATTAATTAGTCGCGAATGATCATTATTTTTGGCAACCAAATAGTATTGGTCGCAGAAGGTTATATTTTGGCGACCAAAAAATGAGTTGGTCGCAGAAAGTGGTATACTTTTGCCGACCAACTACAAATTTGGTCGTGGAATGTCATATATTTTTTTGGCGACCAAAAATTTGGTCGCCAAAAACTTATTTTCAGCAACAAATAAAAATTAGTCGCCAAATTAGTACTTTTAGCGACTAATATTTTAGTCGCCGTTGATTGAGATTTGGCGACTAAAAATACTTGTCGGCGAAGGTACCTTTTGTGCGACTAATTTGTTCTTTTGGTCGCCAAAAGTTTGGGAGGGAAATTTGAAATGGGATTTGGTAAGAGACCAAAAAATTTTAGCGACTAATGGGATTTGGTCGCTGATGTAAAAACGACGTGGTTTTGCTTCTGCAGTGTAATTTTGGCCCACCAATGTTTCTGTGGTAGGGAAAACCTTTTGAAACAAATTCAAAGTATATTTCACCAAAATCGCGCCTAATCACAATTGGCCCTCTGAATCGTGCCACTCACCTCTCCTTCACCGTTAGCATCGCCGCCTGCTGTCCTTCCTCTCCACCGTCAGCATCGCCGTCCGTCTTCACCTCGCCACCATCCGTCTTTGCCTCGCCACCGTCATCTAGGTAAGGGTTTTGTATATCTCTGTCTCTCTATCTGTCTCTGTCTCTTACCTTTTCTTCACCTCGCCCCTCGTCTTTCTCATACTCTTCTTGCTGTACAATGTCTTACCCACCAGGGCCCTCGCCCTCTCCATTTTCTGCAACATCTTCAACTCTCCCTAAAATCAATTTGAGGTATAAACCCCTCTCTCTCTCTCTCTCTCTCTCTCTCTCTCTCGCTTTCAATGTTTATGTTCATGAATGATTTCTTCTCTTTGATTTCCCTAATTTTTCAAAACCCTATCAGTCATCAATTTTGCATATTAATATATAAGGTTTAGTTTATTTGCTTATCAGAATCTAACATGCATTTTCTTGATCTGATCTTGCTGACTGTAGGCTATTGCTGAGCCCAGTATATATGTGATTCTAAAAATTGACACTATTGGCTATTGCTGAGCCCAATATGCATTTTCTTGATCCGATCTTGCTGACTTCTTGGTTATTCAATTCTTTTGGTTTCATGTTCTTCCATAAATATAATGTGTATATATATATGTGTGTGTGTGTGTGTTTGTTGGGAGATTTTCTTGTTTGGATGATCTGAGGACTGAGGTTCTGGTTTTTGGTGACTTTTTTTTTGTTTTTTACAGATATTGGCTCTATGGCTAGTCTAGTTTTGGGATTTATCATGTTTTCCTTACATAGCAAATATATTGATCATTGTTTTGTTGTGTTTTCTGGCCTGAAATTCTTATATATTTATGTTTTATGCAAACCCAACTGAAAGATGGATCCATTTCTTGAGTGATCAATCTGTTATTTGCAGTTTGTTTAAATTGTTGTGGGTACATAAATCTTTGATAGATTATGGTTTATGGAGGCATATAATCTAGATCTTAATGTTCTGTTTGTTTTTATTTACATTTGTTTATAACTAATTTATTTGGGTTGTAATAAAATACAAAATACAGATAATGAAATTTTCTAGTTGAGAGGCACTTTTCTAGGGATGAGTATGTTTTTAAATTTTTTCTGCATTTACATTTTCACACAAATCTCAATTTTAAACAATAACTGAGAGGCACTTTTAACCATTTGTTTGCCTAATTGTATTACCAAATAGTGATTTTAAAATAATTTTGTGAATATTAATACTCACAAAAACATATCTACACAAAATTAAATTGCAAAAAAGTCACAGGGAGCGAGGCTTATTGTGTAAACACACACGATAAGATTCACACCATTCTAAGTGTTTGGTGATCCATTTTGTAGTAGTACTGAAAGAGGAATAGGCCTGGACTTTGTAACAAGTTCTGTTGCAGTTTTTTGAGAGCCAACCAACTAAAATAAATCTTCACATGCTTTGAATGGTCATATGAACATAAAGCTTGTTGGCTAGTAAATTATTAGCATTTATTGAGGAAAGAAGCTGTTCATTCTAGATAAGTCAAACTTTAGACCTACATTAAAATGTTGTTGTGAATTAGTTGTATGACCAAAAAAAAAATTGTAAAGTCTTCCATAAAAATTTATAATTTCAATTATTAAAGTTGATAAGATATGCCGTTAATTTGAAATTCATTTTGACTTTATTCACTTAAGTGTAATTTCTCCTAAATTGTTTGGAACACAAAATAAGTACAAGAATGAGTCTTCTGATATCATTTGATTTTTGTTTTCAAACTCTATTCGCACTGCCTATTTATTTCCTACATTTTTTAAAACAAAGTCAAAAACAAAAACAGACAAAAAACCAAAACAATTTCAGGGCTGTACTCAGCCATGTTGCTAGACGACTGTGTATCCACAATTCTCTCCAACACCTCACCTCTAGATGCATGCAGGTCTTTGTCAGTATCATCTTCGTTTCGTTCTGCAGCAAATTCTGACATTGTTTGGGAGAGGTTGTTGCCCTTTGATTATGAAGACATTGTTTCAAGATCAGTAACTCCTTTGAAATTCTCTTCAAAGAAAGAGATATTTGTTTGTCTTTGTGATCCCATTCTCACAGATGGTGGAAATAAGGTAGGCTTCATTTCCTTTTAGACTTCTCATCACTTTTGATATGAGGCTTACAGGTATGAGGCTTACATCATTCACATGAATTCATGTGTGTTAACTTGATATGTATTGTTCAACTTAATTTTTAAGAACAGTTTTTTGGTCCACAATAGGTAGTAAAGGTTTGTGTTTCATTTATGTGCTTGCTACCATGTAGAGCTTTGCATTGGAAAAATCAACTGGGTTAAAATCATACATACTCTCTGCAAGAGAACTTTGCCATTACATGGGCCTATCAGCCAATGTATTGGATCTGGAAGTTCATGTATGGATCAAGGTTGGTAGTATTGGTATTCTATTTCCATTTTAATTTCTAATCAATTGTGTATCTCTCATCAATTGTCTTTGATTGAAAGATTAGTGCCTTGGTGGTTAGTGTTGTTTGCTGTTTTTTTATTTTTTATGGTGTGCTTAAAATTTGTTTTAGGCAAGCCTGCAGAGGAAGTCATGGATATGTTGTTAGTTGTAGTTTGATACATAGCCTTGTTTATTGTTTCCTAGATGTGGGATTTGTTGGATTGTTAGTTTTTATGTTGGCTTGTTGCAGCAGATTTGTTGAAACATAGCCTAACAATGGAATATTGAAATGATTTTGCCTAACAATGGAATATTGTTGAAACATATCCATGACTTGTTGAAACATAGCCTAACAATGGAATAATCATTTTGCCTAACAATGGAATATTGAAATGATGCTTAGCAAATTTGGGAGGATTCCGCCTGCCTAAGTGTGTGTGGTTCTTACGTTTTGTTAATTTTGTGAGGGGACACGTACTTTCAGTTTAAACACTCCTGAGGATGCTGACCCTGCTGCATATTGGCACAAATATATTTCCTATGTACAATTGGTAATGGTAGTTAGTTGGATTTTTATCTTGCTTTAGGTATTGAGAGGGAAATCACCACCTTGCAATGGGAAGTATGTTAAAGAGTTTATAGGTAATGTTTTGTTGTAAGTTTTTAGTGTATGATCCAATTATAAATTTATTCTCTTTCCATAATAAACAATTATCCTGTCTATCAAAAAATACTCACTGACCATTAGTTTAGATTAACAATAGTTTTTAGTGTATGATCACTTTAGTTTAGATTACTTTAGTTTAGATTAACATTTATCCTGTCTATCAAAAAATAAATAAATAAATAAATTAAAATATATCCTGTTTACCATTCTGATGCAACAATTTTCTTCTTTTTTCCCCATCTCCTCTACCCCCCCTCTATCTAGAGCATTCTGATGGAGCCAACTAGTGGAAACACTGGCATTGGACTTGCATTTATAGCTGCTTCAAAAGGATATAAGCTCATATTGACAATGCCAGCCTCAATGAGTCTAGAAAGAAGGTATTTTGCCTACATGCTTACATGCCAAATGCCTACATGCTTCAACAATTTGACAATCCTGCAAATCCAAAGGTATTTTGCTGTAATTTTGTTTATTCTCTCCCAAGCACCATGTTGCTGCTAGAATCAGTACAAGGTCATATCTCTATTGAATTGTTTTGATGTGGGACGTGTGAGCTCAAAGTTTGGCATGGTGGTTTAATTCATTTTTATAATTTTATGTTTATTTATAGTTGAATTAGGATATTAGTAATATACTCACTGACCATGGTGGTAAAGTATATACTTGACCAAAGAATGTCACAGCCAAAAGAATGTTATTGGCAATCAATGCTCTTTTTCTTTTGCTAGTTGTTTATATTACATGAGGGTCTATTGAATGCCGAGTCTCTTCTTGATGAAATACCATTGTTATCCCTCCACTGCCTTCTTTTTTGCTTCCTGCTGTTCAAATTAAGGCAATTTCATCCCTCAAGGTTAAAATTTAAGCTGAGGGTTTATTCACACAAGTTGATAGGAAATTGATTCATCTATATGGGTTCTTTTTGAAGGTACACGGAGTGGGGTGGAATTGTGATTGCCCATTAAAATTCAGAGGAAAGCACAATTATTTCATTCTTTTTCTCCCCTCACCTAGATGAGAGACTACAGCCATTTCTTTTTATTTTGGAGTCTTGACAGATTTAGAAGTCTCGGACTTAGGTTTTTGGTTTTATTTATTTTTCTTTGCGTGAATTGATGTCAATTCTAGTACTAACATAGTGGTAAGTCGTGGCTTGGAACTGCTGCTTAGTGCTAAAGAGGGTATCATTGTTCCCTATATTGACTATCATTCTTTAACTTTGTCAGCTGAATTGATGTATTTGCAGTTGATTTTCATTAGTGGTACATAGTTTCTTAGGCAGGAAAATTTTGCAATATATTAGTACTTTATTATTGCTGTTGACTGCATTCATATTTGAGGAGTATGTCATTGTTGTGCAGAACAGGTTGTTAGGCTTGCAGAACAGGTTGTGCATTTCAGACAAGGCCTTTATCAGGAAGCTGTTTGAAGAATAATTTCATTTCCTGAACATTGAATGCCTAGATGATTTTCCCTTTTGAATTTTTCAGCCTTGTGCATTTTCATGGAGTCTTCTAAGTTCTATTGCTCTGAACATTGAGGCATTCAAGTCGAAATTGATAAAGATAATAAGTTTGAGCAATGTTTAGAAAATTTCTATATAATGCTGTGTCACAGGTTGTTAAGGTGGCTGATTTTGGAGTTGCTAGAGTGAAATCTCAAACTGGAGTTATGACGGCAGAAACTGGGACATATCGATGGATGGCTCCTGAGGTGGGAAAAGTTTTGGAACCTTTTCTGTTCAAAATTGGTTGCATGTTTTGTTACTGATATCTTCCTTCTCTGATCGAGATTGCAGAAATTAAATTATGTATGTGACTGTAGATGTTATAATTGTTTCATCTGTATGATTTTGCTTATAGCTATGATTGGGACGTGGATGCCATTTACTTAGCATTTACTTTGCCTAGGCTTCAATGTCTGATTTTTAATCAGCTCACTCCTAGTATATATTTTAGGAAAATCTGGTTGTTAGCTGGCTGTGATGTCCCTATAGGGTAAATAATAGCGAAGGGAGGAAAAGAAAGAACATACTTCCAACACGAATCTGTTTCAAATCTCTCTCTCTCTCTCTCTCTCTCACACACACACACACACACACACACACACACACACACACACACACACACGCACGCACGAACACGCTGAATTGTTTGGTGATTTAATATGGGCAATGATTTATGTCCAATAGAAAGTGGCTGGATCTGTAGGTTTTGTTGGGTTGTTATAGGGTGGCCACATTGGTGCTTGAGTTTGGAAAAATCTAAGAAAAGAGTTATGAAGCAGTAGTGACGACATAAACATGATTTAGTAGCCAAATAAAATCCATCATTTGCTTGCTACTTTTTCGTTACAAAAATGTTAGGGACTCCAAATATTCTATCAAAAATGGTACCAAACTCTCGCATGGCTGTGGGTCCCACACCCCTGTGAGTTTTGGTAGATTATTTTGTATGCTTATCGTTACTCTTTTCTTTAATGTGAATGGGTAATGACAGTAATTACTTTATCTGTCTGGTAGTTATGCATTTTTATTGGGGGATTGATTTTTTTGGATATTTGCTTGTGATTGTTCTTTTGCATTGAAGGTTATAGAACACAAGCCCTATGATCACAAGGCTGATATTTTTAGCTTCGGGATTGTATTGTGGGAGTTGCTAACCGGAAAGGTATATTGTTTTATGCGACAACTATTGGATTTTTGTATTTCAAGCTATTTGTATAGTTATATTCTATTTAACCCCATTCAGATGATGGGCGAGGGAAAGAGAACTAGACGTGTTCTAATTCTTCAAAGAACAAATGGTCATTGAATTTGAAAATACAAACAATCAAGACTCCAGTAAAGAGACCTCCCATTGAGGATGGACCACCTGAGAGGTGCTTAGATCCTCAAAAGTTAGAGGTATAAGCTCAAATAACACCAAATTTCATTTCGTTAAGAGTCAAGTCTCTAGATTGCTGTGGAATGAACACGGGCTTTTTGTATGTCCAGCTACAATGCAGAGTTACAGACCATGAAAGTGCAGAAGTGACAACTCCTATTTTTTTCTTTTCTTTTAGATTGTAGAAGTGACAACTCATAATTGGTTCCACCTTTTCTTTTAGATTGCATAGCATTTTGCATCACTTCCATTTGTTTCCTTTCCGCTTTCCTTCTGTCATATTGAACTTTTTGCATATTTTTAATTCTTACATTGGACACGCAAAAGGAATTTTGGCCCATTCACTCATTTCAAGCCTTTATTCCTAGTCTTGTCTTTAAGCCTTATACAACCTTCATTGGACACGCAAAAAGAATTTTGTTGATTTATAATTGCTTAGCATAAAGTGTCTTGCTCTCTCATAATTTTTGAATTACTTGGATTGACATGTGTTTTCATGCAGCTGTCCCAATTACTTGGCTTTTGAACAATAATTTCTTCTTCCTAGTCATCCTTAACGAGTCCAAAATTTTTATTTAATTATTTATTGATATTTTGTTTCCTCTCTTCTTGTGTAGCTGGAAAAGGAGACAATAGATCTGACTCTGCAACGAGACGTTGCTCAATCTCAGGTTCAGGATTTGCTACGATTGGTTGGGGATGAAGATTCAATGGTATGGCTAAATGTTAGTTAGTTAATTGAATCTTCCATTCTATCTTCATGTGCCTTGTCCTGTTAAGTTTCCTTTCTTCTTTCCTCTTCCAGGTAGGTTTAAATAACTACCCTCACTTGCGAGTTCAGAAATCACCAGATTCTGGAAATGCAACATCAAAAGCATTCCCTTTATCATATCCTCACTTCTTGGATGTTGGTGTCAGAGCATTTGACAGATCTTTGTCTTCTCGACAAAATGGTTGGGTTCTAATTTCTCTATTTCGTTTATGCATTAATTAATTTTATATATTTATCATGCTTCTCTGATAAATTTTCCAATTGTTTCTTTATTAGGTGCCTTACATCACAACTGCTTTGATGGATGCGAAGTTTGGCACGGAAGGGCGCAAGGATCTTTTTGATTGGCTATCAAGGCAACTTAGTGGATTAAGCAATTTTCCTGAGGCTGTAAATCTGAATTATGTATTGTTTCAAATTGTTATGCTAGATGGATGTGACTTGTGAATGAAAACTTAGAATAGTTGTATTGTGTCGAATGTTAATGAATTATGTATTGTGTCGAATGTTAATGATTCAGATAATTTGAATGATACTTTAAAATTATAGGTTTATTATTTGGCGACCAATTTATTAGTCGCGACAAATAAATTATTATTTTTTCGCAAAAAATGACAATTGCCGACCAAGAGTTTTGGTCGCAAAAATTACATCTATTGCCGACTAAAAATTTTGTTGGTCGTGGAAATTCACTTTTGCCGACCAACAGGTTTGGTCGCGAAAAGTAACAATTGGCGACCAAACTAATTTTGGTTGCAGAATGTCACAATTGGCGACCAAAATTTTTGGTCGCGAAATGTCACAATTGGCGACCAAACTTTTTGGTTGCGAAATGTGTCAATTGGCGACTAAGAAATTTGGTCGACAAAAGGCGACTTTTCGCGACCAAAGTGTTTTAGCGACAAAATGAATTAGTCGCGGTAATTAAACATTTAGCGACCAAAAATTTAGTCGGCAAATGCAACTTTTCCCGACCAACGAAAATTTTGGTCGCGAATTACTTTCCGCGACCCTCAATTGGCGACCAAACTAGCGACAAAAAAAATTGGTCGCGGATAACTTTTGCCGACCAAAAATTGACTTTTAGCGACCAAATTTTTTGTTGCTAAAAGTGTTAATTCTTGTAGTGATATTTGCTCCCGTTTTAATAATTAAAAAATTTTATGACTTACATATGAGTTTGTAAAATGATAACTGGTACTAATAATGATATTTATAAATTTATTAAAATGATTAATTGATAAAAGTTCTTCTCAAAAAACTCTCAATAGTAAAGACATAAAAAATTTGTCTTTTTATTAAAGATACAATGAAAAAAAAAAACTCTTCATACGATTATAATCAAATATATAAAGACATGAAGAATATTTGGTGGATGAAAGAGTAATTTAATAAGTCTGATAATTTAAACTTTTTCTTTCATTTTTTTTTTTAATCAGCAAAAAGAATTCTTTATTGATGATAAAATCATATATCAAATGAGATTACATCAAATAAAAGAGTGGTAGAGCAGAAGGCATCATAGCTAACTAACCCAACCCCAACTAGGTTAGTACCGAGAAGATAGCCCAATCATCTGCAAGCTCAGCCACAAAAGTTTGATGAGAAACCAAACCCTGCAAGAGAGAGACCCACAAGAACACAGAGCAGTCAACCCAACAGAACACTGCAAAAGAAACCCCAACAGACAAACAGAACTCAACCCAGAATCCAACAGCAGCAGCCACCTCAATTCATAATGCAAACTTTCACCCTGTTGCAGATTATACACAATATCATTAACTGAGTAATCAAAAGAAGGGTTAGAAGCTCTGAGCCATAGTGCAATCGTTGTCTTGATGAGATCAAGCAACCTTACCATATCCAACGGTGTGCTATTAAAGAGACTTTCATTCATCTGGATAAATTATTAGTAGGTTTCTAATAGTTGAACTTAATTTTCATTAAGTCTTATTAAAAATTAGTTCTAGTAAAAGTATCGCTAAAAATAATTTTTTATGATGAAATTTTGCATATATCGCTAAAAATTAGTGACTTTTTTTCATAATTTTTAAAAATTGTCGCTAAAATTTACAATTAGTAACGATTTTTTGTGACTAATTAGTGACATTTTTGTGACGATTTTCTGTGATTAATTAGTGACATTTTTTGTGATGAAATTTTTAAACTATAGCTGAAATTTAATAATTAGTAATGTATTTTAATAATATTTGATAAAAAATGTCATTAATTATCACAGGACATATTGGATAATAAATCTACCTATTAAGACCTACACGTAAATTCATCTAAAATTTTATGTAATATATATATATATATACGTTCGATTTGATTTGATTTGATTTAGACATGTAAATTAAGAATCAACCGAATCCTATTGAGATAGGCTCATAATTGAACCAATGTAGTAAAAAATGACCATATCCAACCGATTAATCTCATTTTTTAACTATTAGGGGTGCATAAACAATGGCCAAACTATTAAGTAAGGGGTGGACAAACAACAAGCCTATTAAGTATTTTTTTTAAGTATTTCTCAACATTTCTTATTAAATTATTTAAAATTATAATTTACTCTCAATACACTTTATATTTTTTCACAAAATTACTTTCTAAAATAAAATCATAATTTATTATACCAAATAATAACAAATTATGAAATAAAAAACTTGGCTCCCCTATATCCCCATCGAATTGGGATCCTCTAGAGTGATTTTTCCTAAAGTTTCCTAGAGTGCTACATTGTGTGGTTGAGATTTACTGGCAAGTCACATCAATTTTGCTGATGTGACTTGCCAGTAAATCTCAACCACACAATATAGTACTCTAAGAAACTTTAGGAAAATTTCACTCTAGAGGATCCTTGCTCATCGTCATCAGCAGCCTCATCATTGCCAAAGAAGAAACTTTAGCTTGTTCTACGAAAATAACAGAAAAAGACTTAAATATAAGTCATTTCATAAATTTTGTTTATTATTATTTTATTAGATTTAATCTATTTTTTTCTGATTTTTCAGTCTTCTTGGTTTCTTTGTCCCAAATCTTTATAGATTCATCTTTCATCTCTAGTTACGAAACAATTTTCAAATCCATTACCCCACAGAAGTTCATTCAAATTTCTCTTCCTCTAAATCATTACTTTTTTCTATTGATTTCATTACATGGCGACTAAAATTATCTGTGTTTTATACATTGTGAAGATCTAATAAAAAATAAATAAATAAACACGAGAACAATATGAGTTTTAAGTGCCGAAAGACTTTTCGGCAGTCCGCAAACTTCAATATTTGTTCCAAATATTGCACAGATGGTCGTCGCCCCTTGGTGTGGTACCCTTATACGTCGCCTAAAGCCAAGTCTTAGCGCAAGGCTGGAGATTGGCGGAACCTATGCTGCCCTTTTTTTTTTAATACCCAAAAAAAAATTGTGTAATTGAAAATTCTGTATTTTTGCCTCCTTTGTGTTGTGTTGTTGACAGTGGACAAAGCATAGTGAAAACTTTTTCGAAGGGTAGGTTTAGGTGATTCCTCTTTTCAAGAGTCAATCTTCTGGAGCTAGTGTAGAAATTTACTTTTGCACACAGTAAGATGGGAATGTATATTATTCTTATTTTATTGTTTAATTTTGTTCAAATTAATGATAATGGTAAGTTTTGGTGAGATGGATTGAAATTTTAGAGTGAGGAAGAAAATGAAGAAAACATAATTAAAACTTAGAAAAAATATGAACAATGCGTATATGTGATTAGGATATATCATGAAAAAAAATAATATTTTATTTTAAGATTTAAAATGTATTATCCTTATTAGTAAATTTATGTTAGAGTATAGTAGAAATTAAAATTTCAAAATTTTAGTTAGGCACATTGAATTATTATTTGGGTATAAATAAAAACAACCCGTTAATAACTACTTGTAATATTTTTATAAGATCTTATTAAAATGAGATATTTAGGTATGGGGTGATTCTATTTACACACCAATAATTCTCTCAGTACACACTATTATTTAGTTCACATCAATAATATTTTGAATTTTTGATTTTTCACTCAATATACACCATAATATTACTCTTTTAGCCTAACATACACAACACAATACACACCCTAACATAAGATGATGTACACACTATTAAAGTTGAAAAGAAAATGTCTAAAATACAATTTACGGTAGTTTTATATTTCTGTGTGTGTCTCTCTCTCTCTCCGATTTGTGTTAAATCTATGGAAGCAACGTGAGAGCAAACAATGAGAACCAAACGGCAGACTGAAATTTTACGGCGAATAAGCAATCAGTGTGGTATTCTACAAAAAATTAAATAAATAAATAGTTTTAGTATTATTCATAAATACAATGTTGAAAAAACTTAATATATTCACAAATTTATATTCAAACTAAACCAAAACGTTGAGTTTTTATGTATGAATCACTACAAGAAAAGTGGGTATATGAGACGGGACTATTTGTGACGGCACACTTGCCGTCTCAAAAAAACAGAGTATTTGCGACGGCACCATTTGCCGTCTCAAAAAAGCAGAGCATTTGCGACGGCACAATTTACCATCTCAAAAAATGAGATCATTTGCGACGGTATTTTCTGCCGTCGCAAATACTCTACTTTTTTGAGACGGCATTTTCTGTCGTCGCAAAAAGTGACTTTCGTGTTTTTTTTTAAATTTTTAGTGAATATTTTTAAAATTTTAAATATATTTTTTAGATGCACCTTACTTAGATGTATCTAAAAAAAATTATAAAAAAATATTTTTAAAAATTAATAAATACATAAAAATACAAAAAAAATGTATTGAATTATTGTAGTTTTGGTATTTAGTGAATTTTTAAAAGATTTTTTTTACAATTTTTAAAATTTTTAGGTGTATTTATGTTAGGTATGTCTAAAATTTTTAAAAAAATACTTAAAATATTAAAAAAATTCAGTAAAAACAATATAACATGGAAAACAAGAAAATATAATTTTCTCAAAAGAGTTTTTGGAAAACTCTAACCTAGCATAGTGATTGTGGTTTTGAGACAGCTTCATATATATACAGTCACAAAATGGTTTGAATAAATTCTAGTACTTTTTTCTGTCGCAAAAAAAAAAAATTAAAAAAACAATGTCTTCTTACTCTTTTGATATAACATTTCTCTTTTCATTCATTTTTTCATCTTCATGTCTCTCTGTCTCTATCTCTCTCTCTTCTCTTTATCTCTTTCACTCATCACTCTTCTTTCTCTGTCTGTCTGTTTCTCTCTCTCATTTTTTCTCTGTGTCTCTCGTCTATCTCTCTTCTCTCTATCTCTCTCGTCTGTTTTCTCTCTCTGTCTCTCTCGCTCATCTCTCTTCTCTCTATCTCTCTCATTTATTTTCTCTCTCTCTCTCTCTATCTCTCTCGCCCATTTCTCTTCTATCTCTGTCTCTCTCTTTTTCTGTGTCTCTCTCTCTCTCTCGCTCATCTCTTTTCGCTCTATTTCTCTCTTTTTGTCTATCTCTCGCTCATCTCTTGTTTCTCTCTCTTTTTTTTATCTTTCCCTCTATCTCTCTCTCTCTCTCTTTCTCTTTCTCTCTCTATCTCTTTTTCTATCTATCTCTCTCTCTCTCCATGCCTCTCTCTCACTCATCACTCTTATCTTTCTATCTCTCTATCTCTCTTCTCTATCTGTCTCCCACTCATCTCTCTCTCACCACCCATCTTCTCTACCACATTCACCACTACTGCAAATGTCATTCCATTATTACCACTACTACCACTGCAAATGCCACATTGACCACAAAAAATTAACTTTATTTTAATGAAAAATAGTATCCCTACTTCTACCAAATAAAAAAATAATAATAATTTTTTCGCTCGTTTATCTCTTTTCGCTCTCTCTCTCTCTCTCTCTCTCTCTCTCACTCTCTTTCGCTCATCTTTTGTTTCTCTCTTTTTTTGTCTCTCTCTCTCATTCATCTCTCTTCTCTCTCTATCTCTTTTTTTTCTATGTCTCTCTCTCGTTAATCTCTTTTCGCTTTCTTTCTCTCTCTTTTTGTTTATCTCTTGCTCATCTCTTATTTCTCTATCTTTTTATGTCTCTCTCTCTCTCTCTCTCTCTCTCTCTCTCTCTCTTTCTCTCTTTGTCTTCTCTATCTCTTTCTCTCTCAGTCTCTGTCTCTCTCACTCATCACTTTTCTCTTTATCTGTCTACTTGTCTGTTTGTCTGTCTGTTTGTTTCTCTCTCTCTTCCTCACTGTTTCGCCTTGCTCACCCTCTCCCTCATCTCTTCTCTATTTATTGAGCTCCCTCTCAATTTATCGATCTATTACAAGAAAATGTACTTTAAGCTACCACTTTGTCTCTTTCTCGCTCATCACTTTGTCTCTGTCTCTCTATCTCTCTTCTCTATCTATCTCTCACTCAACTCTCTCTCTCACCACCCATCTCCTCTACCACATTTACCACTACTGCAAATGACATTCCACTATCGCCATTATTACCACTGTTGCCACTCCACCTCTACGATTACCATTACTACCACCATCGCCACCACTACTACTGCTGCCACTACTACTATCATTACCTCTCCTCCACCACAACCACTCCATCTCCTCTACCACTACTACAACTTCACCACTAATCTCCTTCGCCTTTGCCATCGCCATCACCACCACCACCACCACCACCACCACCTCTTGTCCACCACTTTCACCACTACTGCCACTCACTTTCTTCTACCACAAAAAATTAGTTCTTGATTTTTAGTAACAAAAAAAAAAAAAAGGGCCACAGAAACATATTTTTCATTGACAAAAAAAAAATAACTTTATTGTAACGGAAAATATTTTTCATTAAAATATTACCCCTACTTCTACCAAAATAAAAATAAAAATAAAAATTTCATTAAAAAATGAAACAAATAAATTTTCAACCTTAGTAACTAAAAAAAAAATGAAAAATAAAAAAAATGTCATTAACTACAAAAATAAAAAAATTATTTTAACAAAAAAAATTTTTTTTTAGCAACGATAACTCCCGTCGTAAAAAAAAAAAAAGAAAAAAAAAGGTTAAATGGTACCGTTTTGTTTTGTTGTTTAAATATTTATTTGTGACAAAAATAAAAATAAAAATAAAATAAATAAATAAATAAAAATAATATGAGGCTAGCCCTTTTTTTCCCATTCCCGCTCGGTTTTCCCTCCTCAACCAAAAATCCCCGATCTCAAGAACAAAAAATCCCTAATCTCCTCTTATGGCTCTCTCTCTCTCTCTCTCTCTCTCTCTCTCTGTGGCATGCGGCGGCAGACTAGGGTGTGATCTTGGCCATCATCTTCTTCACTTATCATCTAAGAAACCCTAGAAGTTTTTAGTGTATTTTGGGGAAAAGAAAAGATGAGTGAAGGGGGAAAGAAGAGAGGAGTTGCCAGCGCCGATCCGCCTCAACCTCACTACGGAACCTTCCAGGGAGTTTCCAACTACCCTCCTCCTCCTTATCCTCAGCCCGCCATCGGCTTCCCTCAACCTGTTCCTCCCCCAGGCGCCTTCGAACCCTAGGCTAATGCGTTTCAAGCCTTTCCAGGTTCCATCTCTCTCTCTCTCTCTCTCTCTCTCTCTCTCTCTCGCTGTGTGTGTGTGTGTGTGTGTGTTCGATTTGAGCCAGTCAACCATGTATTGACTCCTCCAGATCTAAAAAATTAAAAAGAAATTATAAAATTCTTCATATTTTTTTGACAACATTACGAACTTTTGGGATTTGATATATAGGGTTTAATGTTCTGTTGTTTCCTTTTAGTTGGTGGTATTGTGATTTTATTTTATTTATTATTATTATTATTTTCTGATCAACAACAAATGGTATTGTGATTTTATGCTGTGTACATGTTAACATTGCTGTTGATTTAGACCAGTGGGTTGACATTTGGTGCCTTGATGGCTTTCCCGCTCCTTGATACACTGTTTTGTATGATTAGTAATTTGCCTCTTTTTTTTTTTTTTGTTCCTCTCAAATTTTCCTCTTCAATGGGGATGCTCTTATTATACTATCAGCTAGCAGAAGATTCAATGGTGAAGTTGGATAGAATCTGTCGGGAAGCAAATGTCATGTTGATATTTGCACACTCCTATGGCCTCACAGGGTTTGTTCGGATCAGTGTGAAGGTAATGGACCTTAAAATGTATATACATATATATTTGGGTTAAATTTATTAACTTGGCATTTTGGAAAAGTTAGTATTGGGATGGTAGTGGCTACAAAATAAAAATCGGAGGCTTAACAAGGATGAACACATTATCAAATTTTAATAGTTTTTGTTTTAATTTTTTAACAATCACAGATTTCTTGTGGGCTTGTTATTTTAAAAATTTCTTTGCTCTTTCCACAAGGGTGAGGTGGAATGTCTATCAAGATTGTTTGAATTGAAAGAAACACCAAAGTAGAAATTAAGTTTAGAAGAAAATACCAGACTTGTACTTTCTGCAGAGCTGGGGGTGGTAATTCTACTTTACAAAACTGTAATGAGAAATTAATCTTGTAATGTACTTCATGTTCTTTCAGAGATGGCTATGAAAAAAAATGGAGGTGGACGGGACTCCACCTTGACCAGCATTTGAAATATGTTTGGTAAAAGTAATTCAAGGATAATTTTGTTTGGAGTTGGAAAAGCTATTTTTTTTAAACCTTATTTTCCATGTTTTATCATGATTATTGTCACAAATGTGAAAAGATGTTTTAGAGATTGGTCAAAACTAATGAAGTGTTTTAGGTTTTAAAATAAAGAATTTTATTTCATTCTTCTTTTTATTATACTCTATATAGGATTCCTTTTGGGTTCAAAGTTTGTGGGATTTGGACCTACATCTTTTACTATGAAGGCAATGTCTTCCTAGTTAGATAGGCTGAAAAGTTTAGGAAGGGTGCTTGTGAAAAGTAAGTGAAAGTTGCTTTCTTTCTCTTTCTTTCTATGTATGGTGCATGCATGTGTTCTCTATTCTTTTCATTAATTTTCGCAATGGCTAGTCATTGACATGAAGATGTAATCAATATAGATTTTAGTTGTAGAAGAGTTTCATGTAATCTGCTTGTTTCAGTACCGAGGTTTAAACTATGGAGGTTCTACCCTGCCTTATGGATGAGAACTCTGCCTTGGGGAGGGAAGAAGAGGTATTGGTGGGATGGGGATAGTGTGGCTGAGGTTGGTTGTGGTTAAGTCTTAGCGTATCATTTTGTTTAGTACATTGAAAATTTTAACATGCCAATTTTATGATGATTGTTAAACTGCTCACTGTACATAATTGGATTTATTTAATTATTCTTTTGATATCTTGTGTTGAGGAATTAACTGCATTATAGCATGTGCTTTGCACACTATAGGGAAGATTGTCTGGAGATGCCCTTGCTAGCAAGAGAGTTATTCATTACACGATGTTAATCAATATAGGGAAGATTGTCTGGAGATGCTCTATAATCTAGTTGTGTATTGGGAAAATTAGGGGGTTTCTCCTTATCCTTTTGAGAAGGTTGAAAAGAGAAGAATTGTTTATTTATTTCATCATTGATGGATTTGGTTTTGCCATTAATGGAAATTATGGTGGATGTTTTATCCCCATTTTTTTGGGTGTAAAACCATATAAATAACGATTCAGGTCAGTCTCTATGATTATGATCTCTCCCCTCCATCAATATGCAGTCACAAAGGGCATATGTATGTGCAAAGCATATGATCTGCAAGGGGCTTGTGCTATTTATGGAGTCTTATTTGTTAATTTTCAAATGGAACTTTTGATGATATGAAAAATATAAGTAAATATATAGTTTTCATAAACTTATTTTAGAATTTCTCTCACTGAAACCAAGAAAAAAAACAGTGGGTAGAAGAGATCCCCTATAATGGCCATGTGTTTCCAATTAGCAGTGCAATGCTTAAATTGTATTTTCCTAATCTGATACGCATGTGTTACTGCTTTACCAACAAACTTAGATGACGTGAGGAAAAGATCATAGGCTAGTACAAAGTTAGAAATTCATATGTAGCTTCGCATGTCATGCATTTGCAAGTTATTTCTTTTGTTTGTATACTTCAAGATTATATATTGTATGAGTCATAAATATTATTTCATTTTTTTTCTTCAAAAATAAAAAATAAAAAATGAAAAAAATGAGAAAATCAAAATATAACTTCTTTGTATTGGTTCCCTGAATGCTTGTAACCATACTCTTCACTGATCTCAAAAGGCCTCAAAACCTGCTCCTTGTGGCTAGTTACTTGTAACTTTCTATTTCTGTCAACTCTGTTAAGAGCCATATCTCTATTGAATTCATGCATAGTAAACCATTATAAAGGCTGGAAGGGTGTTGTGCATAACTCCATAATACTGATGGATATTTTGGATATTTGTGATTGTGTATATTAGTGATATTTTCTAGCTATGTATGTATTTGTTCTCCTAATCTGAAATTTTGGTAAGATATTGTTGGCTTTTTGGCTTTTCGAAGGGTATTTTTGTAAATGCGAGCGTGCTAGCAAGGATCAATCAGTCCTTACAGAAATTATAATTGCCAACCAATTATCAGACGATTGTGTTTTAGTTCTTTCAGCCTCAATGAAGAGGACTTTTACTGGTGGCTTGACTTAGGAGAAATTAAGAGAAAATAACAGTTAACATGAAGAACAATGGAAGTATTTCATTAAAATGAACACTTACAATGATCCAAACTCAGCCTCGAAGAGGTTTACAGTGACGATCTACTTGAAACTACTCCTATGAATCGAAGTGCAGAACATGTATTTAAAGTGCAAGAAAGGTAAAGACTGGTAATGTAAAAAACTGGAAAATAAAATATGTAAAGTAAGACTGGTTTGTATGATCTGAGTCTGGGGGTTTTTTCTGGGGACCTCATTGCTATTTATACTCCTCAAGGATGACCATCGAACTGCACTTCAAACTGTCGAACTGCTCCTCCATGATTGCTGATCATGCTGCCTTAGAAGTAGTTCCACTACGCCTTTTCTTGCAGTTGAACTTCCCTCTTGTATTTGAATTTGAATATGAGCAACCGTTGAAGTCACGTCATCTTGTATCTCTTTATTGATCCTGTGCTACTCAGATCACGTGAGAACCAATTTTCACTGTCACATGTACGATCAAGATCGAAGACTTGAGTAGTCTTCCCATACTATCCTTGCTTTGCCACGTGTTGAACTGTAATTGGCTTTTACAAAATATGTAGCCAACATTACCCCCCACACTAATATACCCAATACTTGGTGATATTAGTGGATCACAGCTTTCCCGCTCTTTTAGAACGTGCATGGAATCCATATTCTGGAAACACAACCGTCACCTGTTTGGTGATCATTTGCATTAACTCTCTTTCGATTTGTCGAACATCCCAATACCTTAGTATTCAAACAGACCATGGCTTAAATCAACTTCCTTTTCTACTGATCAAGCATATGAAGAGCCATTAAGTAATGCTGCTTCCCCTCGAAAGAATCTCCACGCATTCATTAGCCACCTTTGTCCGCCTTTCTATATTCAGGTCATGGGAGCTTTCGCAAATTATCAACCATTGGACTACGAGCACATTGCCCTTAATCCTTTGATTCAAAAAGTTGCAGATATAGACACAAGAAGTTCTTCTTTTAACCTCTCCTTGTACCTCGAACGAACTGCTCCCAAGCCTTTGATTCGGCAATTTGCAAATATGGACTCGGGAAACTCTTCTTCGCAAACCTCTGCATGGAATGAAACTGCAACTTCTTCCTCTTCTGGGGTTTCTGACTGGACAAGCTGGTCAACACCTGAGTCCTGGGATTTGAGGGAACAAATCAACCATCATTTTGTTGAGTTCACTGACCCTTTAGAATTTCCTTCTTACGCTCGAAGTTCAGTGGTCTACCCCTACGTGCCCATTGACCATCGACGTAGCTTGGAGGAGAATCTGCTTGTAGCATGGTACACATCTTCCATGCCTACAAAAATAATGCATGCTACCCGGCACCTAGAAGAAGCACAAGGGTACAATTCATCATTCTTAGCCAAAAAGGCGAAGATTTGTTCTTCTGACTGGCTTGATTATATTAATGCCTTTGTTCCTTCCACCCCCGTGCCATCTCCCATAATAGAAGCATCCACACCTTCTTCTCCATCTTCTAAAGCAGAAGCATCTATACCTTCTTCTCCACCAACTCTTTGCTGGACAGAAAAACTGAGGCTTGCACTCCCCATGAATGAAGTCTTTTCATCTTACAAACCTCCATCATTTCCTACTCCAGTTGAGCGGAAACAAGCTCAACTTCTGCTTGCAGCTTTCTCTCACTTGCCTTTCAATGTTCTTGAGGACGCAGTCCCTCTTAAGAACTTTCAATGGGCTTGTGATATTCTGACTAGGAGCCATGTCCTTAATCCCCTTGCCCAAGCAGAACTTCATATGTTCCTGGACCAACTTCCATTGCTCCTTTACTGGCATCGAAATTCTAGGGCTACTACACAATCCTTAGACTAGCTTTCGTCTCTTCGAATTCATGCCCAGTACGAAGCAGAGAACTTTATCGAAGAATTCAATGATTTCAAGAATAAAGATTCTACGTATTGGGATGATTTGGTCATAGACGAAATGGAACAAAAATTGAGAGAGGAAGCCTTCGAAATAAAGGCTGAAGAGCTCTACTACGAAGTGAGAGCACATCAACTCATGCAGCCAACATTAGAAGAAATAGAGGATATAATAAAGAAAGAACAAAATTTCATTGATCACTGTTGGACTAAATTTCATGATCTTGTTATTTATTCTATTCCTTATTTTTATGAGCTTGAGTTTGTACCCAGATAGGGTTACTTGATGTAATTGCCTTGGCTTGGATGCAAACAAAGTTTTTCTGTATCTGACATTGTTTGACTCTGTTTCCTTTTGTCTTTAAAAGCCAATTCAGAGCTTCGAATTGAACAATCTCATCCTTCGAATTTGGACTCAATTGTTTTTAATGAAACACTAAAAAGAACCAACATGTCCTTTTCCAATTTGTGGAGTAAAGTTGACAATTCTGGATGATATCATCTAGAATTAGTGCTTCGAATTTAAAAACCTTACTCTTCAACACTACTTATGACCAATACACGGTCATGGTTGATATAGCCCATCAATCTTAAATTGACCACTTTTACTTCGAAGAGCAGTCCACGCTGTTTTAGTTTAACAGAAACTCTTTTTTATAAAAACCAACGATTGGCTTTGATGTTTCGAATAGCAATTCTCCTTAAAGAATCCTAAGTTTTGCTTCGAAGGCCATTATTTCATTAATAACCCTCAAACAGGTCTTTAAACCCTTTGAAGTAGACCAATACTCGAGCATTCTAGTATCTTTAAGTATGTAGTATGCTTCGAAGTCGGCTTCCATATTTCGAAGCCGTTGTTGCTTGATTTTTGGCGCCAAAATTTGGTTTCGAAGCCAAACATCTTGCTTCGAAGCTGACATCATCGTCCGGAATGCGCTCTTCCCTCCAAAAACTATCAATATTGGAAGAGACTCCTCGTATTCATACTTTTAGTACTTAACGACTTATGCAATATATTTTTCAGACACAAAAGCTTTTAAAACCCTCTTGCTTCGTGTTCTTAAATCACTTGCTCTTTTAACGCACAAACCCTCATCAGTCTTCCGCTTCTCTTCACTCCCTTCTTTGTTTTCCGAAAAAACGTACTATCAATGGCTTCTTCTTCACCAGAAGTGCCAGTCATAGAGCGTGTGAGCTCATCTGTAGCCTTGAAAAGGCTCATTGACGCAGAATGTGAGAAGTACAAGGCTGAGAAGAAAAGCGCCATTGACGGGCGTATCTTTGTCCCTCGTCATCATGAGCAGCAAGACTACGTGCTCGGACCAATATTCAAGGAGATCCCTACTGAGCTCCCAGCTTTATATCCTCGTCTGGAGCACCAATGTCTCCTTTATGAAGGTGGTCTCGATTGGAGGAACTGGAGAATCAATCGCCCTCACCGATGTTGGCCCACAATGAGACCGGAGTGGCAAGAATGGTACGACCGGGTCATCCCTGCTAGGACACTGGACCTTCAAGAGCTCTGCCTTCTCGATGCTCTCCGACTATCTAGGGTAACTATCTCGGAGGACCCTTTCCTAGTCCCTGCTGCTTTATGTTTTTGGAACCCTATCTTCAATTTCTTTCAATTTAGATGTGGGATGATGGCCCCTACTGTTCTTGACATTTGCCATCTACTAGGAGTATCCCCTATTGGTACCCTCATTACACCAGATTTCCCTGACTTAGCAGTCTCTTTCTCCCTCCCCTCTCTTAACTCATCTTACAGTGATTTTGTTAAAGCTGAGAACAAAAAAGAGGGCCCAGTAACTGATAAAGAATTCTTTTCCTTCTTATTATATTGGCTTTGCAAATTCCTCTTCTGCACCTCCTCTCAAAGAATCATACCAGAATTTGCTCCTCTTGCCAAAGCCTTTGTTTTGCAAAAAAGGGTAGCCTTAGCCCCATATATTCTAGGCCATGTATACAGAGTTTGTTCCCTCTTTTGTGAGAAGCCCTTAGATGCTAATCAAGGGAGGCCATTCTGGATCCTTCAGCTTTGGCTTTTCGCCTATTTTACTAAATTACAATCCAAATGCCTTAAATTTTCTGGGCTACACTCTCTTACCCATGGCATAAGACTGGCCAATGCTTTCCTCTATCCTTCTACTTTTGCCTTTTATTTCTCTTTCTTCCATCGACTACCAGCTGCCCTTCTTATTCACCGTTTCCGTCCCTTCGAAACCAGCATAGGTCCAACTTGGTTGAGTCATTTCCTAAGTGACAGGCTCTGTGCTTCGCCTATTCACAAGGATATATGGGCTTCCCTTCTGCTTCCTAGAGAGCTGTTTATCGGGACCACGAACCCCAGAGCTTATAAATGTATAGCTGAGCCTTATTGTCCTGCTCAATTTGCTAGACAATTTGGCTTCACACAAGGGGTCCCAATACCTCTCTGTAGCAATACCAATCTGAGCCTTACCAGGAGAGATTTGAAGGTTCGGAAGTCGAGGCTGGAAGAAGCAACCTTCAAATTCATAGATGACTTGGCCAATTTTGAGTACACCTCTTTCATTCCTGAAGGTACCGTATTGAAGAGATACCAAAATTGGTGGGTAAGCAATATGGAAATCTATTTAGCCATTTCACCTCAAAACCTACTGGAGGTGTTAGATGTGCCCAAGCCCAAGGGAGCTAAAACTGTCATTTCCTCCACTGTGCCTCCTACAACCCAGTCCATTCCTGCTACCTCAACTTCTCCTAAAGCCACTCGGGCTGTTTCGAAAAAAGGTATATGCCTTTGTTTTCTTTCCTTCGACTCCCTATATGATGCTGATTGTCTTATTCTTATTTTGTTTCTATTTATATGTTTTTTTTTTTTTTTTTGTGAAGGTGGTCAGCAGCAAAAGAAGAGAAGACTGCTTGATCCTGAACAGAAAACAACTGAGGTGCAAGAAGAGGAAGAAGAAGAAGAAGAAGCAGACCAAGAGCACGAGTCACCCTTGACAAAAAGGAAAAAAGTGATTGATTTGTTTCAAGAGGAGACAACCGCTAGGGGGGTAGAGAAGGAGTTTATTTTTAGGAAATCTGAATCTCAGTTTGCAGAAGTTGAGAGGACATCTGAGGAACAGACAAAGCCAATTCAAAGAAAGAGGAGAAGAAAGATTACTGTCTCTCCTTCTGACTTTGCTGAGGACTCTGATTCTGAGACAATCGCCCAAGCAATAGAAAAGAGAAGGAAAGTGACTGCTTCAACTACTGTCTTAGTTGAAGATCTCATTCATGAGGCAGCTGCCAAGGCCGTAGACCAAGAACATTCCAAGGCCATAATTGTCTTCGAAAGGGCTGAGAGGAGACGGCAGCAACAAATTTTAAGAGAGGAAGTTGCTGCTGCCGATGCGTTACAAAGAGAAACGGTAAGAAGGCAACAGACTACCGAACATTACTCTCTTCGCAGCTCTCCCATCAGTGCCAGCGCTTCTAGAACAAGTAATTTCTCTCATGCTTCCACTGTTTTGCCTTATCAAATTCTGACGCTAGAGCTTGACCTTACATCTCTTCCTTTTTGCAACAGCAAACACTGAAGCTATACTTCCAATGGGGACTCCCTCAATTTCAATCGAAGTTGATGAAATGCATAATGTGAAAGCCATTCAGATAACACTTTCACTTCCTAGGCCCATATTTCATATACCCCCTGTGAGCCCTAGCATCCCTGCATCTCTCCTTCTTGGCTTAGACCCATACCTCCATTTCTTGACCTTTGACCTACTTCAGTCCAATTCTCCTTCAAGCCTTGCTCCTCCTTCTTTCACAGAAACTCCAACTGCCATATCATCTCTAATGGCAGTTGACTCTCCTACAGAGGGTGCTGGTAGTTTTCCAACTCATAGTTCATTACCTTTGCCTACTTCCAGCCCCTCTTCTCTTAACTCATTGGTGGCTAAGACCATAGAAGCTACCAAAGATGCTCCCTTCATTTCTCCTATCCCCATGCAGTCCTTTACGCCTTCCACCACAACTCTCTCTGCACCCTTCATGTCTATGGATGAGGTAGATGTCTTCGAAGCAAGACTAGCCAGTCTTTTTGACATACCTTCTACCTTTCCAACATTCAATGTTGAATCTGAGCCACTAGTCTTGGCTGATTCTTTGTTAGAAATTTTCGAGAGTTCTTCTTCTTCCAACAGTAAGCCTTCTGCACTTTCAATAGACCTGGACACATGTCTGGAATTGCTGATTTCATTTTCGAGGATTCCCTTCGAGGCTCTACAGAGGCCTACAATCAGAAATGGATTCCTCCAGTGCTGCAGACTTGCTGAGCAGTCAGGCATGGATGTTTCAAGCCATTTATCTCAGGCAGCAGCTACTATCGATTTTTACATCAGCATTTGCCAAGCTACCAAGGCTGCAGATGAGAAACTGGCCAGAGATCAGAGTTTCGTTTCCCAAGTGCATACCGAAGTATCAACTCTGAAAGAACAACACTCCTCTGCCTCCCACTTTCGAGTCCAGCTGCTGGAAAAGAAAGCTCAGCTCGAAGAAGAGTTAGCTGTAGTAAACTAGGCCTTGGTTCGAACTGACACTAAATTGCAAATCACTAACCAAGAACTGGCCGATCGCAAAGAAGACATGGCTACAGCTTCAACTAGTTCCCTCACTTAGCAATAGGAAATCTATTGTACAAAAACAGTTAAGACATTGTAATGATTTTTGGGCCAATTTGTGGCACAATGTACTTAATTCTTTATAAAAGAACAAATTTTGTCTATCATTCGAGCAGTCTTGTGTTTTTGTATTTAATATTTATTTTATTCCTTGTGTTTCCCAAATGGTTGGAAAATAAGGCTTCAAATATCTGTCATTAATCTTTTTGGGATGTACATACCCATTCAGATTTTTCAAATGGTATGCTCCAAAAGGCAGAACTCTATGAATTTGATATGGTCCTTCCCAGTTAGGTGACCATTTGCCAAACTTATGGCTTTTAATTCCTATTGGGAGTATTGTTTTCCATACCAAATCACCTTCATCAAAGCCAATGTGTTTGACTTTCTTGTTATAATTCTTGGCTGCCTTCTTCTTTTGGAAAAGAATGCTATTTAATGCCAAAATTCTGGCTTCATCTATGCTTCTAACTCCAAGCACATACTTTGATGGTATTGCTCAGGATCTAACTGATCTTGGCATCTTACCCTCAAAGATTTAACATTAATTTCTACAGGTAAAACTGCATCATGCCCATATACTAAGGCATAAGGAGTGACTCCTGTGCTTGATCTTGGGGAAGTTCTGTAAGCCCATAAAACATCCAACAAAAGGTTATGCCAATCCCTGGGGTTATCTTCCACAACCTTTTGTATCCCTTTTTTCAAGGACTTGTTGGATGATTCAGCTTGACCATTGGCTTGTGCATAATAAGGTGTGGAATTAACAAGGCTAATTCCAAACTCTGCCACAAAAGACTTCACCATTTTCCCATCGAACACAGTCCCATTATCCACAGTTATGGTTTGTGGGATGCCAAATCTATGGATCAAATCTTTAATGAATCCAATGACCTCTGTCTGATCTACAGCCTTGTATGGCTTGGCTTCTACCCACTTAGTGAAGTAATCAGTGGCCACTAAAATGAAACAATGATGCTTCGAAGAAGGTGGGTGTATTTTCCCCATCATATCCATGGCCCACCCTCTGAATGGCCAGGGCTTTACTACTGCATGAAGGTCAGTTATGGGCACATGCCTTATTGTGCCATGCTTTTGGCATGCCTGGCAACCCTTTGCATATTCTATGCAGTCTTTAAGGATAGTTGGCCAATAGTAGGAATGCCTTCGAAGCAACCATCTCATCTTTACACCAGGCTGATGAGCACCACAGATGCCTTCATGAACTTCAGCCATAGCTGTTAATGCTTCTTTTGGGCCTAAACATTCCAGCAACAAACCATCTCCCCCCCTTTTATAGAGAGCATTACCATATATCATGTATTGCATGGACTGCAATTTGATTTTCCTGCTGGCCTTCGAAGATGGACCAGCTAAGTATTGCATTATTGGATGCCTCCAATCTTGTTCTTGTAAGTCATTATGATTGACTTCCAAGACCACATTCCTTTTATTCAAAGGTTGTATTAATCTTTGATATGTTGTTTGGCTTATGTCCCTTTGGGTATTATCCCTTCTCTTGAAGTTCGAAGCTTTCTGAGCTACATCATTAGCCTTATTGTTCAAGAATCTTGGAACATGAGTTACATTTGCTATTTGAAACTGAGAAAGCAAATGCAATGCAACAACATAGTATGGCAAAATACTTATGCTTTGACACTTGAAAACCCCTTTCACTTGGTTAACCACCAATTGAGAGTCTCCAAATATGTCAACTGCATGTACTTGTAATCCAATAAGAATTTCTAGTCCCACTATTAAGGCTTCATATTCAGCTGGTTATTGGAACAGGTGGCTTCATCCACTCTGAAACCATGTGTGGTTTCTACCCCTTGTGGAGACTTAATCAATACCAATTCCAGTTAAACCATTGGCTTTCGATCCATCGAACCACATCTGCCATGGCTCAACACTAGCCATACCAAGCTCCATTATCTCTTGGCTCTCTGTTTGAGATGGATGGTCTGCCAGAAAATTGGCTAAGACTTGCCCTTTTACTGCCCTTTGAGGGACATATTCTAGATGAAATTCTGATAAGGCTAGTATCCACTTGCCAATTCTCCCCCTCAACATAGGTCTGGATAACATGTATTTAACCAAATCTGTGGTTGCAATTACCAAGACAGTTGTAGGTAAAAGATAATATCTTAATTTCATTGCAGCAAAATACAAAGCAAGACACAGCTTTTCAACAGCTGAATATTTACATTCACAAGAATTTAAAAACCTACTAAGGTAATAAATAGCTTGCTCCTTGCCTTCTTCATTGTCTTGGGCCAAAAAAGCTCCCAATGAATCTTCTGCTGCAGCTATGTACAACTTCAAGGGCTTGTTCCCCTTTGGTGGCATCAGCACTGGAGGGTTGGCCAAGTAGGCTTTGATACCTTCGAAAGCAATTTGATGCTCTGCTGTCCACACAAATTCCTCTTCATCTTTCAGCCTTAACAAGAAGAAAATACTTTAGTTTTCCCTGCAGTGTTAGAAATGAACCTTCGAAGAAAGTTAACCTGTCCAAGGAACCTTTGTAATTCTTTCTTACTTGATGGAGGCCTGGCTTCAATGATGGCTTTGGCTTTATTCTGGTCAATCTGTATTCCTTTCTTGTGTACCACATAACCCAAGAAGTTTCCAGATGATACGCCAAAAGCACACTTAAGAGGATTGAGCTTCAATTTGAACTTTCTCATTCTTTCAAAGGCTGCTTCTAAATGAAACAGATGCTCCTCCATGGACTGGGATTTCACTACAATGTCATCAATATAACACTCTAGATACCCTCCAATGAGGTCATGAAAGATAGTGTTCATAGCCCTCTGATATGTAGCCCCAGCATTCTTCAGACCAAATGGCATTTTAACCCATTCAAAGGTGCCAATATTCCCAGGACATCTGAATGCTGTCTTGTGGATATCCTCCTCTGCAATGCAGATTTGGTTATAACCAGAGTGCCCATCCATCATTGATAAAATCTGATGTCCTGCTGAACTGTCTACCAGCAGATCCACTATAGGCATAGGGTACTCATCTTTGGGAGTTGCTAGATTTAAGTTTCTGAAATCGATGCATACCCTCATTTTGCCATTCTTCTTAACTACAGGCACAATATTAGATAGCCATTCAACATACCTGGCTATCCTAATAAAGCCTGCCTTGAGTAGTCTAAGAATCTCTTCCTTGACCTTCTGAATTACTTCTGGACTCATTCTTCTTGGTTTCTGCTTGTATGGCTTGAAATTAGGCTTCATAGGGAGCCTATGTTCTACTAATGACCTATCCAATCCTGGTAGTTCATTATAGGACCATGCAAAGCAATCTTTGTATTTCTTCAGAACAACCAACAACTGGTCTCTGTCCAGAATATTCAAGCAAGCACTTATATAGGTGGGCTGTTGTATAGAACCTTCCCCTAAATTTACTTCTTCTAAGGGGTCTTGTGTCTGAGAACTTATTAAAGCTTCTTCCTTGGTTTCTTTGACCTTCGAAGCAACCTTCTTGCTTTGTTCTGCTCCCAGGTTCTTTAGTTCAACATCTTTGCCCTCCTCCTCATAGACAAAATCTGTCCATAAGGCATCCTCCTCCTGTATCTCCTGGACTTTTGTCTCAATGTCCAATGCACAGTATTTCCCAAGGGTCAAAATTCTGACCTGCTGCTGCTCCTGTTTACAGCCAATTATCATGGCTTCTCTTTCTTGCTCCTGTACTTTCTGGACTATAGCTTTTACATCCAATGTTGAGAATTTAATCAGAGCCAAGGACTTGGCTTCTTGTTCTTCATCTCTTTGCCTACAACCAGGCATCATTGTCATCTTTAACGACAATCTCTTCATCAGCACTCTCTTGGACTAAGTGCTTCAGGTGTGTCACTTCCTCATCAGCCGTCACTTCGGCTGAGCCATCAGCTTTCCTCAGTATACTGAGTGGTGTCACTCCCTCAATATACAGCTTGGCCTCTGCAAAGTCTGCACAGGCTATGAAGGGTTGAGGATCTGCATCTATTTCCTCTGTCTCTCCATTGCCTAAGGCCATCATGATTTTCTGATGCAAAGAGGAAGGCACACATTTGTTAGTGTGGATCCAATCTCTCCCAAGTAAAGCATTGTATTTAGCATTACTGTCGATCACGAAGAATGCTGTCATACAGTCCCTGGTTCCCACACTCAAGTTAATGGGTAAAATCCCCTGAGCCATCTGTTTGTCTCCAGCAAAGCCAGCGATGGTTGTGCTGGTTGGGATCAACCTGGGATTCTTTTTCCCTAGTTTTTCAAAGAAGATTTCGGTAGTAAGTTCACTGCTGCCCATTATCTATCAGGACCCGATTCAATTGTATCCCATCAAAGAAAGCCTTGATATACAAAGGCTTGACATGTTGTGTCATAGAATTCGAGGGATATTCAAAAGGATATGAGAGGTTGATGCTCACCTCTTCCTCGCCCTCGCATTCAATTTCCATCGGAGTAGCCATTTCAGACTCATCCTGTACCACTCTCACTTGCGATTCCTCACTAGAGACTGGAATAGGATCCATGTCTTGGTCCTCATCCCCAGCCTGGAACTCATGAGGCAATATGTGTACCATATTGACTGATACTGGAGGAAATGAGCCAAATTGGATGGCTGGCTATACCTGCTTCCTCCCTTGGCCACCTTGTTCAGTTACTTCAGCAGCATCCTCCATGCTGCATTCTGGCACTTCGTTGCTAACTGATTCCTTCGCAGGATCTTTCTCAACTGGTTTTTCAACCAAAAATGTTTGCTCAGCCATGAAGGCTTCGAACATTTCTTCCTCTGCCATTTCCTTCTTTTGGCTTATGCCAATCTTTCTTCCGTCTCGCTATCACTTTCCATCAGAGCCTTCTCCAACCCTGCTAAGCTAGCCTTCTCCCTGGCTTTAGTTCAGAATGAACTTTGGCCAACTGTTCTCTGCTGCCAACCACTTTGTTCTGTGGATTTGGCTTTGGAGCATGGTCTGACTTTGGATTTTTCTTTCCTTCTGTCTTGACCAGTGAAGAACTCTCTCCACTTTCTTTCAGATCTTGCTGGTACTGGGTGTACCTGCGTTGAATCTTCCTTCTTTGTGATCTTGAAATGACTGGAACCATATCTGGTTCCTTTGTCTTTGGGTGTTTAAGCAATACCCAATTGTTCGGAGCCACCAATGGAGGCTTGACCATCCTGCCTTGGTTTTCAACATCCCTTTGGGCAGAAATCTCCCTAGGCTTATTCTGCATTACAAACCAATCTGGGACCCCATGTACCCACGAACTTGCTGACTCAGATGTTGAACTGCTTTTTTTAACCTTCGAAGCCATCTTCGAAGCTGGCTGTGAAGGCAAGTGTTTGGCTCTGACCTCATGTTTTGAGCCTGATTCAGACCTTCGATGCAGATAGCCACTTTCTGTCCTACGTGAGGTTGGTCTAGGGGGCCAATCCCTAGCTTTGATCCCCTGAAATGAGCCTCTCTCCAGTCTTCTTTCAGAATGACTGCTCTCCATTCTGTAATAGTTAGGTGGCCTGGATTCATGTAAGGGCCTCTTGCCTTTAGCATGGATTCTGTCCACTGCAGGCTCAACCACTGGTGGTCGCTGCCTATTACTAGCCGGATACGGCCTTTTGTTGTAAGCGTTGGTTGATTTAGGACGTCTCTGAACATCCCTGTAGTATTGTTTCCCATCAATTGGAAGCCCCTTCAACCATTTATAACTCAGTCTGCACCTAGGACACATCCTCTGCATTACAGCTGCTTCCAAGGAATCATCATCCAATGCTTCTTCATCTGAGTGTTCCTTCTGGTGCGAGAAACCTTGTCCAACGGCTGGTGGGTTTCCAGTGTCCTTCTTGGTAGTTGTCTGGTTGGCAATATGCATCTGCACATTGACCTCTTCCAACTCTTGCAGAGATAGATTCTGGAAGTTTGGTACAACCACATTAGCTGTGCTTTCTCCGACTTCTGGAAACGGGTTGCTGTCAATCCCCATGACCTTTTCTGTTTTGGCTGGAAATTTCAAACTCCCTTTCCGAATTTGTTCTTGGATCCTGTCTCGAAAAACAATGCAGTTTTTAGTCGAGTGAGACCAAGAGTTATGCCATTTACAATATACTTTTCCCTTAAGTTCATCTGGAGATGGCAGTTTTACTCCTTTAGGTAACTTAAGGAAATTGGCCGCAAGCAAATGATCAAAGATGTCATCTGCTTTTGTTAAATCGAAAGAGTATTTTCTGTGAAAGTCTTTCTTTTTAAACTGCTGGTCAATTGTTGTATCCTTATGAATTAATGCTTCACAGATTACAGGTTCTTTGCCCACAATCTCCGCTGCATCGATCTCATAATTAGGATCTCTATAATATGTCTTGTACGACGCATTATTTCGATCTTGCTCTTCCTCTAGTAATGCTTCGTATCTAGACACCTTATAGGTCAGTTCCACCAAATCTCTGAATTCAGTCGAGTCAAACTTCTTTCGAAGCCTGAACTCTAGGCCGTTTTGAGCCAATCTTACAAATTCTGATTCTGGCAGGATGACTCTACATTTATTTCGAGCCCTTTTAAATCTGGCAACAAACTGAGTAGCCTTTTCTTCAGGCCTTTGACTCAATCTAGCCAAGTCTGCCATAGAAACCTCTGGCTCTGATTGGAAGAATTGGGCATGAAATGCCTCTTCCATTTGTTGCCAATTTTGAATGGAGCCAGGTGTAAGGTTGATGTACCATACAAACGCTCCTCCAGTTAGAGAATTTGGGAATAATCTTAGTTTCATAAAGTCATGATTAGTAAATTCACCGCATTGAGCAGCAAACCTAGCAATATGCTCTATTGTTGACTGATTTCCAGTCCCATAGAAAAGGGTAAAATCTGGTATCCTGAACCCCCTTGGGTATTCATGTACCCTATCTACCCATTCTGGGTATGGTTTTCTGTATACAGGAGTCTGGACCCCCCGAGCCATCGGTCCACACATCTCCCTAACAATATCAGCAATTTGGTCCCTAGGGACCATATTTTGTGCCTGTTGAACCACTACTGGAGGGATAAACACAGGATTTGGTGGACAAACTTGTGCTTGCGGTCCTCTTGGTCCATAAGGTGGTACATTTGGGACTGGTTGCCCCTGTGGTGCAGGTTGCTGTTGGGGGTGTGGGTAACCCCTTTGAGCCTGTCCTGCGAAAGGGCCTGCGAAAGGTGCTGGGACAGGTGTTGTGTCCCTTCCATTTGCAGGCCAACTTTCCAACCCCCCGGGTATAAATTCGAATAAGGGATTATTATACCCCCTAGTGCCAGGTATGGCTTCGAACATGGGATTTGTAACCATTCTTACGCCAGTTTCTTGTACTTGACCAGATCCACCAACTTGTGTGGCTTCATTGTTAAGTACTGAGGCATTTTGGCCTGCTATAGGCCTCGAAATGGGTTCATACCAAGACTGAGGTGATGGTCTTTCATAGTTCTGGTTACTAGCTTGACCATTAGAATGTCCATTAAATTGCATAGGCTGTTTATCTCTAGCCAATCTTTGCTGAGGGACATTTAAAACTTCCTCTGTGTGTCTTGTGTTTGTTGGTTGGTGGTTATTCATTCGATCCAAAAAGGATGTTGCCCACCTTTCCATTATGTTCATTAATTGTTGTCCCATAGCATCTACTAAGCCATCCCATGGATTGGTTGGCTGAATAGATGGAACAGTGGATGGTCCAATTCCTTGGTTTTGTCCAATATTATGAACATATGGTTCTTGTCCCGAAGTACTAGTCTGTTCGACCATAGGTTCGGATAACATGGGAGTTTCCACAAGATGTGTTACCACATTATCCTCTGGATTAGGTATTTCTACCTCTCCTTCTACGCCTTCTTCCAAGCGTTCATTTTCTCCCTGTCGTCTTCGTCTAGCCATTTTAACAGGTCCCATCGGGTGTGCCAAAAATATATGTTGGCTTTTTGGCTTTTCGAAGGGTATTTTTGTAAATGCGAGCGTGCCAGCAAGGATCAATCAGTCCTTACAGAAATTATAATTGCCAACCAGTTATCAGACGATTGTGTTTTAGTTCTTTCAGCCTCAATGAAGAGGACTTTTACTGGTGGCTTGACTTAGGAGAAATTAAGAGAAAATAACAGTTAACATGAAGAACAATGGAAGTATTTCATTAAAATGAATACTTACAATGATCCAAACTCAGCCTCGAAGAGGTTTACAGTGACGATCTACTTGAAACTACTCCTATGAATCGAAGTGCAGAACAGGTATTTAAAGTGCAAGAAAGGTAAAGACTGGTAATGTAAAAAACTGGAAAATAAAATATGTAAAGTAAGACTGGTTTGTATGATCTGAGTCTGGGGGTTTTTTCTGGGGACCTCCTTGCTATTTATACTCCTCAAGGATGACCATCGAACTCACTTCAAACTGTCGAACTGCTCCTCCATGATTGCTGATCATGCTGCCTTAGAAGTAGTTCCACTACGCCTTTTCTTGCAGTTGAACTTTCCTCTTGTATTTGAATTTGAATATGAGCAACCGTTGAAGCCACGTCATCTTGTATCTCTTTATTGATCCTGTGCTACTCAGATCACGTAAGAACCAATTTTCACTGCCACGTGTACGATCAAGATCGAAGACTTGAGTAGTCTCCCCATACTATCCTTGCTTTGCCACGTGTCGAACTGTAATTGGCTTTTACAAAATATGTAGCCAACAGATATTGTTGAAAGCATTCACAGAATGTTTATTCTCCTCTGCAGCTCTTCTCAGCTTTATAGAAGGTCCTCCTTTTACCCTGCAGAGGCTTTGTGAGGTGATCATACTTGTCCATTATGAGTATCATGTTTCATTTTGTTGTACCCTGCCTAATAACTTCAACAATCTCGTAATTGGTTACTACTGTGCACTGAATTCTGGTGATGGTTCAAACCTTATTTGAGGTTTTGAATCAGTGGAATCCCAAATTTTATTTGTTTGTTAGTTTTGGAGATTGCCTTGTTGAGGGAAGGGCATCCTAGGGTTGTTTCATGTTGGGCTTATTTTTGCTGAAACAATTGCTTACTGCTCTCTATGTTTAAATATATGTTATGCCTAGCAAATATCTGTATCTAAGTCGTGTTATGTTTCCGTATGACTTATTTCATTGAACCTTCTGTGAATCAGATCCTTTTGAGTGCGAGAAGCATTTATCCAAATCTCTTGAAACTTGCTCTAGCACTAGAAAAGGTATGTAGGTGTGTTTTTTGGTTTGGCCTATTTAAAATGGCATCTTGAATTTTTTACATGCGTGAAATATTGCTGAAGTAGACAATATGTCTTCAGGAGTGCATTGACATTTGCATCTATTATTTCCTTCTGAAAAGTGAATCTTTGCTGAGGCCTGACTGCAAACAAATTTTCAAATATAGTAGAGCTACTCAAGGTCCCTTTCCTTAGAATAGCATGTTTCAGCTAGATGTTTAATATCATGTATGATTTGAACAATTTTTCAGGGTCTATTAGCTAGTAAGTAGTTAGAAAAGCCATATATAATGCATATGTGCATATATATATAGTAGTTAATTTTTTATGTTTTTTTGTAATTAAAATATTAACACAATTATATTGTCATTAATTATTTTTATTTTGTTATTTTCAGATATTTCGGGAGTAGCAGTTTGTTTCTTATGGAATGCAGGCGTGTAAAGATTAAAATATTAACCCACGGAAGAATCATATGATGAAAACTTTTGTTTTTAATTTATGTTATTTAAATTTGTAAACAACATTATATATGTATGATGCGACATTATGTAGTGGCATAATTTTTATTGTTATGAATTTTTATTTATGTATTGTTATGAATGGAACAACATTATGAATTTTCATCATGTGCCAATTTTTGTTTATGTATGTATTTATATTATTATGTAATTTTCGGTTTTTTTTATAGTTATTTTTTATTTAATACAGGTTATTTTTATATTTTTAATAATTTTAATACAGGTTTTTTTTTTTAAATTTTTTTTTGAGACGGCAAAACACCCCGTCTCAAAAAGTAAATTGAACTAGGCTTTTTGCGACAGCACCAATACTGTCGCAAAAGGAAGGGAATTGAATTGAAAAATAAGGCCTTTAGCGACGGTATCATTACCGTCAATAATAGTCATTAGCTACGACACTTTTAGCGACGGGTATTTTTGCCATCGCAAAAAACCCTTTTAGCGACGGCAATACTGTGCCGTCGCAAAAAAACTCAGATTTTCCACCATTATTGGCGACAGAAATTTTCCGTCTCAAAAAAGGAATTTTCCCGTCGCAAAAACAAAGGCAACGGCACTTGCCGTCACTAAAACCCTTTTCCAACCCCCTTTGTTGCGACCCCCACTTGCCGTCGCAAAAAGTCATTTTACCGTCGCAAAAACCTTTTGAGACGGCGTTTGGGGCATTTGCGACGGCGTTTTGCCGTCGCAAAAAACAAATTTTTTTGTAGTGAATGTTTAATACTTGTTCAACTTTAATAATATGAACAAATAGATTTTGTTCAAATATAAATAATTGAACATTTTGTGAATACTCAACTCTGTGTGTTTACGGAACGAATAAGTCATTATTGTAAAGATGAACAACGGTCTTTTATTTCAAATCAATACGAACAAAATAAATAATAAAATAAATTGACATTTTCATTACTGCTTTTTGTGACACTCCAAATGTTTTATTAATTTAACACCACGTTAATATTAAATTTTGAAAGAGTGTGATTTAAGAAGTTAATTGTTATTAAATTTTGGAGGATTAGAATTAAAAATTTTGAGGATGACATTTGTTGTAAAATCCCTTATTTTTATAATTAAAAATAATATATTTTTTTGAATTTTATGTATAATTATTCACATTATTTTAAATTTAATAAACTATATATTTTTATACTAAAAATTATTTTAAAAAATATTTTTAATTTTATATTATTATTTGATATTATTTTCTGAACATTATAATATTTTATTATATTTTTCTCTCCATTTTTTTGAAACCGAATTACATTAAAACGTTCTATTTTACTTAACATACTTGATACCCACGCCACGCCTGTCCCTTGCTGCCCACGGCTCTCTCTCCCTATATATATATATATATATCTATATATATCAATCATATCCGAATCATCCATCATTCCTAGTAGGGGTGTTTGCAGTTCGGTTGCAACCGCAGAACCTCCAATCCGTCATTCATCCACCGAATGGGTAGATTGAAAAAAATTAATCCGCATTCGTCCGCTGGATTGACAGATACAGATTGGCGGACGGATGCAAATTGGTTTAACGGTTTAAACTTTTACACATTTTGAACATAATACAATAACTTGTTAACTTTTTTTTTTTTTTTTTTTGTGTAATAATAATTCAACTCAATATAACCAAAAGATTATCAAGTAAATTGTCAAATACCAATAATAAATAATATAAGAAAACCATTCATTATCAAAATTATTTCATTACTTTTTTTTTATTCAAAAATTATTTAATTTTTTTTTAAATGACAAAATCTTATATTTTCCACACAAAAATACAAAATATCAACCCTTGTCATTTGATAAAAGGATTTCTAAATTGAAAACACAACAGAATACCTAAACTCTTTTTTAATTGAAAACACAAACACAATATCTAAATAAATTGAAAATTCAAAGTCTTACAAATTAATAGGAGTGCTTGCATTTTGACAGTTCGGTTACGGCCAAAGGAACCTCAAATCCGTCATTCGTCCAAAACTAGACGAATTGAAAAAAAATCAATTCACAACCATCCGCTCATCATTATACATCCGTCCAGAATGCGGTAGATCGGTTCAGTTCAGTCGGTTTGGACGAATCGAAATAGCCACTGCTCACCCCTAATTCCCGGCAGGTCTCTTTTTCTTTTTGGGTAAATCACACTGACACTCCTAAAATTTTTATTTAATACAAATTTTTTTTTCACATTTAAAAAATTACATTTTTCTTTTGGAGATTTGTAATTTTATTATAAATTGTCCCCTGAGTTGCTGATGTCATGTCCTAAAATTTTCTAAATGACTATTTTACTCTTTTTCCTACCATTTTTTTCTTCTTGTCATCATGGCTATATTATAGAACTTTCCATTATTAAACTATACCTAAACATATTCTTATTGAGTAATAATAAACAAATATAAAATTTATATAAAATTTTTAAACACAATGATATAGTTTAATGGTGACCTTTCACTTTAAAACAAAACACTCATAAACATGATTTATATTTACAACAATATCACTATCATAACATTTTTATGATATTTTTTTTTGCATAAATTTGTATATATGAGTAGAATTTTTCATTTTTATTTCTACCATCATTTTTCTTTCTCGTCTATTCATCTAAATTTATTACAATATTACCAAACACCATCATTCACATTTAGGCCAAGTTTGGCATAACCTAAATAATACAAAAAGTCAAAAAGTACTATCCTATTTAAATCACATCATCTTATTTAAATCACATCACCTCTCTAACACATTACATCAAACCCAACCCAACCCATATAAGCCAATAAGTCAAAAAGTGGGTTGGGTTGGGTTTGATGTGATGTGTTAGAGAGGTGATGTGATTTAAATAAGATGATGTGATTTAAATAGGATAGTACTTTTTGACTTTTTCTATTATTTAGTAGATGTCAAACTTGGCCAGTATAACTGAATTTTCGTATTTTTATATTAGGTGAGTTTAAAAAAAATTATAAAATATTATACTTCTTAAGTACATCTAGATTAGGTGTAAAATAAAAATAAAAATTGCTTAAAATATTAAAAAAATCAGTAAAAATAAAAAAATATATGAAAAATAAAAAAAATTCAACTTTTTGTGTGAGTTAAACCAAAGAAAATATTGTTATTTTTCTTGAAACAACATGAATAAAATATCAGTATTATTTTATTATTTTATATGTATAAAGGCTAATAAGTAAATATGCCATTTTAATCTGACAATGAGATAAGTGTAATTTTTAAACGTGAGAGAAGAATCGTATTAAATAAAAAATTTAGGGGTGTTTCTTTTTCTTTTCGGCTTTTTCTCTTTTTCACCGAAGTTGTTTTATTACCAAAACTTTGAATTTAATTTGGGAGTATTTAGTGGATCATAGTAAACAAAAAGTAAAGTTGGAATAAATATTAAGGTGAGTTATATTATAAAGTTGAAATCAACATTAAGTAATATTATATCTTGCGTTGTCACAAATTATTTTATGTAAATTATGCTTTATAAATTATATTAGCACTTCAAATATATTATTTGTCTAATGAACCATATTCGTTTAAAAAGAAAAATCATAGATATAGCTGTTTATTTAAATCTAATTTTGATTTGATATTGGATGATATATTTTATAAGTATCACCATGGAGGTCCTATTCCTTGGAGACTTAAATAACCATTAGCTCTTTGATTAGTCACTTTTAATGACTCTTTTTTTATTATGGATCTATTGACTCTCTGTTCTATTCTGTACTGTGATTATAATTATTTTGCATATACGATTTCTGAATTATATTTATGCTATTTAAAATAATTTATTTATTTGAACCAAATTATTTACTATTTAGCCTAAATAATTATCTATGATAATTTTTATATCCTTATACTCTTTGTATAATATTTCTCAATCTATCATGTGTTTATAACTATTATACATTTTCAGGGGATGAGACTTAGGGAGGTGTTGTTAATCCTATATTCATAAATTTTAGAAGTAGCAGGGTCAGATTTGGAGTAGACATGATACACCTTATATACTTATAAACATTAGTCTACTGTGACAATATAAGTAAAAAAAAAAATTGAGGTATGTTTAAATAAAATAAATAATGGGGCACCTTTTTATTTTACTCCGTTATGTTATTAATCTGTTAAATTTAGAATTAACCTTTGATAGCCCTAGTTATGATGTGTTGCGACATCTAACTTTTAAGTACCGGGGTTGGATCGTGACAGTTTTGTTCCAAATCAATGTTATTGATAGTAAGTAAATATTTAAAACCAATTGATTTTAATGTTTTAAAACCCTAAATATTCCAAAATAATAATATTTTGAGTTTAAAAAATAAAAAATATATATTTGTTTTAGGTGATAGTGTGTATAGTGATATTTGTGTTTTCATATGTGAATTATTAAAATAAGTATATACACACCAATATTGTTTTTAATAATCATTTTACTTGAAAATATTATTCTCATATAAATTTAATAATTAAATGATATGTATTAAAAGAATTGATGGTGTGTAAATAAAGGGCAATTTCGGAAAGATGATTAAAAGTTATCTTCCAATTTTTAATCTATTTTGGGTCACATCATTTCTCACATTTTTTACATATTTTTTAAAAAAAAATCAAAAAATCAATATTTAATCATCTTCTTAAAATAACTCAAAATTATCCTTAATTTGATATAACACGTTATTTATTTATTTTAAGACCGAACCAAGGTCGGTCTATCCGGGTTACATTATCTGGCCCGTTTGTTTAGGGAGTTAGAGTTGGGATTGAGATTGTGATTGAAATGGAGATGAGATCCACTATATGTTAGGTTTGTTTTGGGAGATGGAGAAGAGATTTGGTTTGGGATGTTCTAAAAAAGTGCACTTTTTGACTTATATGGGTTGGGTTTGATGTGATGTGTTAGAGAGGTGATGTGATTTAAATAAGGTGATGTGACTTAAATAGGATAGTTACTTTTTGAATTTTTGTATTATTTAGATTATACCAAACTTGGCCTCCCTTAAGATTAGTACGG
The DNA here is from genome assembly GCA_030407325.1 of Camellia japonica. Lineage (NCBI taxonomy): Eukaryota > Viridiplantae > Streptophyta > Magnoliopsida > Ericales > Theaceae > Camellia > Camellia japonica. The sequence continues at coordinate 42,162,953 of JAPPVO010000016.1, read as the reverse complement.
GCCTTAGGGAAGGTATTAGGATGGAGACTTGAGACTTGATATTAGAAAACTAATCCGCTGTAATATTTTTTTTATTTTTTATTTTTTTACATATTAGGCATTTTTTTGAATATTAATATTTAATTTTTTATATTTTTCGTTATGTAAAAATTATAATTTTATTTATTACATGTTAAACATTTTTTTAAAACATTAATATTTAATATTTTTATATTTATTTTATTATTTTATATTTACCTTATATAAAAATAATTTAACATTTCCTATACTAACAACTATTCGTTTAGGAACATGCTAATTTAGTAATTTTTTTGGCTATTTAGCTAAAATAAGAGCTAAAAAAAACTAGTATGTTTGGGATGACTTTTTAGCTTTTTACGAAAAGATGTACAAAAAGTAGATAGAAAAGTGAATCTCTGACTTTTTGATATAAGTTATTAATTTTTTAACTAATTTAATAACTTTTTGACTTTTTAACTAAAAAGGAGGTTCCAAACGAGGCCTTAATCACTTGCCTATTGAATCCCTTCGGACCTCCGAAAACAAACCGACTTCTGAGTCCATATTACAAAACCGAACTCGTTGTATTATCTCTCTCTCTCTCTCTGCCAATTGCCGTATCTCTGTTTCTCTCCAATCCATCGACTTTCTCTTGCTGTCTTTCGAATCTCAGAGAACAATACAGGTATGTATTCGATCTCTCTAAAATTCATTAGTTTTTTTCTTATATTTTTCTATTTTTTCTCCAATAGTTTCAGTTGTCAAATCTGTTTCGATCTCTAATTGAGGACCAATTCGAACCAAAAAAGGAACGAATTGTATTCTATGTTTGCATTCAAATTTCGCTGTTAGCTGTATTAGATTGATTGTCGAAACATCACATAGTTTGAATTTCTTGTAATGAAAACCCTTGATTTTTTGTATCCCCAATAGATAAACCCTAAAATTATTCTGCTTGAAGAACTCCTATACTTATTTCTCTCCTTCTATTCTGTTAATGATCTGGATTCGAATTTGAAATTGAAATTTCTAGGTTGTTAATAATCGGGGTTCGAATTTATTTTGAATTTCAATTTCAATTTGTCTTCTGTCAAGATCTCAAAGCCTTATTGGTCTCTATCTTTGCCTCTATAGGGTTGAGTTTGTTCTTTCGGATTTCAAGATGCCAGCAACAGCAGGTAGGGTTCGTATGCCTGCGAACAATCGGGTGCACAGTAGTGCTGCCCTACAGACTCACGGTATATGGCAGAGTGCCATTGGGTATGACCCTTATGCTCCCAATAAGGAAGACAACAAGAGCTCCCAGCAGAAGTCTTCTACCACAGAACCGGAAGGTGAGAACGCGTATGCCAGCTTCCAGGGATTGCTCGCACTAGCCCGTATAACTGGTTCTAATGCTGATGAGGCTCGTGGAGCCTGCAAGAAGTGTGGGCGTGTTGGGCATCTCACCTTTCAGTGTCGGAATTTTCTTAGTGTTAAGGATGATAATAAGGATAAAGACCCGGATGCAATTGAGGCAGCAGTTTTGTCGGGGTTGGATAAGTTGAAGGGTAATGGGGGTAGGAGTAAAACTGCGGTTGAGAGCTCAGAGGAAAGTTCTGAGGAGGAGGAGAGCGAGAGTTCAGATTCTGACTATGATTCCGAAATTGAGAAGGCTATTGCGAATAAGTATGGAAAGAAGGGTAGTAGCAAATTGAACTCATCAAGAAAGAAGAAAAAGGATTCGGATGATGATGATGAATTAGATTCTAGGGATAGGAAGAAAAGGGGTAGGTCAAAGAAGAGGAGAAGTGGAAAGAAGTCACATACTGATTCTGACAGTGAGTATGAAAGTGGGAGAAAAAGAAGGAAGGAGAAGAGGAGGAGGAGGGATGAGTCATCAGATGAGGATGATGAGCGACGATATCGGAGGAGGAAAAGTAGGAAGGACAAGAGGAGGAGGAGGAGTCATCAGCATTCTGATGATTCAGATGCATCTGAAGACTCTGCCAGAAGACGCAAGCGAAAGAACAGGAGGGCAGCTTCACCATCTGTTTCTGATGTTAACGGCTCAGAAGATTCTTGGGTTGGCAGAGACAGAAAGCGTTCTGAGAAGAGGAGCAGGAAACACCGTCATGAAGAGGACTAGTAATTTTCTGGAAGGTAATAGATATGTTCTTGGTTTCTTGTTCCTTCGTGTGATATGGAATGACATGCTTTTATACTTCATTTATGCTTTTTGTTTTTTTTTTCCCGAACTTGAAGATGATTGCTTCTTACGATGTAATCTTCAAATTATCCAAAATAATATTCTTTTTTGTTTGTTGCCTCTCCCAAAGTCCAAGTTGAAACTTTCTCAGTTCAATTGCATATTGTCTTATGCAAATGATTGTGATTGCATGTGTGAATGTGCTTATTCAATTACCCCTGTAAACTTCCTGAATTCTGCTCATGTTCAATTTAGCTTGTCTATGTGGGATTGTCATAACCTGTTTATTGTATTTTTTATCGACATTTGGTTGCTTCTCATTCCATTTTTTAAACTTTAGATCTTTTATAATTAGTGAGGTAGTGCACTGCACAGACAGGTCACAGGATATTGTGGTCAAAATTACACCTGTATAGCTGTGTAGAGAAGGAAATCTGGCCTTGATAGCCTAGACATTTTATGACATGTGGTGGTCTACTAGTGCTTTAGTATTCAGGTTCATTATTTCAACTTAATGGTACTTTTCATAGCTACCCCTTCAAAATTTAAGTATTCACATAGCTTGTGGGCAAATTCTCAAAACTACTAGCCCAAAAAGATAATTAAGGAAGATTCTTTTTTTTTTTTTCTTTTTCTTTTTCTTTTTTATATTCACTTCTAAAGTGGACAACAGCCTTGAATGCCCCCAAAGAGAGGAAGACTCCTAATGAGTTGAAGTGCTATAGTTAGAACATCTAATAAAATGACAACTTCAGAACATAGAAACTTTTATATAAACACCAGAAAACAAACGCTTTTAACTCGTCAAGTGACTCAACTAATCCTAACCAAGAATAGGAAATAACAAATCCTTCAATGGAACACATAAAAATCTAGCCATCAAGTATGTCTAATCTATAAAATCACTTATTCATACCTGTCGGAAAGAAATTGATTATAAATGTAATTTCTATGGATATTCTCCCGTTTCTTTTGCATTGTCATGCATGGTGGATTTACCTATTTATCCAATTTTATTATCATAGGTTTCTTTTTAAGCTGGACTGACATTGAGTGATAAATTCAAGTCTTTAAAACCATTCTGATACTACTTGACTGAAACAAAACCCCTTGGCCCCCAACCATTTGGGGTAGGTTACGTGAATTTTGACCATTCCTGCTCCAATTCGATTTTTGATTAGGTGACAAATTTTGCTTATAATGCTAATCTAAATTAAGATTGCTCTTATTTTAGAGGTGTTTGATTTGTATTTACATGTCAAATCCATCTTAAAAAAGAATGTATTGTGATAATTATGTAAAATGAATTATGTTTAAAATGAGGTTAGTTTAAAGATTGATACTGAATATCGATATCTTCCTTTCATGTCCTTAATTTTTGCACTCCGTTATTTGCATGCAAACAATGATGTTTGTTGTATTATCAAAATTGCAAGAATTATGTACTTGCTTCTTTATTGATATTGGCAGGATTATGTTATTATTTGATTTTCTAGGAGCACACAATTTCTTAGATTGCACAACACTGTAAATTTAATTTTTTTTTATAGAGAACAAATGTAACATGAATGTTCCTTTAAAAATGACCCTTTCCCCCAGTTAGAGGATATCCATTGGACACTAAATTAACTAACAAAAGTTTTAGAAGGCACATTTGCTTTCTAAACCCAGTTGTGCCATTTGGGCCATTGTGTGAATGTTCTGAGCAGTCTGAGTTCTAAATGTTTCAATTATTATTTTAATGGAACTGTAATGTTTAGTGATTTTATCAAGGTGGAAGGTGCCAAAGGATAAGAGTAAAGCCAAGAAGGACATGTATTGAGGCAATGAGAAAAGGAGGACCTATTACACCACATGTCTAGACACAACCAATTTCTTCTCCTATCTCCCACCTTGAAAATTTTTCCTCTTAGCAAACTCATCCCATAGGGACCCACAATCTTGCCAGTGGATTACTCACCCAAAAAAATCTTGCCAGTGGACCAATTACCCCACTGTCCACTGTACTTGGCTTCCACCACCTTCCTCCACAAGCTGTCATGTTCAGTGGCAAACCTTCACAGCCACTTGCCCAATAAAGCCTTTTGGAACACTTCCAATCTCTGGATCCCCACATGCCTATGCTCTCTATACTCCCAACTGAACTTATCCCCATACTCCCAACTGAAAAGCCTTCTGTAATTTCTCCAATATCTTGGCCACTGAGGAAGGAATAGTAAGGATTGACATAAGATATGTGGGTAAGCTGAATGGAGTTCTCTTGACCGAAGTCAATCTGCCCTCCCTTGACAAGTATTGCCTCTTGCAAGAGGCAAGCCACCTCTTGCATTTCTCCACCACCACATCCCAAATAGGTTCAGCATTGAACAAGTCCCTAAGTCTCAAACCAAAGTAAGTAGTGGGCAAGGAATCCACATTGCACCTGAAAGTCCCAGTCAACTGCTCCATATTATCCACCACCGCAAGATTAATTAAAGCCATCTTGGATAGGTTAAAAAAAGCCTGGATACGGCCTCAAAGCACCTTAACATCCCCCCCCCCCCCCCCCGAAAAAAAAAAAAAAAAAAAAAAAAAAAAAGAAACTCCAAATAAATCGTGGCTGGCTAAGAAACTGTAATTGTGTAGGATACAACTGACAAAAGCATATATGTTCATATGGTGACTAGTTATATATGCAAAAACATCAGATCCGGCTCAGGTTGGCTCAATCTGGCTTAAGCTGGCCACCACCTCTGCTCTGGCATGTACCAAAGTTAAATCTGCCTTAATTATGTTAACCTAGCTTGAACCAAAGTATTCAGTAACTGTCCCAAGCCTCAAAATAGGTTGGGTTGGGCTAGTTCAATAAACAGGTAGAACTTTTTGAAAATTAATTTTAAGGACTAATTTTCCATGAGTCAAAACCAATATGTTTTAACTGGCAAAAATTGAATAGATATTTAACCATTAGAACAATGTGTGTAAACATGCACCAAATCTTTGCAAGTCCCTTTTTCCATTGTTAATGCCCAAGTACTTGTTTTCTAGGCAGCTCAATGCCCAAATCGCACACGTTTTTGTCCTAATAAAACAAGTATTTTTGCTATTGATTGAGGCAAGAAATTGTAATCCCAAAAGTAATGGTTTGTGATGATATGTTTCATGTTTGTTTTCCCTTATGTGTTTGAATTGCCTTAGAATGCTTGATACCGTTTGTGTTCAGCCTGTGCTGGTTGGCTTTATGTGAAGTTTGACAGAAAACTTTAGGCCACGATGGTAATAGAATCACAAAGTTATCATATGTTTTGCATATTCAAAATTTCAAAACCAAGACGAGCAATGTTGGTCAATGCAAGCAAAAGCTATTATTTTTAAAAGCAATGACCATGTGCACCTTCATTTAGAATTGACAATAAAACCATCAACATCACCAAATGGAGATGCTATTACACAGCACTAATGGTATCTTCTGGTTTTTGTATCACTGTCATTGCCTAGTTTAGAAGATAGTCTATTGCTTCTAACTACTTCAAAGTTTTTTTTTTTCATTTTTTTTTTATATTTAAATTGTTCAACACAAGGTGAATTAATAATCTTGGACACTTTATCTTATGCAGCTGCTTACCTTTTTATTCAATCATTTTAAGCCCTTTTGTCTTGTGCAGCAGATTAACTTGGTCTTGAATGATTTTTAGTTCCTGGTTGATTTTGTTTTCAAATGTCATATTTTGTCATCAGAGGTTACCCACCCTATGGATGGTTTTCAAAGTGTGCTGGTTAATCGCCATTACTAACTGTCGAGCTTTATCAGTTTTGCAGGGACCTTGGAGCATGAATTTGATGATATCTTGGAATTTTATCTTGGATCACCAATGGCAGACAGACTAAACTTGTATCAGCTATTTATCTAAAATTCTTAGTGCGTATGTTTCTATTTCCGAATAGACATGTGTTCAGGTGTTTGACATGTTATATTATAACTGACTTGTTTTCTATTTGAATTGAAGTATGCTTTCCGTATTGAATGTTTTATTACAAGACTACATATATTTTAGATGGTTATAAATATGATTTTTACAATATTCGGAGTTGGGTGGTTCAATAAAATCATATTATCAGGATGAGAAGGGGATCATTATTTGCGATTGATCTGTTGGTTGTTCAACATTTTATCTATCAATGCCATCTTGAAATAAATTTATGGGCAAATTACAACTCGTTACAATTTGCATTGTGTCAATTTAGTTTATGTAATTTTACTTGTATCAATTTTGTTTTTGAATTTTTTATGTTGTGTCAATTTAATTACTTTTTTAGAAATTGAATTAAAATTAAATTAGTCAATTCAATCTGAAAGGTTACCGTTTAATTTGAAATGAATCATTATTTTTTGAATGGATAATTTTGTCAATTTTTTTTTAATGAATGTTATTAATTGAATTAAATTTACATAATGTACAAAAATTGAATGGTAATGTTGATATAATTAAATAAATACAAGAGGTAAATTACAGATAATGGATATAATTTGGTTGAAATTTATTAAAGTTTGTCAAAATAGTAAGGGAAATTTATTAGAAAATCATCTTTTAATACTTATATCTTAATTAGTTTATAAGATATTCTTATATTTTAATAAGTCTCATTATTTCGAACATTTGATCAACTAAATTCTAATTCTTATATTTGAGGCATTTTATAGAAAATTTTATCCTTATAAATATTTTTTTGACCCTTAGCAACTTGGTCCCATTAAATAAATTTGACATTGTAAATATTTATATTATAGAATATTCACACGGTTAATGTAAATATTAATGCTTCTTTATCTTATTATTATTATTAGATGTATTTTGAAAATTATGTCACCCATAAAATTATTAAAATATAAAAAAATAATTTAAATTAAGTAAAATATAAATTAAAAAAATAAGGAAAAAAACTAAAAGAGATACATATGCATGTGATAAAGCATTCTTTTCTCTCCTCCGGTTGTCAATTTTTGTCCTCACTTTTGTAATTAAGCTATCGTTGTCGCTCTTCTACTGGTCCATGCATGAACCCTATCGGATCAAATCATCAATTTAAACTACGGTAGTGATTGGTAGCTCGAAAGTTACGACTCGAATGTAGCTCGAGGGTCAAAACGATGTCGTTTTGATCCTTTTTTTTTTTTTTTTTTTTTCCTTTTCTTTTTCTTATTTTCGACTTCACTTCATCTTCTCTAATTTTTTTTTTTTGCAGAAGAAGAAGACCAGGAAGAAGGAAGAGAGCAGGAGGGAGGGAGGGAGGGAGGGAGGGAGGGAGGAGGAGGAGGAGGAGGAGGGAGGAGGAACTTGAGGGGGCCATTAAAATGGCGGTGGCGAGGCGAGGCAAGCAGCGGCGGAGGCGAGGCAGGCCGGCGATCGCTGGTGCTGCGACGATCGGCGGCAGCAAGGCGACGGAGGAGTTGCGACGAGGACGGCAGCGGAGGCGGCGGAAGGCGACGACGGACTCCAAACCACCAGTCCCTCTCCCTCTCTTTCTCTCCCTCTCCCTCTCGAGCCATTTTCGAGCCTAGTAGCTTCGAGCTACCAGGCATTTTCCTTTAAACTATGGGTCTAGAATTGTTGAACCCTACGGGATCAGATCATCAATTTAAAGTAGGGTGATGATTGAGAGCTTTAGAGCTGGGTTTAGTGACTTTGAAATTTTTTTTAAAAAAATTTTTTTTTTTAAAAAGGATAAAATATCACATCAGAGCTTCTTTAAAACTCATGTTTTAGAGTTCCAAAACATATTTGGTCCTATTTGGTGCAATTTAAAAGTTACTTATTTCAGCTTTCAGTTTAATTTAAGCTATTTTGATGTGTTTGGTTTAGCTTATAGCTTATAACTTATACCTTTTTGGAAGTCAAAAATCAGCTTATTCTTTGAGTGGGGCAGGAGATACTTAATTTATAAGTTAGAAATCAGTTTATGTTCATAGTTATAAGCTATAAGCTGTTTAGACATAAGCTATAAGCACTTTCCCACAGTTTTACCAAACAGGGGTCTGGAATTGTTAAGGTAATACTACGAATATATAGAGATTTTAAGAATTAATTTTTTATTTCTTTTTTTTATTTTGGTAAAAATTAAAATTTTTTATTTCAAAGTAAAGTCTTGTTGCAAAAATATTTAGGAACTAATTCATGTTATCGTGAGAGTTGTCATTAATGAGAAAATAATTTGGTACTAAAAATATTTATTTTTTGAAATAATTTTTGGTCTCAAAAGGATAATGATTTATCATTAACTATTTAATTTTATCACTAACAATACAATATTAACACTTTCAAAATATTATGGGCCTGTTTGGTAACGTTTACGTTTACGTTTTCAGTTTATATTTACAAAAATTTTATAAACTAGTTTTTATTTATTTTTAGAAAAACATAAACTACAAACGCGTTTGGTTTAGACAAAATGTTTAAAAAATTTTAAAAATATAAAAAAGAGTGAGAAATGGCAAATGGTGGCGGGTGGTGGGTGGTGACGAGTGGTGGCGGCGAAAGACGGTGGTGGAAAATGGTGGCAGGTGGTGGGTGATGGTGGTAGAAAACGGTAGTGGAAAGTGGTGGCAAGTGGCGGGTGGGTGGGTGGTGGTGACAAAAGACAGTGGTGGAAAGTGGTAGCAAGTGGCGGGTGGTGGCGGCGGCGGAAGACGGTGGTGGAAAGTGGTGACGGGTGGGTAGATGGTAGTGGCAGGTGGGTGGTGGATGGCGGGTGGGTGGTGGTGGTGGATGGTGGGTGGTGGTGGCGGGTGGGTGTCAGGTGGTAGCTAGTGGGTGGTGGTGGCGGGCGGATGGATGGTAGTGGCGAGTGGTGGGTGGGTGGCAGGTGGGTGGTGATGGCTGGAGGCTGGTGGTGGCGGGTGGTGGATGGTGGTGACAGATGAGTGGCAAGTGGTGGTGGCGGGTGGTGGTGGCAGGGGATGGATGGTAGTAGCGGGTGGTGGTGGCGAGCGGATGGATAGTACTGGCGGGTGGTGGGTGGTGGCGGGTGGGTGGTGGTGGTGGTGGTGGTGGCGGCGATGGCGGTGGCGGTGGCGGGGGGTGGGTGGTGGTGGCGAGTGAGTGGCAAGTGGGTGGTGGCTGGTGGGTGGCAGGCGGGTGGTGGTGGCGGGTGGCAGGTGGGTGGTGAGTGGTGGTGGCAGGTGGTGGTGGTGGCGGAAGACGGTGGTGGAAAATGGTGGCGGGTAGTGACTAGTGTTGGGTGGTAAAAAAAAACTCAAAACTCAAAACAGAAACATATTTTTTGAGTTTATATTTTTTGGCCAAATTTATAAACTGAAACCACTTATTTATAAATTAAAAATTTACAAAATAAATTTTTATTTAAATTTTTATAAATATAAACTAAAAATTAAAAACGTAAGTATTATCAACGGTACCTATGCAATTAACATTACAAAATCGGCAGTGATTGGTAGCTCGAATCACTGGCTCGAAATGTGGCTCGAGACCCAAAACGACGTCGTTTTGGGTCTCCAATTTTTTTTTTTTTTTTTTTTTCTTTTCTTTTCTGGTTTTGTCTTCGTTTTGCAGAACGAAGAAGAAGAAGAAGGGAGAAGAAGAGAAGGGAGGGGGAGGGGGGAGGGTGAGGGGGACTGGAGGGCCCCCTAAAAAATGGAGGAAGAAGACGGAGGGGTTGCGACGAGCTCGGCGATCTCGGCGGGGCTGCGACAAGCTCGGCGGAGGCGACGGAGGCTGCGACGAGCTCTGCTGGGCCGACGACCGACGGGCGGCGAGACGATCGGAGGCTGTCTCCCTCCCACGACGAGCCCTCCCTGCGACGATCGACGGTCTGACGAGGACGCCGGGCGAACGACCCACGGCGGGGCTGGGCTGCGACGAGGAGGACTTCCTTCCTCCCTTCCTCCTCTCTTCTTCCTCCCTTCCTCCTCTGTTTCCTCTCTTCTCTCCCTCTTTCTCCATTCGAGCCATTTCAAGCCTCGTAGCATTCGAGCTACGAGGCATTTCCCTTACAAAATGCTGATGCTTTAAACAATGGTTAACAGGGCATAAATGACGATGGGACTGCCAATTGCAATTAAAAATAAATAAAAAATAGTAGCAGAGATCTCAAAAATAGAGGAAGAGTACATAGTAAACAAAGTGGATATATATATATATATATTTATCCGTAACAGAGACACCGTTTGGCAAAATGTTGATGCTTTAAACAATGGTTAACAGGGCATAAATGACGATGGGACTGCCAATTGCAATTAAAAATAAATAAAAAATAATAGCAGAGATCTCAAAAATAGAGGAAGAGTACATAGTAAACAAAGTGGATATATATATATATATATATATTTATCCGTAACAGAGACACCGTTTGGCAAAATGTTGATGCTTTAAACAATGGTTAACAGGGCATAAATGACGATGGGACTGCCAATTGCAATTAAAAATAAATAAAAAATAGTACTCCCTCCGTCCCAAAATAATGGTTCCTTTTGGGGAATCCAACTTTTTTTGGTAGTACAATTATTGTATTTGGAAAAAGTTGGTTTTCCAAAATTATCCTTTTGATAGTACATTTTTTGAGAATATCAATGTCATAATTGTACTTTTTGTATTGTTTATTAATTTAAAAGAAGGGCAAAATAGGAAATTTGTATTATTTTTGTACTTGATTTTTAAAGAGGGACTAATATTTTGGGACAATGAAAAATGGAATAAGGGACTAATATTTTGGGACGGAGGGAGTAGCAGAGATCTCAAAAATAGAGGAAGAGTACATAGTAAACAAAGTGGATATATATATATATATTTATCCATAACAGAGACACCGTTTGGCAAGAAGAATATGGGTTTTTTTTTTGGCTATTTTAGTTACAAAAGATAAAATAGGTTATTTTAATCAAAAAAATAAAACATCACATCCAACCCATAATCATTACACTCTTCTCTCACAAAAAAAGTCAAAAAAGTTAAAAAGCCAAAAAATCCTTCTCAAACCAAACTTTTTAATCCAGACTAAAATAGCTAAAAAAGCTAAAAAACTAAAAAGCTAACCCACATCCCAAACCAAGCCAAAGTGGATATTTTTTTTTGGAACGATAACAAAGTGGATATTTTTTTTTGAACACTAACAAAGTGGATATTCGATTGCATGATTTCAAGCAAACTCATACTTGGCCAAGATTGAAAATGCCAAACTTCCCCAAAGTCCAATCCCATTCACCTTGTACATGCCAAAAATAAATAAATAAATGAATACATAAAAGGAGAAATTATAAATTAGTGTAAAAGATTAAAAATAATATAAAGATATGGAGGGTATAATTTTTTTTATGTAATAAAATAATAATAAAACGAGACACTTACCAATAGGTCTTATTTTTTAGATTTATTATCCATTAAATCATATTGATAAATTTATCACTATAAATTTATTCATAAAAACAAAAAAGACTGATAAATTTGTCAATAAAACTTAATAGGTAATGAATCTCAAAAGTAAAATCTATTAGTAATTTACCTTAATAAAAATTACAGCCCATTTTTTGGTAAATAAATTCGCCACTTTTGATTGTCTGGTATTTTTTAAAAAAAGATACACATTACCATCAAATATGAGTAGCATTTTGGTAAATGAACAATCAAACCCAATTATTCGTTAAGTTATGCTTACATCATAAGTTTAAATAATAATTTAACAAGGATACCAAATGCATGATCCCAACTACAAGTGGATAAATATTAGATTGGGTTAGGTTCGGGCTAGACTTATATTGTGCCTGTTTGGTGCAGCTTAAAAGCTGCTTATTTCAGCTTTCAGCTTAATTTAAGCTATTTTGATGTGTTTGGTTTTGTGGGGATATATTTTCTGAGTACCAACACGTGGCCGAGGTGACACCGAAATGTCAGCCGAGGTGCCACGTGTCGCGACAGTTACGCCGAGGTGATCTCGGGGTTGTCGAGGTTATCTCCGAGGATACCGGAATCCGAGATAAGTGGATAAGGGACAGGAGTCCTAGAAAGAAGAAAGACTACAAGATGGATATAGGTAAAACTCTCGGGGAGTCTATCCTTATCTCTTGAGGAGTCCAAGATGAGTCCAGAATTAGAGTCCATGGAAGTGGGACTTCTAGTGGGACTAGGATAGAGAAAAACTATAAAAGAGAGGCACCCCCGGCGGGTCTAAGGTACGCAATTTTAAGTCTTGAGCAGTAATTTAAGCACTTGTTTTATCTTTGAGAGATATTGACTTGATCGTCGGAGTGCCCCCGGGTGGAAGAACCACTGCCGGAGCCTTTTCTTTCTGTGCAGATTACAGGGTGCCATCTGCTCTGCCTGTGTTCTACAGCTGGATTACTAAGGAGGGCAGTGTGATCGGAAATTCACTCACACAATTTGGCGCCGTCTGTGGGAAAGAAAGAAGAGTAGATGGCCAGTAACGCGCAGAAGGAAAAGATTGGGGACAACACTCCTGCTGGGAGTGGAAGACCCGTCGACCCTAACGCTGAAGGAGGAGACTATAATGAAGAAGCACGTGATCAGAATCACGCAGAGAAGGGCGTCGGCCAAGATGGCGACACATCAAAGAAAGCGGACAAGGGCAAGTACTATAACGAGGACGACCTTCAGACCTGGAGAGACAGATGTCTGAGGAGGGACGAAGAAGTAAAGGAGATGACAAATAAGTTGGCAGACCTTCAATCGGTCGTCAACTTCATGATGCAAAATAACGTCATGCAGCCACCCTACCTGCTACAGGACACACCAATGCCAGCAGCAAACGCCCAGAAGAAGGGGCAGAAAGAAATCCCCGAAGCACCATAGCACACGAGGAGTGGAAGGCATTCTCACGGACCCTCCAGGGAAGTCGGCCGAGAAGAGCCGAGAAGAGAAGAGTCCCGAAGGACACATCGCGAGAAAGAAGCAGACCCCAAAGAACATCGGCATGTTCCGGGGCGAATATTGTGCTTCGATGCGTCCTGCGGGGAAGGATCGAAAAGGGGCCACCATGAGGCCGAGAGTAGTGCACCGAAAAGGCTGAAGTCCGGAGGCAGTCGGGCTGCAGGGAGAAGTAAAGAAGACTTGAGAGATTATCTCAAGAGGAAGCGAGAGAATGCCGGAGCCGAAGTAACCTCCCCGGTTAAGCCGAGAACACCATTCTCGACGGAATTGGACAGATTCGTCGCGCCGAAAAGATTCAGTATGCCGAGGTTCCAGATATATGATGGTAAGTCTGACCCTAACTTCCATGTTGGATTATTTTTGAATTCAATGGCATTGTACAGTGGGAACGAGCCGTTGCTCTGCAAAGTGTTCCCTTCATCCTTCGGGGAGATTGCATCAGACTGGTTCCACAAATTACCGAAGGGGAGCGTGAAGACTTGGGAAGGTCTGGCCGAGATGTTTGTGGCCAGATTCATAACAAACAAGCTGCAGCCATTAAGGGTGGATGCATTGATGGCTCTGAAGATCGGCAAAGACGAAAGCCTTAGGGCTTATGCAAAGAGGTACTATGAGGTGTTCAATAGAATACCTGAATACAACCAGGAGGTGGCCGTTGTGTCTTTCAAGAACGGCCTGAAGGATGATTGTCCGCTGCGGAAGTCTTTGGCGAAAACCCTGCCAAAGAGCATGGAAGAACTCATGGCGAGAATTGAGAAGTATGCACGAGCCGAGGAAGATACCTCGGGGAACAAGGAGACAAAGACAGAGAAAGGCAACGGCTCGCTAAAGCGAGGCCGATGTAACAATGGACCCAACAAGCAGGAGACAGAGTTGAGGGCTAAGCAGGCTGTGACGACGGTGTTCCGAATTCCGGTCCACAAAGTCCTTGATCAAATTCGAAATCAGCCCTACTTCAGGGCGCCGGCAAGAGCACCAGGAGAATTTATGGGAAGAAACCTCGGAAGGCGTTGCGCTTACCACAATGAGGAGGGGCACCCAACTCAGGGCTGCAGAGCCCTTAAAGCACACTTGGAAGATTTGGTGAGGCAAGGCCATCTGAGAGACCTTGTGGATGAGGCCAAAACAAGGGAAGAACAGGCACGGTTGCCTCAAGCACCAGCAGCCCCGCCTCCCCCAGCACAGCAACCACAAGCAGGTGGACCTCGGGTGGTTAATGTGATCCACTCAAAGGTGAATGAAAACGACATACGGGGGGAGACACAGCGGGTAAAACATCTGCAGCACGTCAACCAGGTCGGACTGACAAGACCTCGGCACGAAGATTGCCAAGGACCCACGATAGCCTTCACTGAAGCCGACCTTGAGATGGTCCAGCACCCGCACAATGACGCCTTGGTAGTATCCCTTCAGGTTGGGGAGTGCCAGATGAAACGTATTCTGATTGATCAAGGCAGCTCCTGCGACATCATGTATGTCAGATGTTACAAGGAGCTAGGCCTTCACCCCGATGACATGGAGCAGTCAAATGACCCGATGGTCGGCTTCAATGGGACGCCGACATGGCCGTTAGGCGCAACAAACTTAGAGATACAGGCTAGCACAAAGAAGATCAAGACGGAATTCATTGTGATTGACACGCCCTCGCCTTACAATATTATCTTGGGGAGGCCGTGGTTGCATGCAATGGGGGCAGTTCCCTCAACGCTGCATCAACCGCTACGGTTCCCAACAGAGCATGGGATTGAGGAAATCAGAGGAGATCAGTTGCAGGCAAAAAATTGCTCCATGGCAGCAATGAAATTAACCTGCAGCATTCGGGAACCAGAGAAGGCAGAAGTCGAAGAAGAGGACATGAAGGTCCTAGATGATGTCGGCAAGGAGCCGACCGAGAAAAGTGAAGAAGCATTGAAGAAAGTCCTCGTCCAGGAGGACGATGAAGAACGCTTCTTTCTTCTCGACACAGGGTTAGCCGAAGAAGAGGAAAGGGAGCTGGAAGCCTTTCTGAGGAAAAATATTGAGGTGTTCGCCTGGACACCATATGAAATGCCTGGCATTGACCCCGAGGTCACATGTCACAGACTTAACGTTGACAGGTCGGCCAAACCAGTGATACAACGAGCCAGAAGACCGACGTTGATGCACGTCGAAGCAGTGGAGGAAGAAGTAGACAGACTTCTGGAGGCCAGGGCCATCAGAGAAGCCAACTATCCGACATGGTTATCAAACACCGTGGTAGTAAAGAAGAAGAATGGCAAGTGGAGGGTCTGCGTAGATTTTACAAATTTGAATAAAGCTTGTCCCAAAGACAGCTTCCCTCTGCCAAAGATCGACCAGTTGGTGGACGCCACATCTGGACATAGAAGGATGAGCTTCTTGGACGCATATAGGGGGTATCACCAGATAGCCATGTACCCCCCGGATGAGGAGAAGATAGCGTTTATCACTCCCAAAGGTCTGTATTGTTACAGAGTCATGCCTTTTGGATTGAAGAACGCAGGAGCAACTTACCAAAGGCTGGTAACCAAGATGTTTAAACACTTGATTGGCCGAACTGTAGAAGTCTACATTGATGACATGGTCGTGAAGACCAAGGAACCAAAGGATCATCTTGCTGACATAGAAGAGGTCTTTGACATACTCAGAACATATCGGCTCCGACTAAACGCATCGAAATGCGCGTTTGGAGTCGGATCCGGTAAGTTCTTGGGATACCTAGTGACTAGAAGGGGCATTGAAGCCAGCCCAGACCAGATCAAGGCCATTCTGGAATTACAGAGTCCGACATCGGCAAAACAGGTTCAAATGCTTACTGGAAGGGCCGCAGCCCTAAACAGGTTCATAAGCCGAAGTTCGGACAAGTGTAAGCCTTTTTTCAATCTGGTGAAAAGGGCCACGGATTTCCTATGGACGGAGGAATGTGAGGCCGCTCTGGCTGACCTGAAGAAATATCTTACCACGGCCCCAGTCCTTTCAACACCTCAACCTGGGGAGGAACTGTTTTTATACTTAGCAGTTTCAGAGCACGTGGTAAGTGCTGTGATAATCCGAGAAGAGAAGGGAGAGCAGAAGGCTGTTTACTGTGTGAGTAAAACCTTGGCCGATGCAGAAACAAGGTATCTACCACTGGAGAGATTAATGCTGGCCTTAGTAATGGCCTCAAAAAAGCTAAACCATTATTTTCAGGCTTATAAGATAGTGGTTCTAACAGAGCACCCATTAAAATCCTTGTTGCAACAAGGAGACTTAACTGGAAGAATAGCAAGATGGGCCGTAGTTTTGGGCCAATATGACCTGGAGTTCAGGCCAAGAACAGCAATAAAGGGCCAAGTCTTGGCCGACTTCGTGGCCGAGTTCTCGCCGGAATACATCGAACATCGGGCTCCGTTGAGCCGAGATGAACGGTGTCCAAACAAAGAAGGAGCAGCCCAACCAAAGGCTAAAGAACCAAGGAAGGAAAAGCTCAGACCCTGCAGCATTTACATCGGTGACTCCTTTCAACTTTTTGTTGATGGGAGCTCAAACCGGCAGGGGGCAGGGGCAGGAGTAGTGTTAATATCCCCCGATGGAGAGATATTGGAGCAGTCCATTCGACTGGGGTTCAAAGCCTCGAACAATGAGGCGGAATATGAAGCATTGATTACTGGATTGAAGCTGGCAGCAGCAGCAGAGGCAGATGAGGTAATAGTTTTTTGTGATTCACAACTTATAGTGAATCAAACTACAGGAGAGTTCGCTGCCCGAGATGAAAGGATGTCGGCATACGCAAAAGAAGTCATCAGACTGGCAGACATGTTTCAAAACTGCCGACTTCTTCAAGTCAACCGAGATGATAATAACCACGCCGACGCGTTGGCCAACTTAGCAAGTTCCATGCAAACAGGAAAGACGAGGACAATAATGATCGATTACCTAGAAGGCCCGAGCATAGAGCCACCGAACACGATGCAAGAGGCATTATGTGTGGACATGGGACCAAGCTGGATGGATGCAATTATTGCATTCCTAAAAGAGGGAAAGCTGCCAGAAGATCGAAAAGAAGCACACAAGGTCAGATTGAAGTCGGCAAGATTCAGTCTGACAGCAGAAGGACATCTCTACAGAAGATCCTTCACTGGACCTCTTTTAAGGTGTGTACACCCTCTTCAGGTCGAGGATTTTCTATATGAAATTCATGAAGGAGTTTGTGGAAGCCACGCAGGGGGCAGATCGTTAGCTCACGGGGCCATTACCCAGGGGTATTGGTGGCCCTATATGCAAAAAGATGTAGAAGCCTATGTGAAGAAGTGTGAACAATGCCAGAGGTTTGCACCTTTGATACATCAGCCAGCTGCCAACCTGAACCCGGTTTCCAGCCCTTGGCCATTTGCCCAATGGGGAATGGATCTCATTGGACAATTGCCCCAAGCAACTGGGCAGCGGAAGTACCTACTAGTGGCAACAGACTACTTCACAAAGTGGATAGAAGCAGAGCCTCTTGCCAAAATCCGAGATGTGGATGTGAAGAACTTCATCTGGAAAAACATCATCACCAGATTTGGGATTCCAAGAGCAATTGTTGCCGACAACGGGACACAGTTTGACAGCAAACTCATCAAGAATTTTTGTGCCAAGTTCAAGATAAAGAATTACTTTTCAACACCAAGCTTCCCCCAAAGTAATAGGCAAGCCGAAGCATCCAACAAAGTAATTCTGGATGGGATAAAGAAGAGGCTGCAGGCAGCAAAAGGAAAGTGGGTAGACGAATTGCCTAACGTGCTTTGGGCATATCGCACTACGCCGAGAAGATCAACAGGGGAATCCCCCTTTGCCATGGCTTATGGCACAGAAGCAGTCATTCCATTGGAGATCGGCATCCCAGGGATCAGAACACAGGGAGTTGAGAACGGGACTAATGATGTGCTCTTAGCCCGAGATCTGGATCTACTAGAAGAAAGAAGAGAAAAAGCTACAGTTCAGCTTGCAGCATACTAGCAACAGCTTGCCAAAGCTTACAACAAGAAGGTCAATCCAAGGGATTTTCAAGTCAACAACCTAGTCTTGAGAAAAGTCGTCGGCAATAAGAAGGATCCCAGAGACGGCAAGCTTGGCCCAAACTGGGAAGGTCCCTACAGAATCACTTCGGTGTTAGGAAATGGGGCATATCGGCTCGAGGATAGTGATGGCAAAGCACTGCCTAGACCATGGAACACTTGTAATTTAAAGTTTTTCTATCATTAGATGTCTGTTTGATTTTTGCCGATATGATGAATAAAATCTTAGCAGAATTTTTCACAACTTATGAAACTATGCACAGTTGTCTTTTAATAATGAGAACCCAAGTGGAACTTAGGTTCACATTGGGGGCAGAGAGAAGACAGTAAAGCTTAGCCGAAGTTAAGCCGAGATTATGTTTAACCATAGTTAATCAGAGATAAATTCCTTATCTTTACTTGTTGAAATTTGTAGCAATTTACAAGTTAAAGTTAAGCCGAGATAAATTCCTTATCTTTACTTGTTGAAATTTGTAGCAATTTACAAGTTAAAGTTAAGCCGAGATAAATTCCTTATCTTTACTTGTTGAAATTTGTAGCAATTTCCAAGTTGAAGTTAAGCCGACGTGTTATCATCTGTTGAAATTTGCAGCAATTTACAGCAATTTACAAGTCAGTATCTTGCCGACGTAAAACTTGAAGTTGTCATACCCGAATTGTTATACCCGAGGTATGTAACCCCGAGAAGATTGTGCAAGGGAAGAATTATATGAATCATGCGAAATATTCTAAGTGTGAAACAAAAGGAAAGGACGAGTACCAAACTGGAACACTTACCTGAACTGAGTGTTGGAGCATTAAAGCGTAGTTCTCATATTCACTATTTTCAACATTTCGCTCCAAATCACCAGGCAGAAGCAGTGCAGTACTGAGAGCCACGCCGACATTTATGTCCTCGGCACTCTCATTGGCCAGTATTGGCCTGTCTTCCAAGGTAAATGTGGGGGCCCATGGGACGTTCGGTATCTTGGACTTCGAAGTTTTCACAGAAGAAGACCTCGGCTTCTTCGATCTTGGGACTCCGCTGGCTGAGTTTCCGCGGGCCTTTTTGCTGAAGTCGAGGCGTTCTTCATGTTCTCGGCTAGTTGTGAGATGGGCACAACATCCTCAGCTTCAGCATCAGTAGACTTGGTCTTTGGTTGAGCCTTCTTGGCTCTTTTTGGTTTTGGTGGTGGCGAAGGTTGAGTTGGTTCAGCGTCGTCTGGAAGGTTGGCAAGAAGATCTAGAACAACTGGCTTCGGGCGAACCATCTCGGCAGTTTTTACAAGACGTCGCCGACGCTTTCTTTCCGTTACTGGGATCAAGTATTGGGCAGAAGTCGATGGTAGATCGGCTGGATCGGAGGATGACCCTTGATCAGCCCGAGATGTTGACGCAGTTAGCAGAGTGGTAGCAGAAGGAGGAGAGGAGCTTTTCTTCTTCCTCTTGGGAACGTCGGGAAGAGTTGATCTGTATGTTGGGATGAAATTCAACACCAGGGGAGCCTTGCGCTTCTGGAGAGGAAGGTCCAAGAGCTTCTTCAGGCCTTTCCCAGGGTAATAGGACTGGCGGAAGTTCTTGGGAGGCTTGCGAACATCTGCAAAAAGAAACACAATATCAGAAACAGATAAGATTTTTTGAAAATTGAAGAAAGCAACAGTTAAGCAGTTAACACAGGGATCTTACCCTTGCCCTCCTTGACCGTTCGAGGAAGAGGGAAGAGATGAACTTCTTCATCTGGGCCAAATTCCCAGTTCCCAGAAGCGATGAGATAATCATCTCCAGCCCCTTTGTTGGAGTCTGGAAGGTCGGCTACGATCTTAAACTCGGTGGACCTCGGCTTGAGGTAATACACAAAACCTTTTTCCTTAAGGTTGAGGGCACACATGGTGTAACAGTATTGGATGTCGGCAAGAGTGATACTAACACTCTCCTGCCGAGCTAAGGCTATTATACCATTGAGTGTTCTATAGGCGTTTATGGTGAGTTGCATGGGGTTTAGGGTGTAGTAATGAAGGACTTCACGGAAGAGGGGATCTAGAGGGAACCGAAGTCCACATTGGACGAAGGCTACAACAGGAAAGGGCATGTTATCATCCTCAGGCATAATGGAGTCTTTCTCCCCAGCTAGTTTGAGATGGACATCCTCTGGGATTGAGAACTCTTGCCTAAAAAATTCTAATTTGGTTGGGGTGTTAATCCTATTTCTCCACACACCCATGGTTTTGGAATACAAGTATTTGGCTACAAAGAAGGAGATCTACAGGGTTCTTGGAACCTCGGCTTAAACCTAGGAGTATATTGGTGAAGATGGTTTCAGTTTTTCCTAAGGATTGATGGTTCTATAAGCAAATCCCAAACCTAAATCTACGAAAAACGAGTATGGAAGGCAGAAATCTGGAAAACAGAAAAGCAAAAACGAAGTCTCAGACTCAAGAACAGAAAGGGTGGAAGACCAAGAACAAAGGGTGCAACAGTGCGAATGTTCATAACATGTGCAAAAAACCAGAAAATAGTACACACAGGTGAACGATTCACAAGTCAAATAGAGAGCAGAACAACAATGGCAAGAAATTTCAGGGATAAATCAAGAACTGGAGGAGAAAAGCCAGTTGCTTACCAGAAAAGATGAAGGCCGGAGTGAGCTTTGCCGAGATCAGGCGACAGAGGCAACAGTGGTCAAAGCTTCGCAGAAATAGTAGATGGAGATGGTTGCAGAGGTCAGAGCTTGGGGCAATGGCAGATTCGAAGGAAAGAAAGCTTTAGAGAGAGAAAATGTAGAGTATTCAAATGCAGAAGTGAAAAGAAAGAGAGAGGCAAACGTTTTTGTCCAAAACGTGAAACGGCGACAAAACAAAAGCAATTATTGCGCCTGGGTTAACGCACGCGTCAGACGGCGCAAGCTGAGAAAAGACGGCTTATAGGCGCGTCACCAGCACGGACGAATAAGGGAAAAACGCGTCAGTGAAACGGTTGAAAAATAGTGCATGACAGCTCATGCGCGAAGGGAAATTAATCTGAATTCTTGTTCTTAGATGAAGACATGTCGGCCTGAAAATAAATGATCTCGGCTAGAAAGTTCTTGAGCCGACGTACGAAAAAATAGATGGAATATAGGTTCCATCACCTCAGAATGCCGAGGTAATAGAACCTAGGGGGCAGTTGTGGAGATATATTTTCTGAGTACCAACACGTGGCCGAGGTGACACCGAAGTGTCAGCCGAGGTGCCACGTGTCGCGACAGTTACGCCGAGGTGATCTCGGGGTTGCCGAGGTTATCTCCGAGGATACCGGAATCCGAGATAAGTGGATAAGGGACAGGAGTCCTAGAAAGAAGAAAGACTACAAGATGGATATAGGTAAAACTCTCGGGGAGTCTATCCTTATCTCTTGAGGAGTCCAAGATGAGTCCAGAATTAGAGTCCATGGAAGTGGGACTTCTAGTGGGACTAGGATAGAGAAAAACTATAAAAGAGAGGCACCCCCGGTGGGTCTAAGGTACGCAATTTTAAGTCTTGAGCAGTAATTTAAGCACTTGTTTTATCTTTGAGAGATATTGACTTGATCGTCGGAGTGCCCCCGGGTGGAAGAACCACCGCCGGAGCCTTTTCTTTCTGTGCAGATTACAGGGTGCCATCTGCTCTGCCTGTGTTCTACAGCTGGATTACTAAGGAGGGCAGTGTGATCGGAAATTCACTCACACAAGTTTAGCTTATAGCTTATAGCTTATAGCTTTTTGGAAGTCAGAAATCAGCTTATTCTTTGAGTGGGGCAGGAGATGCTTCATTTATAAATCAGAAATCAGTTTATGTTCATAGTTATAAGCTATAAGCTGTTTAGGCATAAGCTATAAGCACTTTCCCACAACTCTACTAAACAAGGCCATTATATAATA
The DNA here is from genome assembly GCA_030407325.1 of Camellia japonica. Taxonomy (NCBI): domain Eukaryota; kingdom Viridiplantae; phylum Streptophyta; class Magnoliopsida; order Ericales; family Theaceae; genus Camellia; species Camellia japonica. Next base: position 42,140,984 of record JAPPVO010000016.1, on the reverse strand, counting down.
AAAAAGAGTTTTTACTGAATTTTTTTCATATTTTAGTTGATTTTTTAAAATAATTTTTGTGATATATCAAGATTAGATGTATCTAAAAAGTATAAAAAATAAATAAATAATTAAATAATTAAAATATTCAAAAAATTCACTAAAAATAAACGAAAACTCGAACAAAGAATATTTTATATTTTCAGTGATTTTTTATATAGTACACAGATTTATGTTCAAATTTTATATTTTCAGTGATTTTTTAAAATATTTTAGCCAATTTATTTTACTTTTTAGATTTATCTTGATTAGGTACATCTAAAAAGATTCATCTTGATTAGGTACATCTAAAAAGTATAAAGAATTGATTAAAATATTTAAAAAAAATCACTAAAAGTAAATGAAAACTCATCTAAAAACAGTTTCAATTTATTTTGTAATTAAAAAATGAAAATTATTATTTTATGAATGGGCAGGCCTAGCTTAAACTTCTTATTCCAAATTTAGTTCGAAAATTAAATGAGCTAAAAATCTTATCTCAATATGATCTCATGACTGTGTTCAGATCATGCAAGTTGGGATTTGGAAAAGTGAAAAAAATTGAGGGAAATATAGTTATATTTTAGGATTGGGCTTCTCTTATATTTACATTTCACTATGAGAGAACTTAATGAGCCTCCGGGGATCTATCATATGTTTGTCTTTAAAAAAATGAATGATTTATTTTTAAAAATATATTTATAGTTTATTTTTTAAAAAATTAATGCGATAAAATAAAAATATTACAATTATCGTATCAAATTATTATTATTTTTTTTATGAATGGTATATATTGAGGATTTTACAAAATGAATAGCTTAAATTATCAAAACAAGACACATGATAAACTTTACAACCACAAGTTCTTTAAATTTTCTTATGTTGAGATGTAAATATGAGAGAAACTAATTAGAGGTGGTGTGGGATGTCCTAAATAAGTTGACTTTTTGAATTTTTAGACTAAAAAATTGAAGGAAAAAATATGATTGTTTGGGATAATTTTTTGACTTTTTATGAAAAAAATGTGTATTAAATTTTTGTATAATTTAGTATCAACAATGATAGAGACCCCCTTTTCCCATCACCCCCTTTCACCCCCTCTCACTCTCATTGGTTGCTTTTTCTTTTTCTTTTTTTTTTTTTCCTGCACATCCAATCACCCCCTGACACATGTCAAAGGGGGTGAGGGGGTGCCCCTTTTGAGGGGGTCTAAAGTATTATTCATTTAGTATATAGGAGAAGGGAGAAAAGAATAGGTAGGCCTTAAAGCAGAGTAGTGGGCAGGCTAGTGAAAATGTTATGCTTGCCTCTTTTTTGGGTATTGAATTGGACGATGATGTTCGGTCCGTGGGGGCCTACAATGCGTCTCGTTTTGGTAATTGGAACCATTCAATGTGTAGAACTCGTTGAATACTATACATTTGTAAAAAATCACGTTGATCGGATATCGATAGCTATCTGATCGGATTAATTTTTTGTCAACTGTTAACTATAACACAATCTATTTTTTTTTATATATAAAACTGATTTGATCATGTAGTTAGCGATATCCAATCAACGTGATTTTTTATAGACATATAATACTCGACGAATTCTACACATTGAATAGTTCAGATTATCAAAACGGGACCCTTGATGGCCCCCACAGGCCAAACAGCACCGTCCTTAAGCTTGCCTCGGCCTGTGTAATTTGTTCTCATCAATGTTAGGCAAAGGCAACTCACGACGAAGTGAGTTATAACTTTTTTGTGTAAAAATAATTTTTTATAATTTTGTTTGGTGAATAGTGATAATTTTTTAACTTTTTTAACTTATGTTTGGGAAGTTGGTTTTGGAGTTTTTTTAGCTAAAATAGCCACAAAAAATAAAATAAGCTTTTTAGCCCAATAAGACAAAACATCACGTCCAACCCATAATCATTACATTCTTTCTCTCACAAAAAGTCAAAAAATCAAAAAAGCCAAAAGTTTTTCCCAAACCAGGCTTTTTAGGCCCATGTTAAAACAGCCAAAAAAGCCAAAAAGTCAACCCACTTCCCAAATGAAATCTAACTTTTTGACTTTTTGTTTTTTTTTTTTTTTTTAAGATGTCAAACCAAGCCTTAAATACATGATAGAAAGACAACCTAAAAATTAAGAAAAATCTCAACTTGTTTGGTTTCATAACTCAGGATTCACTTTTCAAAAAATTAAAATTTTTAATTTTTCGTATTTTTTTTATTTTTATTGAATTTTTATAATATTTTAAGTAATTTTTTTAATTTTTAGATACACCTAATATAAATACACTTAAAAACTAAAATTTAATATATTTTTCGTATTCTTGTGTATTTATTAATCTTTTAAAATATTTTTTTATAAATATTTTACTTTTTAGATACATCTAAATAAGGTATATCTAAAAAAAAATTTAAAATTTTAAAAATATTCACTAAAAATAAAAAAAATAAAAAATTAAATTTTCAAAAAATTGAAACTAAATTACAATCATAAAATTATCCAAAAAAGGTATATCTAAAAAAATTACTTAAAATTTTAAAAATATTTACTAAAAATAAAAAATAAAAAAATTTAATTTTTAAAAAATTGAAACTAAATTACAATCATACAATTTTTCCTTAACAAAGTTCCCCTCCATTGATATGTGATCCATTAATGCCTCTATTTGGGAAATTGAGGTTGAGATTTTTTTTGCTAAAATAATCATAACTATTACATTATTTTTCTCATAAAAATTTTAAAAAATCAAAAAACTCTTCTTGAACAAAACTTTTTAATCTCACATTAAAATAGTCAAAAAATAAAATAAAATAAAATAAAAAATCAATCCCCTACCACAACCAACCCAATGACCAACATACAATTTTTCCTTCCCCCCGTGATATGCGACCAGAAAAAGGTCCATTAATGACCGACGCCCTCTTCTCTCAAAATATTTCAGTTAATTTTATCACGTTATTTAAATTGTATTTGGTTGAAAAATTAAAAAAAATAAAAAGATAAAGAAAAAAAAAATATAAAAAAAATATATATATATTTTAATATTTTTCCTATTATTTTTCTTTGGCTTTCTAAATTACTTTTCAACTCCTCCGATCAAACCGTGGCAGAGAAATTATATTGGATTGTTTTGGAAAAATAGTAAAAAATTAATTTTTTGATTTTTTTTAAAAATATATAAAAAATTGTGAGAAATAATGTAATTCAAAATAAATTATAAATAAAAAAATTGCTTTTAACCATCTTCGCCATAGCATGGTTATGTTTGGGATAATTTTTTTTTGGTTATTTTAATCACAAAAAAAAAATAAATTAAAAAATTAATAAAATAAAATGTCACATCTAAATTATAATTATTCTATTTTTTCTCTAATAAAAATTTACAAAATCAAAAAAATTATCGTACCCACAAACTAAAATAATTAAAAAAACTAAAAAATCCTTTCACATCCAAACGAAGGCTATAACACCACCGTTGAAATTTTTTAAAATCCTAAAAATATCGGCTGGTGGGCCAGTGGCCCTAATCCCAAACACATCAATAAACAAACACAGGAAATTGGAGTAAGATAGTTTGTTCGTGTGGGTGCGAGCGGGATATAGAGAGAGAGAGGAGTGTGGTTGAGAAGAAGAAGCGGGATATAGAGAGAGAAGAGTGTGGTTGAGAAGAAGAAGAAGATGCCGAGGAGTAGATTTGCTGGGTCATTGATGAGCCCGAAGGTTGACTTGATGATCGACATGGGCAATCCCTTTCTCAATCTCACCGTCGATGGCTTCTTGAAGATCGGCACTGTAATTAATTATCCATCACCATCTCCATTACCGTTACCATTTTTACCAAATTCTAACATTTCTTAATCATTTCTCGTGTTTCAAATCTTCTTCTAGGTTGCAGCGGCAAAGGCCGCAGCAGAGGAAACCTATGACATTTTCAAATCAGGTTTTCTCATCTTCTACGTTTTTATTCTTAATGTATTAATAACCTAAGATCTCATTTATAGCTTACTTGCTTTATATGACTTGTTTCTTATGAATTATTACTGTAAATATGACGGCGGACAAGATTGTAAGAATTTTTATATTTTTAGTTTTAATATTTTTGATATATTATTTTTATCAAGGATTCCTAGTATAAATATTTTAGAATTATTAAGGTTCCTAAATTTTATTATTTTGGAATTAGATTTTGACTAGGATTTTAAATAGTTTAGAATTTTAGTTTCCTCCTCTTAAGTTTCCTAGTTTGCGTTGATTTAAGTTTTTTAGTTTATTTTAGAATTACTTTTGCTACAAGTATTAGGTTTAGTTTATTATGAATAGTTATGTAAATCTGATGGCAAAAACAACTTTTATTCAATTCAATCAATAATATTAAGATATTTTCTCTTCCTTGTGGATTTAAGGTTCTATTTTTCTCGTGGATTCGAGAGTCTTTTTCGTTTACTAGAACGATATCTAGTCCCCGTGTATTCCGCTGCATCAAATAGTATCAGAGCATGGATTCCCCTAGCTCAATGACACAAGACAATAGAGCACACACAATCCCTATTGACGTTGATCGTAGGATGGAAGCCATATGGGATGCGATTGAGAAACATCGGCTAGAGGTACATGAACTTCACAATGAGATTTGTAATCTACTTGCCGATTTGGTACTAATCGTCAACCAGAGGCAATCAATAGTTGACAGCAATTGCGTCGGAGGATTCACCCGAGGCCAACCTTCTCCTAGCTCAATGTTAGCTTATGTTATTTTGCACAAATTTCATATTTTAACGGTTGAAGTAAGTTTCAAAAAGAAGATTTTCTTGATTGATTGCTTGATCTTGAAAATTTCTTTGAATTCATGAAGATTCCTCACGAAAAGAAGGTTATATTTGCATCTTACAAACTTGATAAAATTGCATTGAAGAAGAAAAGGTTTTGAATATCTCAATGTTTCAAAATTTTGAAGACCCAAACAGACATTCAATTGAAATAGAAAATGAAGTTGATTTCAACAATGGTGAGAACGTTGAAATTGATGAAAGAGAGGCCACTGAAATTACTTTGATCAAGAAGTTTGAAGACGACGATAAAGAGGTGAAGCAAGAGAAAAATGTTGAAGTTAGCCAAGAGCTTTTAATGACGGAACTATCATCTCTTGATTATTATGATAGTTATGAGATCGTAAAAGAAGGTGATCTAGTTGAACTCAATGAAAAAGAAGAAATAAAAGATGAGGTAATAAAGTTGACATGTGCATTAGAAAGTTGATTGAGGATACATTCGATATTCCAAGGTTGATAATTGAAGGGTTAATTGAATCTAGGATGGTGCAACATCAAGAGAGTATGCAAGTTCTACATAAAGTAAATTTGGTTGATCTTATTGGTGTAGAGCAATTTAATTTGATTTTCAATACTTGTCTAATTAATCTTGTCAATCGGTTGAAGCATATAGAGAAGAACTTTCAGAAAGAAAACTTTTTTATATACAACTTTTGGAAGAGGGGCAAGCAACCTAAATATTCAAAATATCTCTTTATTTGGCATGGAAGATGGCAGATCTCTAATATGAACTCGAGGACGAGTTCTTTCAAAGAAGAGGAGCCTGATGTAGAACAAGATTTTAAGAATTTTTATATTTTTAGTTTTAATATTTTTGATATATTATTTTTATTAGAATTCTTGTAATTTAGTATAAATATTTTAGAGTTATTAAGTTTTCTAAATTTTATTATTTTAGAATTAGATTTTGATTAGGATTTTAGATAGTTTAGAATTTTAGTTTCTTATTCTCTTAGGTTTTCTAATTTGTGTTGATTTAAGTTTCCTAGTTTATTTTAGAATTACTTTTCTTGCAAGTATTAGATTTAGTTTATTATAAATAGCTATGTAAGCCTTATGGTAAAGACAATTTTTATTCAATTCAATCAATAATATTAAGATATTTTCTCTTCCTTGTGGATTCAAGGTTCTATTTTTCTCGTGGATTCAGGAGCCCCTTTTGTCTACTAGAACGATATCTAGTCCTCGTATATTTTGCTATGTCAAAATACATTAATTCATGTATATGCTTCTATAATTTCGTAATATGATACGATGCTGCTAAATAAACACCATTATTCTCTTTTGGAAAATTAACTAAATTTCTCTTTTTCATTTTATTGCTTGTTTGTTTGTTTTTATTTTTTGTTGATCTTCTTGACTAAATGTGTTGATGTAACATGCTTCTTGCAGGGAGTGTTTCGCGTCACAAGTTTGAGCACTCGGTGAGAACTTCTATCCCATTTACATCTATGTAGTTTATTCACATCTAAGAAGGCACGGGGATATGGATACAGACTCGGTGATTTAAAAAAGAAAAGGAAAGAGGGGGATACGGCAATAAAAAATATTTTTATTTGCTATATAGATTAATATTATATTCACAAATAACAAAAAATAACAAAAACAAATATTAATTTAATATTAAAAAAAAAAACCTTAGCTCTTATCATTTATGTATTTTTTGTGGATGATCTATTAATTATTTAAATCTAAGAAAAAGTAACAAATATTCAATTCATCAAAAGCACAGAGAGAGAGAGGGGGGGGGGGGGAATTAGTTGGCATGTCCCCTGTCTCCGTGTCCGACACAATTAAGACACCTATTTTGGAGTGTTAGTGCTTCATAGATTGGCATTATTGTTGAATTAGGCATGTGCATATGTGTGTTTATATACATGTTCTTTAGTTCTTTTTTTTTGGGTTGGTAATGTTCTTTAGTTCAAATGGTTGGGAATTGTGCACTTCAATTTAATTCAGTTGGAAATATAAAGGTTTTGCCATTTTTCTTACTTCTATGAACTATGCACCAATGCAATAAGAATGATCTAAGTTCATATGATGTGTAGGTGTTTTTTATCAAAATACCTGGGGAAAGTTTTCACAAATCGAGGTTCATCAACATAAGATTTTTCTTTGTTTATATGTAGACAATGTGTACACTTCACATCATTTACCTTCCCATTTAATTAAGCTATTACATGTAAATAGCAAAATACTCCCCTATTTGAATTCAATGAAAATATTAAAAAATTACATTTTATATAGCAAGTTAACTCTATGTATCAAAAACAAAATCCGAAATTCTTAGAATTGGCTAAAAATAGTGATTTCCCCAAAATATGGTATTTTTCATAATTAATGTTTTAGGTTCCATTTTTAGCTCCTAACTAAAAACATGGAAAAAAAATTGGTATGAGATCTTCAACTTTAGGTGTTTTAACTCTATGGGATTCCTAGCTCTCAAAAACCAAGTGTCATAAGTTGGCTTTTTGACTCTCACTTGACTTGGACATAACATGCAAAAAACTTGATGGCAAAATGCATCTTAATTTTGAACTAATGCAATATACTCGTGCAATTTTGCCTGAGATTGGATCAAAGCACACACTTCATTGTCTCATGACATTTTCAATCACTTGGACACTTCGAATACACCTAACCTAGACACCTAGTCTATGTTTTGTTTACAGAAATTTCCAACACGCAAAACTCTAAATCTTGTAACTGATAAAACGTCCAAACTAGAGAAATTGATTTGTGATGCACCTATTATTTTTGTTCTTCTATGTTTTAGTAAGTGGTAAACCTTCAATGTTGATTTGGCATTAACTACTGGTGGATTAAATGAACTTTTATGAAGTTTACAACTTAGGTTGTTCGTAATGAATTGTAAATAGAGGACTTACTATGTAGTAGCTCTGCTTCCTGCTTGGTATTGGAAAATAGTTATGGCTACATATGTCAATAACAATTTTTTTGCGTCTAGTCCTTAAAAGTTCTTATGACTGAATGAAATGCTCATATTGTTTTTTGGAATCCCAATGAAGGGTTATCCCAGCACTTTTGGTCTTTAATTTTAGCTACAAAAATGTTTATTGCCAATCTTGGTATGTGTTCAACAGAATGCCTTAAATGAAAATTTTTGTTTATAGTTTCTGGCATTATCCATGCTCCATCTATGGGATGTCATATCTTAGTCCTAGTTGTAGATCTTCTCAAATCCAGACATCTCTCGGATCTAATTATATAGCCTATTGCTGCTTTACTCAACAGAACTAAGCCACCGAGTTAGCCAACAGAATGGTACTGTTGGGGTGCCAACCAATATGTGCCATTTGATATATACGATCGCTTTGTTGGTTCCCATGTCATGAATCAAGAGTGCCACTTTTGGAGGGTGTGAGAGGTCTACTCTCTTGTTTGTCAGTTGCAACAACTCTATTGGTTATACAAAATTTCTCCCTACTAATGGTTATCATTAGTATAATTCACAACAATGATGCTTATCATGCTAATGGAAGTCCTTGTTGTTGCAGTTAAAGAAGATGTGCAAGGAAGGTGCCTACTGGGGTAAGCATCAATCATATTTGAAACTTGAATATGAGAGATTGGGAAGGTCTTCTGAGATTGCTGGTATGATATATCTGAAACACGAGGACTTCCTTTAAGAAATTTGTTTATTTTACTGCCAGGAACTATAGCTGGAGTATATGTGGGAATGGAGTATGGGATGGAGAGAGTACGTGGCACCCACGACTGGGTAAATTCTGTATTTCATTGTTGACTAATTTCCGTACCATAGTTGAGCCTTCTTTCAAAGCTAAAGCAATTTTCCATGAGGCTCCATAGTTGTTACTGCTGTTTCTCAGTCTGCTAGTTCTTTTTATCTCCATGTTTTTTCCCCATAATTATACTTACCATTAGACTGCATACTGAGAATCCATGTAGTTCTCCAACAGAAGCTTATGGGAGCACTTTTAAAGAAATCACTTTTTGCATCAGCCCATTTAACACACCACCTTGCTATCTAGCCTGTTAGTGAAGTCTTTTGTATTTGTTGTTGTTGTTGCCCCTTTTTTTTTTGTTTGTTTGTTTGTACTAGAGACCTGTATTTGTTCCCCATTGTCACAAGGTTTGGGTATGTTGGTGAGTACGCTACCGGAAATGTGTTGTCCGTTGAGTGGATTACTGTCGACTTCTGACCAAAAAGAAAGAAAGAGAAAAAAATTTAATGGGACTCCCTACTTCCCATGAAATTTCTTTCCTTGATGATGGCTAGATAAAAATACACATCATTTATCTGAAATTATGTATACATTTTTATTTTATTTTCTCATTTTATCTACCGGTGTGACAGTCCTTATCTGCTATCATATGCATGCACTTGCATAATGTCGAATGCAGCCTATCCTTGAAAGGAAAAATGCCTAAGGTTGAATCTTTTTTAGACCGATCTTTCAAAAGGATTGCAAAGTTTTAACAAAGTTTTTTTGCACATATTCCCAATATTGCTCTGTTCCATCAGATGGTTTGACTGTATAATGCTATTAATTAATGAGAACAAAAACAATGTCAAGGCTCAACCATTCTTTATTGGAAACAAAACTTCCTGATGTGAAAATGGCCCTTTTGAGTTCATGTTGTTTGTTTTTGTTTTTAACCTTTTATTTTTTTTTAATTCATATCATTTTTACTGTCTGTGATGTCTCTACTTATTTCATTTCTTTCTTTTGAAAGTAACAATGCCCTTGTTGCAGAAGAATGCAATGCTCGGGGGTGCATTAACTGGGGCTTTGGTGTCCGCAGCCAGTAACAGCAATCGAGACAAGATTGTAATGGATGCCATTGCTGGAGGTGCCATTGCGACTGCAGCCGAGTTCTTCAACCAGCTCACCTGAACCTCGAACTGGTTTTTCTCCCTACCTCAGCTAATTCTGAGGAAATACTTTGAGATGTTTATTTTGTCACTGTCCTTTGAAACTTCTCAGTTTGTAAGTGATAACAACATCCCCATTATGTTGATAGAGTAACTTCAAACCATGACTGCCTTCCCACTCCTAATTATTTGGTGTAATGTATGTCTTTCTCCTATTTAGTGTTTAGTTGCTTGCCAACAAAAATCAATAATGACTTTTCTCTATGAGAAATGTTTGGGACCCTTTTTTTTTGGGGGTTCCATGACCTCTAATTTGATCTTGGCCCTTGATATGTGTGTGAGGTTCACTCATGTATGTGTAGGCCCCACACTGAGTGATTGGGATGAGAATGAGGGTTGTGGAGGTCATATATGTGTGAGGTCTCTATCACATTGATATATTTTTATAATGGTATAGATGATAGATGATTGTGATGATGGTAAGAAATAATTTTGGAAGGGACTGCGTCCAAGAATTACTTATTGAGATGCTACTAGGTTGCACTCCGAAACAACAAATTTTTTTGAACATAAATCATAAAATGATAATTTTTTCCATCACAAAAAGTAGTGTAAATTACACTTTACCCTTTTTTGGTTTGGCCATTCTTTGACTTTTGACTTTTGAGGTTTTTTTTCTCCTTGACCTTTCATATTTTAAGTTTTTCTCAATTTATTCTTAAAGTTAACTTATAACCAAAATTTGATAGGAAATGACACATTGATAGCCACTTGCTTAAAAATATTTTATTATATATAACTCATACTTATGGAACAAATTCAAGTCCCAGTATAATATATATCTATATTCTCAAAAGAAAAGAAGAAAAAAAATTATGTCATATGGTAGTTAACGTGACATTTTTTTTATCTAATTTTGAATAAAAGTTAATTTTACGAGTAAATTAGAAAAAATTTGAAATATGAAGGGCCAAAGTAAGAATAAAAAATTATTCCAAGGGTCAGTGGAAAAATAATCAAATATAAAGGGAGACAAAGTGTAATTTGCCCCCAAAAGTACAATTTTCTAGTCACCACAAAATTATAATTTTTATTTTAAGATGTACATCATAAATTCTTCATTCATAATTTTTTTTTATCATAAATTAACATTACATACACTATAAATTTTCGTAATTTTCATCACAAATTATAATCATAGATTCCCAATCTTGTTGGCTTGAACAACTCGTTCAGGGTTTCTTATTGAACTAAATTGCAAGTTGTTGAATGAAAAGTGTGCTAGGGGCTTTCTATGAAGTGCATTTATCATTTACTTTGTTCAAATTTACACGACTAATGTATTGTTTATTTTAAAGTGTTCAAATTAAATAGTTTTTGAAGTCCTGCAAAAAGTGCGTAATTGAGCTCAAAACCTATGGAGGGTTCTGTTTCGCAATGAAGAAAGGACTTTTCAAAAAAAAAGTTTAAGAACACATAAACCGATCATAAAATCAGATACAAACTTTTCATATGAGGCGGATTTGACCTTTTGTGAATTTCATTCTCATGTGAGAGGTTACGTTCGGTTTTGTGATTGGTCTCTACAAATAGAAAAGCTGCTTTAAAAAATAAGGGCAAATTACCAATACTCCCCTCGAAATTTGACTAAAATACCGATTCCCCCCTAAGGTTTGGGAAATTACAAATTGTCCCCTAAGATTTATATTTGTATAACAAATGAGAATGCAGCTTGTTATGCAAATATAAACCTCAGGGAGCAATTTGTTATGCAAATATAAAGCTCATGAGGGGGATGTAATTTCTCAAACCTCGGGAGGAATCTATATTTTAGTCAAACCTTGAGGAGGGTGTTGGTAATTTGCCCAAAAAATAAAGAATATTGATGATACACAGAGCTATAGGAGGAATTCATACCCGAGCCTTCAAAAGAACAAATGAAAGAAACAATTTTTTTTTTTTTTTACTGAATTATTAAGCCAAATTTTCTAATATTGGCCAAATGATCTGAATTCGTCGTTGAACTTTTCTCCATCCAAATATTGCCCAAAAGATTTCAAGGATAAATCCAAATTTCACCAAATATAAAGGAATATTGAGCGAACAATCTCATTCTTTTTACTAGCTGCATACATACAATCTCAAACTTTGTCACTAGAAATCAGAAAATCACATTATGTAGCAATCACGGCCATAAATTTTGAGCCTGTCAGACAGGTCACAGAAAGGCAAACAGAATTGAACATGTGTATTCCGTTTCCATCTGTACTTGGCAAAAAATTGCTACACAAAAAAATAAAAGAGAAAAGTTAGAGATTATGAAATTTTTTTCATGAAAATGAACATTAAAGATTTATGATCATTGGATTACCTTGATTAGTGTGTGGTGCTTTATTCTAAGCGTAATCCAAGGGTAATAAAGCTTTCATAATTATTTTCATGAAAAGTTTTTCATGATACCTAGCATTGCTGAAAATAAAAATACATACAATCTCAAACTGTCTCTAGAAATCAGAAAATCACATTATGTAGCAGTCACGGCCATAAATTTTGAGCCTGTCAAACAGGTCACAGAAAGGCAAACAGAATTGAACATGTGTATTCCGTTTCCATCTGTACTTGGCAAAAAATTGCTACACAAAAAAATAAAATAAAATAAAATAAAATTGTATACCCTAGGTAATATACACGGATGTGAATGACATGCTTTAAGTTCCAAGAGAATGCAAAAAATTTATAACTTCAAAAAGATTTTAGGGGTGGATGGCAACTCAATCCGAGCTTTCTTGGCATGCTCAAGCTTTCTTGTCATATCCTCCTGCAGAATGATCGTGGTTTCCTCCATCTCTTCCATGTTTATTTTCCAACATACAAAATAACTACAATAAACTGAAAAAAATTCAACTTCACCAATCATAACAGCACACAATTAGGTTCGAAACTGCTCAACAAGTTTCAAGAGGCTATAGGTCTCGGAATCTGGCCTAGCCCCTCCCAGAATCATCCTTTTTAAAAGATTTGGATCATAAATCTTGGCCTTGACATAAGCCTTAATCAAGGTATTGTACACAAAAGTATACCTAGTATAATTTGCTTTCTTCAATTCTTCAAAGAGCTTCTCAGCATTCTCTATGTCACCATTCTCAGCAAAAATTTCAACTATTGAAAGAGTAATCTCAAGCCACGGGGTTGATTTCCTGATCTTGGTACTTGCTGACAAATCATTTCCCAAATCTAGTGTTTTTAGAGTTTCTTTCATTAACCCCGCTTTCAAGCAACCAAGAGCAAGGTGTCGATATGTTATGGCATTTGGTTTGCATCCATTTTGCTCCATTTCTTTATACAGCTTAGTTGCTTTAGTAATAAACCCGAGCCTGCAATAAACAGATATCATTGAATTGAATTGCTCAGTTGATTTCAACCCTTTCTTTGATTTCATTTCCAACCAAAGCTGTTCAGCACGACTTAGGCCCCCAATCCTGCCAAATGCTTCAATAGCCACCAAGAAACTCTTAGACCTGACATGAGGAAGTTCTTGCAAAATACCCCAAATTCGATCTATCTCCCTCTCCTTCCCCAAATATCCATACAATATAAGAAGGACATCTAATGTTGACCAGTTATTTCCCGTTGCTGACTTCTCGACTGCTTCAACATAGGCCTTGCAAACAGTGTACAGTCTTGCAACGGCATGTGCAGTTGCTAATATGCAGAAGGATATCTCATTTGGCTCAACTTGTGCTCTCTTCATGTCACCAAATACCTTAACCAATCCTTCAATATTGTGTTGATTAGCTTCAATTTTCATCAGAATGTTGTAAGTGGAAACATGCGGATCCACCTTATCAGCCCTCATTTGTCTAAGGATTCTTGTGATGGCCTTCCTACGGCTCGGCGAAGAATGGAGGATAATGAGGCGGTTGAAAATCAAGTGAGAGATCGGATGACCCAGTTCCCTCATTTTCTTCATGTATGCAAGTGAAAGCCTTATCATGCCTTTGTCCAAGCATGCAATAACAAGATTGTTGTATAGCAACTCCTTTTGGAATTCAGGTGGGATACAAGAAAAAAGTTTCTCCCCTTGTGATACCCCATGAAGCTTACTTGTGAATTCTAATAGATAGGAGTAGTCTAGTTCTTTTGGCCTGTAGGGCCTCTCCCTGATCACCCATTCCATCACCTGTTAAAAGTTACAGGTAGATACTCAAGGTCAGACTTAATAAAACCCAAATTCTCCTTTCGTCATCATGCTGATGAAGACATTATGAAGGGATATTAAACACCATTTAAAATGCAGAACAAGAAATCGGTACTAAAATGTTGAACTAAATCCAATACAAAGTAATAAGACGGGAATTCTAAAAAACTACAGCGATGATGGTTTGTCACTTCATTAAAATAAAAGTTGCATAACGACCACATGTTTGAAAATGAAGGTGAAGATCATTCTCTGGTTTGAAAACAATGATGAATATGATGAGTCTAAGTTGTACAGAAACTTGGGCAGATAACCCCAGAAGGCAAACAAGATGTTCAAGTTTTCCCTTAATAAACTATTGGAGAAGACACACAAAATCGATTACAGTGGCAATGCAGTTTGTTGATACATTTCACAACAACATAATGGGTAACGATTAACACAATCGAGTAATTGAAATCAAGTGTTGACTAAATATAGTTGAACATACCCTGCATTTCACCTCAGTATGCAACTGTCACAATTCTTTGAAGCATATATACAAACAGATAATGAGCTTATATGCTTTGCACACTTATTAAGCTAAAGAACCAACACCATTGTCTCAACAGCTAAACTTAACACTGCCCACAGTAGATGTAAGGTTCATATATGCAAGTTGAACATTGCCTGCATTTCACCTTATTATGCAACTGGAACAATTCATTGAAGCATATAAACAAACAGATAGTGAGCATAGATTCTTTGCACTCTTTTAACATAAAAAGAGCCAACACCATTGCATTGCCTAACAAGCTAAAATAAACACTGCCCAACATACATATATGCGCCATATATAAAGGAAGAGAAAGGGAGACCTCGAGAGCGCGTTTGTTGAAATGGAGCTTCCTTAGGCGGTTGATGGTGTGAAAGACATGGCCTCTGTGAATGGGAAATCCGTCACCCATCCAGCTCTGGAAAGCAGACCCAACAGGCTCTGTTCTTGGGAGCTTCTCAATCCTCCAACACAAGCTCTTTGGTTCTTCTTCTTCTTCTTCTCTTCCTCCTTCGTGGGTCGAAACTGAAGTCTCATTCTCAGATGAATAATGATTATGAGGGGGGAGGGTGGAGAAGCTGAAACTTGAAGAATGGAATTGGGTAGCGGCAGAGAGAGAGATTGAAATGGTTCCATGTATTACGACTCGAAGGACCCTCCTCCTCTCAAACTCAAACAAAAGGGCCACTGCTTTCATGCTTACCAATCACCTAAACAATAGCCATCAAAATGGGACTAACATTAATATGAAGTCAAGTACTACCATTAAAACAATAATAATAAGAAAAATATCGTCCTTAAAGATCACCCGGTCAAATTTTAATTTATCACATATTTTATTATATGAGTCTAATTATTATTATTATTATTATTATTTTAAACTCAATACAGGTCTAATTTCAGTACCATATTATTAGGAATCTCTTATATGTAATAAATTAAGATGTGATAAATTAGGTGAATAATATTGTTGTAATAATAATATGGATAGCGCTTGCTTGGCACCATGGATTCAGACTCACAAAAATAATGTTGATTTACGTTTTGAATGAATATGAGTTCCACAATGTTTTTCTTCACAACAATACTATAAATTCATACTTATAAATTCAGAATTTATTTAGAAAAATGAATTAGTGGTTCAAATTTATTTTACTTGTAGATCCCATATTTCGTCAATTTAATTTTATTACACATACACATTTGGAATAAATTATAATTTTATAAGGATAAATTCGTAGCATTTTTTGTTTTCTTTAGTCTGAGTTCAGCTTTGGTATATATTATTATTTATATAATATTAGATTATATAAATTGAAAAATTATTGAGAAAATTATTCAAAAAGTAAAATTATGAACCACATTTATATAGGTGTGACCCATATCTTACTAATTGTTCATCTCACTTTCACAGTAAACTTAGAAATAAAAAAATTGAGAAGTGTGTAAGAGCAGCTTTTTAAAAGAGACTTGTTAGTTATTATATAAAATTATCATATTTTAGTCTCTCTAACAGACTAACTCTTATAATAGTTGTTTTAACAAAATACATTTAGAGAGCCTTGAAAGACTCTTCAAAGAGTTTGTATAGAGCTTGTTTAGGAAGTTGAGGTTTGGGATTTTTTGACTAAAATAGTCACAAAAAAATAAAATAGGATTTTTAGCTTAATAAGACAAAATATCACATCCAACCCATAATCATTACATTCTTTCTCTTACAAAAAGTCCTTCTCAAACGAGACTTTTTAGCCTCAAGCTAAAATAGCCAAAAAGCTAAAAAGTCAACCCACTTCTCAAATGAATCCATTGATAGATAGGTAAAATAAAGAGTAACATTGGAATCTATAGATAAAAAGGAATTAGGCAAAATAGAGAACATATATTTTCTTATATTTTAGCCATTGCAAAATGAAGAGTATAATTAGAGTTGCTCTAAACTAGCTAAACATCCAGTCCTCAAAAAATAAAAACTTAAGAATAAAATTCATGATATATAGCATTTTTGGGATGGGAATGATTTTTACGACCAACTCTCAGCAGCAGACCTGGACGATCTTTCAGACAGAATGTATGGGTGAAAAAAAAAAAGAAAAAAAAAAGGTGCACTTCAAAATTAAGACTCATATAATATTTTGAAAATATCGTAGTAATTCCAAATTTTTGACTCTTCAGATTTTGAAACTTTCCACATTTTCCACAAAGAATCCGCCTTGAAGATTCACTCAACGGGTCAACATCAATAATTGGTACTTCAGCAAAAGAAGACAAAACCCGTAGAAGATAAGGTTTCTCTTCAAATATCAGAAAAATGCACGCCAAGACAAAAGATTCTGTAAATATTTGTATCTGTAATTATTTGAGTCTGTCAGTCATAAAGCTTCTCCTTCACTCACTACTTTAATAAAGCAGATGACCCCTACCCTGCTTTATTAAAGAAAAGCTGTGAGAATCCTTACACGTGTCCTGTAATAAATTATAGTGTCAAAAAAGGGGAGGATTGAATGATGTGCGATGGGGCCCAAAGCAGTACCCGGCATCATTATCCAAACCCTCTATTTCTTTTTATCTGTAGAAAGCTTGTCAAAATAGGCATATAACCGTATGCATATAGCCATGTCTTTATTAGAAAAGCCTAAGTCTAGGCTTGAATAGGTGTTGAATAGGCCTTGGACTTTTAGGAAAAGTTTGGACTGGAAGATGCTAGGCATAGATTTGGAGTTTTGTTTTTATCTTCCTCTTGTGTTGTATAAATTGGCATTCATGCCAACGAAAGAGGCAGAATGAAAAATTCCCCTTCACTCTGCTTTGTAAAAATTTCCAACCCCTCTCAAAAACCTCTAAGTGTACCAAGTCTTTCAAAATTTCAGAGTATGTAATATAATCTTTGTAAGTATATTTCTTATTAATATGAAGTGTGAGTAGTCTCTCTTTTTCCTTAAATATTTTAAAAGGGTAACTCTTCTATTCTAAAAATTTATTTTCTTTTTGGAAAAACTAAGTTTATGGAATGCTTGTTTGCTCATTAATATTACATGCTTTACACCTTCGTAGTATCTGCTGTTTTCTATTTTATTACTGAGTGACCTTAGCTGAAGAGCCCGTGTGAGCCGTGGTTAGGCGTTGGAGGGAAAATTGTAGGCAGAAAGGGAAAAGTAAAAAATAGAAAATAAAAAATATACTATGTTAAACGAGGCTTAGTTTCAAGGTAGGAGTACATATAATGAAAACAAACATTGCCTAAAAATAGTTTTTCCATAGAAAAGAATTTTAGAATACAAGAAGAGCCACCCGAGTAGAAATATTAAGGAAATATTGTTCATAAAAGAATTTAAAAAATCAAAATTGTATGCCTTTAGATGAAGAACTTAGGATTAAAATCAGAACCAGTACTGAGCTTATACAAGAATTAGAAGATCAAAAATTAAGGTATCAATTTCTTTTATCATTAGCATCTGGCAGATCCCTAGAAAATTACAGTTTAAAAATTTCTCAAATAAATAGACAGATAACTGTAAAACAAAAAGCCTTAAAGCTAGCCATACAACAGCTTGAAGACCTATTAGCATAACTGTAGAATTAATTAGATAATTCTCAGCCCAATTTTAAAATAGTGGTAAACCACTAACTCATCACCCCCAAAAATTGGTATCAGAGCCAGGTTCGGTTTTAGGACAGTTTAAGTTAGTTTATGCATTTTGCTTATGGTAATAGAGTAGTTTTTATTTTTGGACAATTTAGTTATAAATTTCATATTATAGTAGCTTGTAATAATTTTAAAGTAGGAGTTAATTTTGTGTATGAAAAGAGTAGAATATTTAGATTTAGAACTCGGCAATTATAATCATCGTCTTAGCATAGATAAAAATAAATTTTGTTGTAATTTTGAAGATACTTTTACACATCAGCTTCATAGTGAACATAATCCTCAGCTAAATAGTATCATAGATTATCAGATTAATTTTGCAGAAAATATTAAAAAGGACATAGATAAAATTAGTAATCTTTTTGTTTCATCTATAGATCATCTCCGTAATAATCGTAGTATAATTAAAGATCAAGATAAAAAAATTAGATTATATTCAAGACCAGTGTAGTTCAATTTTACAAAAACGAACAGATTTAAATTTAGAAAAATTTCCCACTAAGCTAGAAATAGAAACTCTAATTTCAGCTACCAATACTGGCAGTTCAAAACAAATAGAATTAGAATTTAAGCAACTAATTGAAAAAATTCATAGCCAGATAAATCAAATAGCTAAACAAATAGAACAAATCAACCAAATTCAAGATTAATTTAAAACAAAAATTAGAAATTTTAGAACAATTAATAAGATCTTAGTTTATGAGGAGTGATAAAAAAGCTAATAGAGATTACCAGACTATTTTAAAACAAGCAGAAGATTTTCATAATAACCCAGAAGGAATCAGCAGCTATCAAGAATAAATCAATCAGATAAAATATCAGTAAGACAAAATAATATAGAAATTTTATTTCTAATCAGATTGTGTGAAAAATTTGAAGAATTATCAGAACAATTACACAGTGTAGAAAATCGTTTAGCTTCTTTAGAAAGAATAATACTTCAAAAAGGAAAAGGAGTAGAAGGACAAACCAACAGACCCCAATCTCAGATAAACGAAGAAGATATAGCTAGATATTTCGAAAAGCTTAAATTACCAAAGAAACCCGTTTGTAGAACTTACAGAAAATAAAAATGTTTAAACAGCTAATAAAAGGAAGTAGCAGTAAAAAGCATAATGAAGATGAATATATTGAAATGGAAGAATTTATAGATGTAGAACAACAGATAGAAAATTTTAAGAAAGAAAAGTTAGAATTAATTCCAGCTAAATATGTGTACAAGCTAGGTAAGATTCATAAAAAACAATATTTATTTAAACACTATGCTGAACAAATGATTAGTGTAACCCATGAAGATGAAAAAATAGAGCTAAATTTAGGGGCTTTTCCCAAAATAAGTCAAAATACTAAGCTATTTCCCAAACTAAGCCTAGTTTGGACGGAATTCCCAAACTAGGCTAAAGCGCTATTACAAACCACGCTTTCACTGTTTTTAGGACCCTTCCACAGAAAATTTGTGAAATAGTAAAAGCGTGGTTTGTAACCACGCTTTTAAGTAAATTTTTTTTTTTTTTTTCAAAAAACGTGGTTGCAAACCACGCTTCTACTGTTGAAATGCAAAAACATGTTTTCAAATCACGTTTTCCATACAAACCAAACCAAACCACACTCTGAGACACACACACACACACACACACCCACACACACACACACACACACACAACACTCACGCACATCACACAATATAATTGAAGCAATATAATTTTTATATATAATAATAATTTATAATAGTAAATAATAATCAACTATATAATTTTTGTAAATATAAATTATTTTTATATAATTTTTATTTTTCGAGTGGTTAGAAATAATTTTTTACAAATTAAATAGAAATAACCATACGTATGTATATAACCTGCCCAAAAATTAAAATGATAATTATTTTTTACCCTTAAATGATAATTATTTTTTATTTTTTATTTCTTAACCAAATTAATTTTTAATTTTTTTTTAAAAAAATTCTAAAAATCAAACCATACATAACCTAAAAATCTTTTGATAAATGACTTACATACGTATGATTTAAGGATAAAAATTTTTAGGTTATGAATGGTTTGATTTATCATTTAAGTCATTTATCAAAATCTTTACCCTAAAAATTTTTACCCTTACATACGTATGGTTTAAATAATTTATAAAAATTATTACCATACGTATGTAAAAATTGATTATAAAAATTGCAAAAATTATTTATAAATAATTTATAAAAATTTATTATAATCTTTATAAATAATTTATAAAGATTTAAATAATTTATAAAAATCTTTTGATAAATAATTTTTATAATCAAGTCATATCAACCATACGTATGTAAGTTTTATAATAAAAAATAATTTATAATTTATAATAGCAAATTTTTACCCTTACATACGTATGGTTTAAGGGCAAAATTTTTTAAGTTATGAATGGTTTGATTTATCATTTAAGTCATTTATCAAAATCTTTACCCTTAAATCATACGTATGTAAGTCATTTATCAAAAGATTTTTAGGTTATGTATGGTTTGATTTTTAGAATTTTTTTAAAAAAAATTAAAAATTAATTTGGTTAAGAAATAAAAAATAAAAATAATTATCATTTAAGGGTAAAAATAATTATCATTTTAATTTTTGGACAGGTTATATACATACGTATGGTTATTTCAATTTAATTTGTAAAAAATTATTTCTAACCACTCGAAAGATAAAAATTATATAAAAATAATTTATATTTACAAAAATTATATAGTTGATTTATTATACTATTATAAATATTATTATATATATTTAATTATATTATATATATAAATTATATTGTTTCAATTATATTGTGTGATGTGCGTGAGTGTGTTGTTGTGTGTGGTGTGGGTGTGTGTATGTGTCAGAGTGTGGGTTGGTTTGGTTTGTATGGAAAACGTGATTTGAAAACACATTTTTGCATTTCAACAGTAGAAGCGTGGTTTGCAACCACGTTTTCTGAAAAAAAAAAAAAATTTTTACTCAAAAGCGTGGTTTGTAATCACGCTTTCTTAATTAAAAGCGTGGTTTGTAACCACGCTTTTACTATTTCACAAATTTTCTGCGGGAGGGTCCTAAAAACAGTGAAAGCGTGGTTTGTAATAGCGCTTTAACCTAGTTTGGGAATTTCGTCCAAACTAGGCCTAGTTTGGGAAATAGCTTAGTATTTTGACTTATTTTGGGAAAAGCCCCCTAAATTTAATAGATAGAGAAAGCTATAAATATGCAGTAAATGAACACCTTAAAATGACACACTTAGGATTAGTTGTGGTAGGAGTTAAAGCTTTAACTAGAGAAAATTTAGGAACTAAAGTTTTTGTATGCCTTTATGATGATAGGTTTAATGATGTAGGACAGAGTATTTTAGGCAGCTATGAATTAGATATGAATTCAAAAGGGGGAATAGTTTATTTTACACCAGATTTCTTACTACCAACCTCGACCTTTCATAAAAAGATAAAAATAGGAATAAAAAGTAGGGGATACAATATGAAAAAATGAGAAAAGAATTTATTAGTTTGCACAGGATTCTTAGGCTTAGCAGTCTCAGAAAGTAATACTCATTATAGACTTACAAATGATCAGATAGTTAAATTATTGGGCGCAAAAGGAATAAAGACACTACCAGCTAAAAAATTTAATTCTGAAGATAATGCAGCACTAGATTGGAAACTAGGAGATTTTCTAGGACAAAAGAGATTAGCTCCTCAAGATAATTTATTATATCAAAGAGCAGATGGAAGCTATGCAGTAAGATTTACCCAGTATACTTATGTAGCACCAGAAAAATCTGAAGATGATGAATTTAGCAGTATAGATAGGGAAGAAAATCAAGATAATCATAGCGAAATAAATCAGCTTTATGTAATGACAGAGGAAAAAACAATATCACAAAATAAGCTATATAATATTGATGAGATAGATTTAGAGAATTTCACCCTAACCGATATGAATAAAATATTAGATACTAGATATTATAAATACTTAGCTAAAGGAGATACCCATGATGAAGCAGTGTCATTTTTAGATCAAGAATTTCATACTGAATATGTAGATGATATCATAGAAGATAAAATACATCCTAGCAAGATATTTAGAATGCCAAAACAATCCAACTTAGAAGATACTTTTTACATGAACACAGAAAGCACAGGAACTAGTAACCAACAACCAACTGTAGAAGATCCCGTAGAACCAATGCATTATGCAGTAGGAGAAAGAAGACCATTAGCTAGTTCAGGACGCAGTAAAGCAGATCCAAATAAAAGCTATAGGTTTCATAGAAAGCGTAGACAACCAGATATGAGTATACAATTACAGCCAGTCAATAATCAAGGAACCCTTTTAGATTTAGCCAGATTCGACCCTCAGATATGGCAAGAAGTGATAGAAAAATGGGAAAAAGATGCGGTAAAGGCATGGATGAGTAATCCCTTCGAATAAACGAATATGTGGGAATATATGGAGACACTTTTAGGAGATTTAGCTTATAATATTTATTTAACTTTTAAAGGAAAATATGAAGAAACAATTAAACAGCTTAAAGAACTAGGAGATAACCCATGGAATTTTACTAGTTTTATAAAAGAAATACTTATAGGATATGACCCTTCTAGAAGAAATGATTCCGCTCAAAGCATAGCATTAACTGAGTTAGATCAGATAACGTTAGGAAGTTGGAAATATATTGTACCCTTTAGTAAGGAATACTTAGCCATAGCAGCTAGAACTGGAAAAAACTTTGATGAAGAAATTGGAAATAAATATTTTAGAAAACTACCCGGAGAGCTAGGAAGAGAAATAGAAAATAAATGGTCAGTTTATTATGCAAGTTTACCAGCTAAAATAGCCTCAGGAGAAGTAAAAATAAGAAGAACTTTAGGAATAAGACCTAGAATAGTTTATACGTTTTTCAAGCTCAGAGAAAAATGTATAGAAGTTAAAATACAGAAAGATTTGAAAAATCAAAATTATGGTTTTTGTAGCAATATAATATATACTCCTCAGCAATATGAAGATAAATATAATAGGAAAAAAATACAAAAAATATGAAAAATATAGAAAAGAAAAATACTGGAAGAAAAAATATAGAAAACCATGGAAAAAACAGAAATTCATTAGAAAGAGTAGAACTTTTAATAGAATAAATTATAAGCAACTACCCAAAGAAGAAAGAGATAAAAGAAAACAAAGATATGTTAGAAAACCCAACAGTAAAAAATGCAATTGTTTTATATGTGGAGAACCCAATCATTTTGCAAAAAACTACCCAAAAAGACAAAGGCCTAACACTAATAAACAGATAGAAAGATTACATATTATAGAAGACTTAGAAGAAAATATAGTTAGCATAAATAGTGATGATTCAGAAGTCTATAGCATAGTCAGTGATTATGAATATCAAATAGAAGCCATAAGTTCAGATAATGATTCAGAAAGTGATACAAATGTAGATAATCTTTTAGGACAACTCAACCAAGAAATAGGAATGACTCCTTCTCATGATACTTTCTTTATGATGGAATGCAATGCAGATACTGAATGTCAGCATAATTTTCAAATAGGACTAGGATTTGATACTACTAGATGCAGTTATTGTAATTGGTTTCCAGCTAAAAATAAGAGAGCTCAGTGTTTATTATGCGGCATAACCTATTGTATAGTCTGTCTCGAAAAATTAAACATGACACATAAAATAGCATTAGGAAGTAACAGCGAAGTGTTAGAAGATCAGAGTGTAAAAAGCAGAGAATTACATTTAACAATTATAGAATTAGAAGTACAAGAAGAGAACTTAAACTTCAAATACGTGAGATAGAAACTAAAGCTAGTTTTGACATAGAATGTTTAGAACTAGAAAATAGACAGCTTAAACAGCAGCTAGAACAATTTCACAATAAGTACCCTTTAAAAGATAAACTTATGGAAGAACATATGAATTCTTTGGAATTAGTCAACCTAGTTGATTCTCAACCCTTTAGTCAATACTCTCAAGCACAGTCAGATAATACATATTTACCATTTAATTATCCTGTTATACCCAAGCCAAATTTAGTTGAGATCTCTTGTGTAATTAAATTTGTAGAAAAAACCCTTAGTATAGACGCCATGATAGATACCGGAGCCAGTAAGTCATATATTGAACAGCATATAGTTCCACCAGGATGGAGTACAGCTTTAACAACCCAGCTTTAGTCAGTATAGCCGATGGCACCAAACAGACATATACACATTGCATCAATGGAGCACAGATTAGTTTTCATCACCTAGGTTCTCGAACTCAACATATAGAATGGTTCCCTTTACCTCAAGTTTGGATTGGAAACACAAGACAAAATCATCCTTTCATCTTAGGACTTAATTTTATACTTAGTCTACAAGGTGGCATGTTGATCAGCCAAAACAACATTAGTTTCTTCAAACGAACTATACATACACCCACAGCATATGCCCTTAGCACCATTGCCCATTCATCAGAGTTGCGTGCGAAGCGTGGTGGTACCATAGGAGTAGATTCGGTTCCCGCTAGTTTTTTATTTCCTAGTAAAAACATTTTTCCCGAGCTAGCCCAAAAATGTATACCTGATAAGATAGCAAATACTTCTTTAGAAAATTTAGACATAGAAAATTATGAATTAGAAGATTTAGAAGAGTTTGATTTTGAAGATAAGGGAGACTATTGGAACCTAGAAGATTTTTAACAAACAGTTAACCTAGAATTAATTTTTGCAAAAGTAGGGAAATTAAAGAAAAAAACCAGTATACAAAATAACAGAAAATGATTTAGATGAAATAATAAGATTAGCTGAAACAACAGAGATTTTAGGAGAACAAACCATGAAATATTGGGAAAGAAATAAAGTTTTAGCCAGTTTAGATATAAAAAACAAAGATTATAGGATTACTTCAGCACAAATAGATCATACGCCAGCAGATATAGAAGAATTTAGAACACAGATTAAGGAATTACTAGATTTAGGAGTAATTAGACCAAGTAATAGTCCACATAGGAGCGCCGCATTTATGGTTAGAAATGATGCAGAGATAAAAAGAGGAAAAGCTAGAATGGTTATAAATTATAAAAGATTAAATGATAATACAGAAGACGATAAATATAATATACCAGATAAAGATCAACTCATAAATAGAATACAAACAGCAAAAATATTCAGTAAATTTGATTGCAAGTCGGGATTTTGGCAGATAAAAATGGAGAAGGAAAGCATACCTTGGACAGCCTTTTGTTGCCCACAAGGACATTACGAATGGCTAATTATGCCTTTTGGACTAAAAAATGCATCTTTCATATTTCAGCGTAAAATGGATAGTATATTTAATAAATATAGTTTTATACTAGTATACATAGATGACATATTAGTATTCAGTCCAGATAAAAATAGTCACATAGATCATTTATATATAGCATTAGAAGAATTCATAAATAACGGAATAATAATTAGCAAGAAAAAGATGGTATTAAATAAGCCTCACATAGAATTTTTAGGAATGGAGTTAGGAGGTGGAAAAATTAGGCTACAACCTCATATAGTTAAGAAAATTTTAGATTATCCAGATAAATTAGAAAACACAAAACAACTTCAATCATTTTTAGGAATTTTAAATTATGCACGCATGTATATTCCTAACCTTGGTAAAATAATAGGACCACTATACAGTAAGACCACACCCACAGGACAAAAATATTTCAATCAACAAGATATAGCTCTAGTTAGAAAAATTAAAGACATTTGTAAACATTTACCAGACCTACAACTTCCCTTGGAATCAAAATATATAGTCGTAGAAACAGATGCAAGTCAATTAGGATGGGGAACAATATTATTAGCTAAACCTAGCAAGTATGATAGTAAAAATAAAGAGCGCATTTGTAGATACAGTTCTGGAAAATTTAAAGAAAAAGATACAACCATGACCAGCCTAGATTTTGAAATATTAGGAGTAGTATATGCAATAAAAAAATTTAAATTATTTTTACACAAACCCTTTACAATTAGGACAGACTGTGAAGCTATAGTTAGATTTCATAATAAACTTAACGAGCACAAACTAAGTACCAGAAGATGGGCAAAATTTTTAGACTGTATAGTAGGACAAGGATATAAAGTAGAATTTGAACATATTAAGGGGAGTGATAATAGGTTAACAGATTGGTTAAGTAGGAAAATTTATTTGGAAAAAGAAAATAACCAGTTTAATTTTTGTGCAGATAATGGAGAACATCAAAACTATGAACTTTGGGGGATTCGCTCTTCCCATTCATGAAGGCAGAAACAAGTTCAGACCATTAACAGGAATTGAGCTAGACCCAGTTCAACAGTGTCTTCTAGATAACCTTTGGAATAGCCATAACCACCCAGCTAAACGTCTGTCAGCCCTAAACTCTCTTAGTATATATTTTTCAAAAATCCAAAATAAACCTTTGTCTAAAAGTTTTTTCTTTTTATGTAGTAGCTAAAGGAACCAAGCCTGGTATTTACCATGACTGGATAGAAGTTGAACCCTTAGTTAAAAATTTTCCCACACCTCAGTATAAAGTATTTTATGATTTCGAGTCAGCCAGTACTTATGCCCGAAGACAAATAGGAACCAGTTACTTTATCAGCCAGATAGCTAAAGATTACCTGGACACATTGAGCAAGATGCAGTCAACTATTCTTGCTACTAGTGGAGTTCCAGTTAGCCAGATAATTGGAAGTAGTAGTACTGGAAGCAGTAGTTCTAACCCTCAGATAGATTCTCAAAATCCTCTTCAAATGTGCAGACATTGTGAAGGCCAAAGAGTCAGTGAAGAGTCAGTGAAGAGCTAGACCAGCTCCGGGACGAAGAAAAACAATTGAGAGCAACCATTCGAACCCTAACCAACCAGCTTAAAAAATTAGCTCCAGGAAAAACAGCTGCCCCCTTTCCTAACCAAGAGATCAGACAACTCACCAGTGTGAAATTTGAACAATTGAGTGCTAGAATGTATTTCTTCAGGCATTCTATCATTTGATCTTTTTGTGAGAAAAGCCAAGTAATAGAAGACCTCAAACCCCATATATACACCTTAGTCGAAGAAAGTAGAAATAGTGAGTTAGTCACTATATAGCAGTTTCTTCAAGACCTCTCCATAGCAGGAGTAGAATGCCCTGGCATAGCCTATCAATGGACTTATCTCTACGAAGATGAAGAACAGTCCTGCTTAGAAGAAGAAAAATGTAATAAGAGGTCAGAACATTTTGGTCGATGCCAATGTAATTTAGATTTCAGCATCTGCCTTTGCTAGATAAATCTAGAAACATTCGAATCATTGAAGATAGAGCTTAAGGGCAAAACGCGTTATCTAACAGCCTCACAATTGTTAGATTATGGCTTTGTCTCTAGAATAATTTTCTCAGATCCTGATCAGACAGATAGCTTTGGGAATAAACTTGCTCATTCAATACTTTGTGTAATGGAAGAGCATCATCCATATGTAGAAGCATTAATTGATAGCAGACCACCAGAGTGGAAAGGAATATGGTGCAATCCAACTAAACATAAAATGTACCTCAGAGGAACCTCGACATTCCCAGGATACCCAGGATTTCTCAATCGGAGACCCTGGCCATGTAGAAGATTTTCACTCAGAGATCAGCTCAATAAATGGAGGAAATTTGCTAACAATCCTCTATTAGCATATAATGGAAATTATGGACGTCTAGTCTGCAAAGATAGAAATTAGAAGATATATTGTAACTTAGCTATCCTAGGATATCCCTTCAGCAAAGAGACATTCGTCGATGAAAGTCAGTATCCCAACTATCAGCATAGCGTCTCTCATGAGTCACCAGTAATGGGAGAAGATGACCAAGATAATCAATGGAATAATGAACCGGCCATGGGGGATGGGGATGATTTTTACGACCAACTCTTAGCAGCAGACCTGGACGATCTTTCAGACAGAATGTATGGGTGAAAAAAAAAAATTAAGACAAATAAGACAAATAATTAAGACAAATAATTTTGTCTCGAACTCAAAATTAAGACAAATAATTTTGAAGTGCACCTTTTTTTTTTTTTTTTTTTTGAAGTACTGACTTTTATCAACGAATGTCTCTTTGCTGAAGGGATATCTTGGGATAGCTAAGTTACAATATATCTTCTGATTTCTATCTTCGCAGACTAGACGTCCATAATTTCCATTATATGCTAATAGAGGATTGTTAGCAAATTTCCTCCATTTATTGAGCTGATCTCTGAGTGAAAATCTTCTACATGGCCAGGGTCTCCAATTGAGAAGTCCTGGGTATCTTGGGAATGTCGAGGTTCCTTTAAGGTACATTTTATGTTTAGTTGGATTGCACCATATTCCTTTCCACTCTGGTGGTATGCTATCAATTAATGCTTCTACATATGGACAATGCTCTTCCATTACACAAAGTATTGAATGAGCAAGTTTATTCCCAAAGCTATCTGTCTGATCAGGATCTGAGAAAATTATTCTAGAGACAAAGCCGTAATCTAACAATTGTGAGGCTGTTAGATAACGCGTTTTGCCCCTAAGCTCTATCTCCAATGGTTCGAATGTTGCTAGATTTATCTGGCAAAGGCAGATGCTGAAATCTAAATTACACTGGCATCGACCAAAATGTTCTGACCTCTTATTACATTTTTCTTCTTCTAAGCAGGGCTGTTCTTCATCTTCGTAGAGATAAGTCCATTGATAGGTTATGCCAGGGCATTCTACTCCTGCTATGGAGAAGTCTTGAAGAAACTGCTGTATAGTGACTAACTCACTATTTCTACTTTCTTCGGCTAAGATGTATATATGGGGTTTGAGGTCTTCTATTACTTGGCTTTTCTCACAAAAAGATCGAATGATAGAATGCCTGAAGAAATACATTCTAGTACTCAATTGTTCAAATTCCTCACTGGTGAGTTGTCTGATCTCTTGGTTAGGAAAGGGGGCAGCTGTTTTTCCTGGAGCTAATTTTTTAAGCTGGTTGGTTAGGGTTCGAATGGTTGCTCTCAATTGTTTTTCTTCGTCTCGGAGCTGGTCTAGCTCTTCACTGACTCTTTTGCCTTTATCCACAATTTTCTTGAAATTTCTGGTAAGGCCTTCACAATGTCTGCACATTTGAAGAGGATATTGAGAATCTATCTGAGGGTTAGAACTACTGCTTCCAGTACTACTACTTCCAATTATCTGGCTAACTGGAACTCCACTAGTAGCAAGAATAGTTGACTGCATCTTGCTCAATGTGTCCAGGTAATCTTTAGCTATCTGGCTGATAAAGTAACTGGTTCCTATTTGTCTTCGGGCATAGGTACTGGCTGACTCGAAATCATAAAATACTTTATATTGAGGTGTGGGAAAATTTTTAACTAAGGGTTCAACTTCTATCCAGTCATGGTAAATACCAGGCTTGGTTTCTTTAGCTACTACATAAAAAAAAAAAAAACTTTCAGACAAAGGTTTATTTTGGATTTTTGAAAAATATGTACTAAGAGAGTTTAGGGCTGACAGGCGTTTAGCTGGGTGGTTATGGCTATTCCAAAGGTTATCTAGAAGACACTGTTGAATTGGGTCTAGCTCAATTCCTATTAATGGTCTGAACTTGTTTCTGCTTTCATGAATGGGAAGAGCGAATCCCCCAAAGTTCATAGTTTTGATGTTCTCCATTATCTGCACAAAAATTAAACTGGTTATTTCTTTTTCCAAATAATTTTTCTACTTAACCAATCTGTTAACCTATTATCACTCCCTTAATATGTTCAAATTCTACTTTATATCCTTGTCCTACTATACAGTCTAAAAATTTTGCCCATCTTCTGGTACTTAGTTTGTGCTCGTTAAGTTTATTATGAAATCTAACTATAGCTTCACAGTCTGTCCTAATTGTAAAGGGTTTGTGTAAAAATAATTTAATTTTTTTTATTGCATATACTACTAATATTTCAAAATCTAGGCTGGTCATGGTTGTATCTTTTTCTTTAAATTTTCCAGAACTGTATCTACAAATGCGCTCTTTATTTTTACTATCATACTTGCTAGGTTTAGCTAATAATATTGTTCCCCATCCTAATTGACTTGCATCTGTTTCTACGACTATATATTTTGATTCAAGGGAAGTTGTAGGTCTGGTAAATTTTTACAAATGTCTTTAATTTTTCTAACTAGAGCTATATCTTGTTGATTGAAATATTTTTGTCCTGTGGGTGTGGTCTTACTATATAGGGGTCCTATTATTTTACTAAGGTTAGGAATATACATTCGTGCATAATTTAAAATTCCTAAAAATGATTGAAGTTGTTTTGTATTTTCTAATTTATCTGGATAATCTAAAATTTTCTTAACTATATGAGGTTGTAGCCTAATTTTTCCATCTCCTAACTCCATTCCTAAAAATTCTATGTGAGGCTTATTTAATACCATCTTTTTCTTGCTAATTATTATTCCGTTATTTATGAATTCTTCTAATGCTATATATAAATGATCTATGTGACTATTTTTATCTGGACTGAATACTAATATGTCATCTATGTATACTAGTATAAAACTATATTTATTAAATATACTATCCATTTACGCTGAAATATGGAAGATGCATTTTTTAGTCCAAAAGGCATAACTAGCCATTCGTAATGTCCTTGTGGGCAACAAAAGGCTGTCCAAGGTATGCTTTCCTTCTCCATTTTTATCTGCCAAAATCCCGACTTGCAATCAAATTTACTGAATATTTTTGCTGTTTGTATTCTGTTTATGAGTTGATCTTTATCTGGTATATTATATTTATCGTCTTCTGTATTATCATTTAATCTTTTATAATTTATAACCATTCTAGCTTTTCCTCTTTTTATCTCTGCATGATTTCTAACCATAAATGCGGCGCTCCTATGTGGACTATTACTTGGTCTAATTACTCCTAAATCTAGTAATTCCTTAATCTGTGTTCTAAATTCTTCTATATCTGCTGGCGTATGATCTATTTGTGCTGAAGTAATCCTATAATCTTTGTTTTTTATATCTAAACTGGCTAAAACTTTATTTCTTTCCCAATATTTCATGGGCTGTTCTCCTAAAATCTCTGTTGTTTCAGCTAATCTTATTATTTTATCTAAATCATTTTCTGTTATTTTGTATACTGGTTTTTTTCTTTAATTTCCCTATTTTTGCAATAATTAATTCTAGGTTAACTGTTTGTTGAAAATCTTCTAGGTTCCAATAGTCTCCCTTATCTTCAAAATCAAACTCTTCTAAATCTTCTAATTCATAATTTTCTATGTCTAAATTTTCTAAAGAAGTATTTGCTATCTTATCAGGTATACATTTTTGGGCTAGCTTGGGAAAAATGTTTCTACTAGGAAATAAAAAACTAGCGGGAACTGAATCTACTCCTATGGTACCACCACGCTTCGCACGCAACTCTGATGAATGGGCAATGGTGCTAAGGGCATATGCTGTGGGTGTATGTACAGTTCGTTTGAAGAAACTAATGTTGTTATGGCTGATAAACATGCCACCTTGTAGACTAAGTATAAAATTAAGTCCTAAGATGAAATGATTTTGTCTTGTATTTCCAATCCAAACTTGAGGTAAAGGGAACCATTCTATATGTTGAGTTCGAGAACCTAGGTGATGAAAACTAATCTGTGCTCCATTGATGCAATGTGTATATGTCTGTTTAGTGCCATCGGCTCTACTGACTAAAGCTGGGGTTGTTAAAGCTGTGCTCCATCCTGGTGGAACTATGTGTTGTTCTATATATGATTTACTGGCTCCTGTATCTATCATGGCATCTATACTAAGGATTTTTTCTACAAATTTAATTACACAAGAGATCTCAACTAAATTTGACTTGGGTATAACAGGGTAATTAAATGGTAAATATGTATTATCTGGTTGTGCCTGAGAGTATTGACTAAAGGGTTGAGAATCAACTAGGTTGACTAATTCTAAAGAATTCATATGTTCTTCAATCAGTTTATCTTTTAAAGGGTACTTATTGTGAAATTGTTCTAGCTGCTGTTTAAGCTGCCTATTTCCTAGTTCTAAACATTCTATGTCAAAAATAGTCTTAGTTTCTATCTCTCGTATTTGAAGTTTAAGTTCTCTTACTTGTACTTCTAATTCTCTATTTGTTAGACGTAATTCTCTGCTTTTTACACTCTGATCTTCTAACACTTCGCTGTTATTTCCTAATGTTATTTATGTGTCATGTTTAATTTTTCGAGACAGACTATACAATAGGTTATACTGCATAATAAACACTGAGCTCTCTTATCTCTAGCTGGAAACCAATTACAATAACTGCATCTAGTGGTATCAAATCCTAATCCTATTTGAAAATTATGTTGACATTCAGTATCTGCATTACATTCCATCATAAAGAAAGTATCATGAGAATGAGTCTTTCCTATTTCTTGGTTAAGTTGTCCTAAAAGATTATCTACATCTGTATTACTTTCTGAATCACTATCTGAACTTATGGCTTCTATTTGATATTCATAATCACTGACTATGCTATATACTTCTGAATCATCACTGTTTATGCTAACTATATCTTCTTCTAAGTCTTCTATGATATGCAGTCTTTCTATCTGTTTATTAGTGTTAGGCCTTTGTCTTTTTGGGCAGTTTTTTGCAAAATGATTGGGTTCTCCACATATAAAACAATTACATTTTTTACTGTTGGGTTTTCTAACATATCTTTGTTTTCTTTTATCTCTTTCTTCTTTGGATAATTGCTTATAAAAAGTTCTACTTTTTCTAATGAATTTCTGTTTTTTCCATGGTTTTCTATATTTTTTCTTCTAATATTTTTCTTTTCTATATTTTTTGTATTTTTTCCTATTATATTTATCTTCATATTGCTGAGGAGTATATATTATATTGCTACAAAAATCATAATTTTGTTTTGTCAAATCTTTCTGTATTTTAACTTCTATACATTTTTCTCTGAGCTTGAAAAACGTATAAACTATTCTAGGTCCTATTCCTAAAGTTCCTCTTATTTTACTTCTCCTGAGGCTATTTTAGCTGGTAAACTTGCATAATAAACTGACCATTTATTTTCTATCTCTTCCTAGCTCTCCGGGTAGTTTTCTAAAATATTTATTTCCTATTTCTTCATCAAAACTTTTTCCAGTTCTAGCTGCTATGGCTAAGTATTCTTTACTAAAGGGTACAATATATTTCCAACTTCCTAACGTTATCTGATCTAACTCAGTTAATGCTATGCTTTGAGCGGAATCATTTCTTCTAGAAGGGTCATATCCTATAAGTATTTCTTTTATAAAACTAGTAAAATTCCATGGGTTATCTCCTAGTTCTTTAAGCTGTTTAATTGTTTCTTCATATTTTCCTTTAAAAGTTAAATAAATATTATAAGCTGAATCTCCTAAAAGTGTCTCCATATATTCCCACATATCCGTTGATTTGAAGGGATTACTCATCCATGCCTTTACTGTATCTTTTTCCCATTTTTCTATCACTTCTTGCCATATCTGAGGGTCGAATTTGGCTAAATCTAAAAGGGTTCCTTGATTATTGACTGGCTGTAATTGTATGCTCATATCTGGTTGTCTACGCTTTCTATGAAACCTATAGCTTTTATTTGGATCTGCTTTACTGCGTCCTGAACTAGCTAATGGTTTTCTTCCTCCTACTGCATAATGCATTGGTTCTACAAGATCTTCTACAGTTGGTTGTTGGTTACTAGTTCCTGTGCTTTCTGTGTTCATGTAAAAAATATCTTCTAAGTTGGATTGTTTTGGCATTCTAAATATCTTGCTAGGATGTATTTTATCTTCTATGATATCATCTACATATTCAGTATGAAATTCTTGATCTAAAAATGACACTGCTTCATCATGGGTATCTCCTCTAGCTAAGTATTCATAATATCTAGTATCTAATATTTTATTCATATCGGTTAGGGTGAAATTTTCTAAATCTATCTCATCAATATTATATATCTTATTTTGTGATATTGTTTTTTCTTCTGTCATTACATAAAGCTGATTTATTTCACTACGATTATCTTGATTTTCTTCCCTATCTATACTACTAAATTCATCATCTTCAGATTTTTCTGGTGCTACATAAGTATACTGAGTAAATCTTACTGCATAGCTTCCATCTGCTCTTTGATATAATAAATTATCTTGAGGGGCTAATCTCTTTTGTCCTAGAAAATCTCCTAGTTTCCAATCTAGTGCTGCATTATCTTCAGAATTAAATTTTTTAGCTGGTAGTGCCTTTATTCCTTTTGCGCCCAATAATTTAACTATCTGATCATTTGTAAGTCTATAATGAGTATTACTTTCTAAGACTGCTAAGCTTAAGAATCCTGTGCAAACTAATAAATTCTTTTCTCATTTTTTCATATTGTATCCCCTACTTTTTATTCCTATTTTTATCTTTTTATGAAAAGTCGAGGTTGGTAGTAAGAAATCTGGTGTAAAATAAACTATTCCTCCTTTTGAATTCATATCTAATTTATAGCTGCCTAAAATACTGTGTCCTACATCATTAAACCTATCATCATAAAGGCATACAAAAACTTTAGTTCCTAAATTTTCTCTAGTTAAAGCTTTAACTCCTACCACAACTAATCCTAAGTGTGTCATTTTAAGGTGTTCATTTACTGCATATTTATAACTTTCTCTATCTATTAAATTTAGCTCTATTTTTTCATCTTCATGGGTTACACTAATCATTTGTTCACCATAGTGTTTAAATAAATATTGTTTTTTATGAATCTTACCTAACTTGTACACATATTTAGTTGGAATTAATTCTAACTTTTATTTCTTAAAATTTTTATCTGTTGTTCTACATCTATAAATTCTTCCATTTTAATGTCTTCATCATCATTACGCTTTTTACTGCTACTTCCTTTTATTAGCTGTTTAAACATTTTTATTTTCTGTAAGTTCTACAAACGGGTTTCTTTGGTAATTTAAGCTTTTCGAAATATCTAGCTATATCTTCTTCGTTTATCTGAGATTGGGGTCTGTTGGTTTGTCCTTCTACTCCTTTTCCTTTTTGAAGTATTATTCTTTCTAAAGAAGCTAAACGATTTTCTACACTGTGTAATTGTTCTGATAATTCTTCAAATTTTTCACACAATCTGATTAGAAATAAAATTTCTATATTATTTTGTCTTACTGATATTTTATCTGATTAATTTATTCCTTGATAGCTACTGATTCCTCCTGGGTTATTATGAAAATCTTCTGCTTGTTTTAAAATAGTCTGGTAATCTCTATTAGCTTTTTTATCACTACTCATAAACTAAGATCTTATTAATTGTTCTAAAATTTCTAATTTTTGTTTTAAATTATCTTGAATTTGGTTGATTTGTTCTATTTGTTTAGCTATTTGATTTATCTGGCTATGAATTTTTTCAATTAGTTGCTTAAATTCTAATTCTATTTGTTTTGAACTGCTAGTATTGGTAGCTGAAATTAGAGTTTCTATTTCTAGCTTAGTGGGAATTTTTTCTAAATTTAAATCTGTTCGTTTTGTAAAATTGAACTACACTGGTCTTGGATATAATCTAATTTTTTATCTTGATCTTTAATTATACTACGATTATTACGGAGATGATCTATAGATGAAATAAAAAGATTACTAATTTTATCTATATCCTTTTTAATATTTTTTGCAAAATTAATCTGATAATCTATGATACTATTTAGCTGAGGATTATGATCACTATGAAGCTGATGTGTAAAAGTATCTTCAAAATTACAATGAAATTTATTTTTATCTATGCTAAGACGATGATTATAATTGCTGAGTTCTAAATCTAAATATTCTACTCTTTTCATACACAAAATTAACTCCTACTTTAAAATTATTACAAGCTACTATAATATGAAATTTATAACTAAATTGTCCAAAAATAAAAACTACTCTATTACCATAAGCAAAATGCATAAACTAACTTAAACTGTCCTAAGACCGAACCTGGCTCTGATACCAATTTTTGGGGGTGATGAGTTAGTGGTTTACCACTATTTTGAAATTGGGCTGAGAATTATCTAATTAATTCTATAGTTATGCTAATAGGTCTTCAAGCTGTTGTATGGCTAGCTTTAAGACTTCTTGTTTTACAGTTATCTGTCTATTTATTTGAGAAATTTTTAAATTGTAATTTTCTAGGGATCTGCCAAATGCTAATGATAAAAGAAATTGATACCTTAATTTTTGATCTTCTAATTCTTGTATAAGCTTAGTACTGGTTCTGATTTTAATCCTAAGTTCTTCATCTAAAGGCATACAATTTTGATTTTTTAAATTCTTTTATGAACAATATTTCCTTAATATTTCTACTCGGGTTGCTCTTCTTGTATTCTAAAATTCTTTTCTATGGCAAAACTATTTTTAGGCAATGTTTGTTTTCATTATGTGTACTCCCACTTTGAAGCTAAGCCTCGTTTAACATAGTATATTTTTTATTTTCTATTTTTTACTTTTCCCTTTCTACCTACAATTTGCCCTCCAACGCCTAACCACGGCTCACACGGGCTCTTCAGCTAAGGTCACTCAGTAATAAAATAGAAAACAGCAGATACTACGAAGGTGTAAAGCATGTAATATTAATGAGCAAACAAGCATTCCATAAACTTAATTTTTCCAAAAAGAAAATAAATTTTTA
Source organism: Camellia japonica (assembly GCA_030407325.1). Classification (NCBI taxonomy): domain Eukaryota; kingdom Viridiplantae; phylum Streptophyta; class Magnoliopsida; order Ericales; family Theaceae; genus Camellia; species Camellia japonica. Next base: position 42,104,258 of record JAPPVO010000016.1, on the reverse strand, counting down.
GAATAGAAGAGTTACCCTTTTGAAATATTTAAGGAAAAAGAGAGACTACTCACACTTCATATTAATAAGAAATATACTTACAAAGATTATATTACAGACTCTGAAATTTTGAAAGACTTGGTACACTTAGAGGTTTTTGAGGGGGTTGGAAATTTTTACAAAGCAGAGTGAAGGGGAATTTTTCATTCTGCCTCTTCCATTGGCATGAATGCCAATTTATACAACACAAGAGGAAGATAAAATCAAAACTCCAAATCTATGCCTAGCATCTTACGTCCAAACTTTTCCTAAAAGTCCAAGGTCTATTCAACACTTATTCAAGCCTAGACTTAGGCTTTTCTAATAAAGACAGGGCTATATGCATAGAATTATATGCCTATTTTGACAAGTTTTCTACGGATAAAAACAAATAGAGAGTTTGGATAATGATGTCGGGTACTGCTTTGGGCTCCATCGCACATCATTCAATCCTCCCCTTTTTTGACACTATAATTTATTACAGGACACGTGTAAGGATTCTCACAGCTTTTCTTTAATAAAGTAGGGTAGGAGTCATCTGCTTTATTAAAGTAATGAGTGAAGGAGAAGCCTTATGACTGACAGACTCAAATAATTACAGATACAAATATTTACAGAATCTTTTGTCTTGGCGTGCATTTTTCTGACATTTGAAGAGAAGCCTTATCTTCTACGGATTTTGTCTTCTTCTGTTGAAGTACCAATTATTGATGTTGGCCCGTGGAGTGAATCTTTAAGGCGGATTCTTTGTGGAAAATGTGGAAAAGTTTCAAAAATCTGGAATTACTACGATATTTTCAAAATATTATATGAGTCTTAATTTTGAAGTGCACCTTTTTTCTTTTTTTTTTTTCAACCCATACATTCTGTCTTAATATTATATAGCATTGAAGTTCAGATTTAAATTCTTATAACTAGTCTAAAGAAAAAATAGACAAATAATTTCTTTATAATTGTGTAATGAACATATAAGGTAGCGTTTGGTAGAGTTTTGTAAATGTGATTTGAGAGTATGAGTTGTATTTTGAGTTTGTGTGTTGTGGAATTATGATTTGAGTGTAGAAAATTTGTTTGGTTATGGTTTTTAAATAGAGTGTTGAAATGTGTTTTGAAGATATATTTTGAATTATGTTTTGAAAGTTTGATGTGACATGTGAAATAAGAAAATTTGTTTGGTAATGTGTTTTCAAAATAGTTTTCAAAATTTAATTCAATCAATAATTTATAATCAAATACACAACTCTTATATCGATATCCGTATTTTTTATCAACAGTAATAACCAACTATTTTTAAAATACTGAAATTAAAAATTGATTTTTTTTGAATTAATTTTTTTTTAATTTTTTTGAAATAAATTTTTTTTTCAAATTTTTTTTCATTTTAAAATAAATCTATGTCAATTATTTTGTGTCAATTAACTTTTCTATCAATTCATTTTTTACGCCTGTACAAACATCTTGTACAATGCATTTTTTTTTTTTTTTTAAAATTTTGTTAAAGTCAACAACTTTTGAAAATACATATTAATAAAAATTAACATAAATACAGTAAGTTTAATAGATTAAAATACAAATCATACTGTAAACCTTACAAAATATTATCAATTTTTTTTCTCATTTATTACACGTTATTAATTTATTAGTAAAGGAGTAAAAACCAGACCATGCATTATTGAAGGACCATTATTGTACTTCCATAGGCAGCACGCTCATATAATTGGGATGAATTGACCTGTAAAATTACTATTTTGTCCCTCTCTATTTAAATGGGAAGTGAACAAAATATAAAGGGTAATTTGGTAATTTCATCAACCTACTACCTATATACTGAGCCAAAGGAAAAGGGACACGATGTACATCATAGCTGTGTATATCAGTGTTCACATGCACTATTATTAAAACATTATTAATATTATAAAAAAATAATAGATAAAAAATAAAAATATAAAAAAAAAAATTAAAAAACAAGATGAACCTTCTGAACCTCAGCCTTCCTATAAAATCTGATTTCTCATTCCTTTAACCACACCATCTTCACCATCTCAGCTCCATCAAGAACATTAATTAAATTCATTTGATCCTGCTGAAGGAAGATTTCAATTACAGGTTAGTTTCGTATTACCTTCGCATCTCATATTTTATTCAGACTAGCTTCAGATGGTATTAAGAGCAGTAGCTTTCGAAGAAGAAGAGTGTGGCCGACAAGGACAACCGGGCGGTCAACCGGCCGGTCATCCGGCCGGTCATCCCATCCCAATGCCGATCAGTTTTGTAGCTGCCGATCTGTTCATGTTTTTCATATCTGTTTTTCATATCTGTCCCATCATATCTGTTCCATTTTTTTACACTAACATTATATTATTTTTGATATATTTTCTATACATTTTTGTACATCATACTATTTTCGATATATTTTCCATACATTTTTCTTAACTCATGTTTTAATATATATTTTTTATACATTTTTCTTTCACTGTTGCAGCTATCATGCCAAGAACAAAACGAACCAGACCCGAACGTGGTGAATCCTCAAACCCTGTACAACATCAACCACAGCAACAACATCATGACAATTTAAATAATGATTTTTTAACGTATCATCATGAACAAGCCTATTCACATTTTATTCATCGACCAATTGTTACGCGGAGAAATGTAAGACTACCTTCTCAATATGACCCACTCTTAGTTGGTAAATTAGATACAATGAGATGGCTACCTTTAACTAATTTACCAAATAAGGTATATCCCCGTATTGTACGATTATTTTATGTTCACTTGACAGCTGGTGACCAACAAAATGAACCGTTCAGTCTGACCTCCTATGTGAAAGGGAAAATAATCACACTCAGTCTCCGTGCTTTCGCACAAATTATTGGAGTTGAAACAGGAGATTTACAATGCTATTTTCAAAATGAGTCTGCCTTAGAACAAATGTTTGGTGATGTCACTCAGATTTATACCACAATTTGTGACAACCGATTCAGTGGCACTAATTTACTAGCCAGACATTTAAAACCCCACCTTCGTATTCTTCATCGATGGATAGTTGAAAATGTCACTCCAAAAAAAGGCCATTATGATACTGTTTCATGTTTTAATGTTTATTTGTTATATTGTTTTGAAACTGGACAAAAATTAGATTTATGCTTCATATTACTCAAAGAAATGATGCTTGCAAAATTAGATTTATAAAATCAGTCTTCTCTGTGAAGCCCACCCGTGATGAATCTGAAGTACCCGTGATGAATCTGAAGTATCTGAAGTACTGATGAATCTGAAGTAGTGATGTTTGATACAGAGAAGCCTACCTGTGATCAATATGAAGTACTGATGTTTGATACAGAGATGAGGTTCACGTGAATATTTCAGAGACGATGGAATATTTCAGAGACGATGGAGAAGACATAGAAGGACATGGAAGCTTTTCAGATCAAAAGAGAAAGAATGCAGAAGCGTTGAAAGTAGATATACAAGCTGCCAAACAGGTTTTCAAACTAGATTTGAATTCACACGCGGAAATGTATTTTGAGTGTCCTATCCAAACGTGAAGTGCGAGTTCACCTGTTGAAAGCTAATTTGAAAATACAAACAAACAGAGCCTAAATCATTTCTTTGAGTAATATGAAGCATAAATCTAATTTTTGTCCAGTTTCAAAACAATATAACAAATAAACATTAAAACATGAAACAGTATCATAATGGCCTTTTTTTGGAGTGACATTTTCAACTATCCATCGATGAAGAATACGAAGGTGGGGTTTTAAATGTCTGGCTAGTAAATTAGTGCCGCTGAATCGGTTGTCACAAATTGTGGTATAAATCTGAGTGACATCACCAAACATTTGTTCTAAGGCAGACTCATTTTGAAAATAGCATTGTAAATCTCCTGTTTCAACTCCAATAATTTGTGCGAAAGCACGGAGACTGAGTGTGATTATTTTCCCTTTCACATAGGAGGTCAGACTGAACGGTTCATTTTGTTGGTCACCAGCTGTCAAGTGAACATAAAATAATCGTACAATACGAGGATATACCTTATTTGGTAAATTAGTTAAAGGTAGCCATCCCATTGTATCTAATTTACCAACTAAGAGCGGGTCATATTGAGAAGGTAGTCTTACATTTCTCCCCGTAACAATTGGTCGATGAATAAAATGTGAATAGGCTTGTTCATGATGATACGTTAAAAAATCATTATTTAAATTGTCATGATGTTGTTGCTGTGGTTGATGTTGTATAGGGTTTGAGGATTCACCACGTTCGGGTTTGGTTCGTTTTGTTCTTGGCATGATAGCTGCAACAGTGAAAGAAAAATGTATAAAAAATATATATTAAAACATGAGTTAAGAAAAATGTATGGAAAATATATCGAAAATAGTATGATGTACAAAAATGTATAGAAAATATATCAAAAATAATATAATGTTAGTGTAAAAAAATGGAACAGATATGATGGGACAGATATGAAAAACAGATATGAAAAACATGAACAGATCGGCAGCTACAAAACTGATCGGCATTGGGATGGGATGACCGGCCGGTTGACCGCCCGGTTTTCCTTGTCGGCCACACTCTTCTTCTTCGAAAGCTACTGCTCTTAATACCATCTGAAGCTAGTCTGAATAAAATATGAGATGCGAAGGTAATACGAAACTAACCTGTAATTGAAATCTTCCTTCAGCAGGATCAAAGGAATTTAATTAATGTTCTTGATGGAGCTGAGATGGTGAAGATGGTGTGGTTAAAGGAATGAGAAATCAAATTTTATAGGAAGGCTGAGATTCAGAAGGTTCAGCTTGTTTTTTAATTTTTTTTTTTATATTTTTATTTTTTATCTATTATTTTTTTATAATATTAATAATGTTTTAATAATAGTGCATGTGAACACTGATATATACAGCTATGATGTACATTGTGTCCCTTTTCCTTTGGCTCAGTATATAGGTAGTAGGTTGATGAAATTACCAAATTACCCTTTATATTTTGTTCACTTCCCATTTAAATGGAGAGGGACAAAATAGTAATTTTACAGGTCAATTCATCCCAATTATATGAGCGTGCTGCTATGGAAGTACAATAATGGTCCTTCAATAATGCATGGTCTGGTTTTTACTCCTTTACTAATAAATTAATAACGTGTAATAAATGAGAAAAAAAATTGATAATATTTTGTAAGGTTTACGGTATGATTTGTATTTTAATCTATTAAACTTACTGTATTTATGTTAATTTTTATTAATATGTATTTTCAAAAGTTGTTGACTTTAACAAAATTTTAAAAAAAAAACAAAAAATGTATTGTACAAGATGTTTGTACAGGCGTAAAAAATGAATTGATAGAAAAAGTTAATTGACACAAAATAATTGACATAGATTTATTTTAAAATGAAAAAATAATTTGAAAAAAAAATTTATTCAACAAAAATTACTGAAAAAAAATTAATTCAAAAAAAATCAATTTTTAATTTCAGTATTTTAAAAATAGTTTGGTTATTACTGTTGATAAAAAATACGGATATCGATATAAGAGTTGTGTGTTTGATTATAAATTATTGATTGAATTAAATTTTGAAAACTATTTTGAAAACACATTACCAAACAAATTTTCTTATTTCACATGTCACATCAAACTTTCAAAACATAATTCAAAATACATCTACAAAACACATTTCAACACTCTATTTAAAAACCATAACCAAACAAATTTTTTACACTCAAATTATAATTCCACAACACACAAATTCAAAATACAACTCATACTCTCAAATTACATTTACAAAACTCTACCAAACGCTACCTAAGATTTTTTCCTAAAATAAGATCATATGTAAGATAAAAAATGAATGGGGCAGGCTTCACTGCACGTCGTTGGACTGTCCAATTTGCACTATGGGGCCCACCACGTACCCACTTTAGCCCAGTGATCTATATCTTAGAGAGTAACCCTGTGGCCCGTTTATTTGGAAAGTTAAAAAGAGGATTGAAACTGGAAGTGAGGTGGGACTCACTAATATTGTGTTTATTTTGAGAGATGAGAAGGGAATTGATAGTGAGTTCTGAATTATGAATTCCATTGGGGAGTGGATTTGGATGGGCTTCCAAAACTTGCTATTAGAAAAATAGTCCGTTAGATTAGAATTTTATTTTATTTTATATATTTTGGGCATTTTTTTTAACATTAATATTTAATTTTATATATTTTTTGTTAAGTAAAAATCATTATTTTATTTGTTTTATTTTTTTTGGAAATTTTTTATTTTATTTTTATTTTATTTAAATTTTTTACGACATTTTTTTAAAACATTAATGTTTAATATTTTTGTATTTTTGTATTATTTTATATAAAAATAATTGAACAATTCTCACACTAACAACTATCATTAAAACAAATACGATTTTACTTAATCCCCTCACTATCAATCCCCTCACTAACAATCTCTTTACTATTAATCCTCTCACTATAAATCTCTTCTATTCTATTTCAGAAAACAAACGGAAGCCGTGTGATGAAAAGAAAAAAAATTAGGGATACAAGTTGATAGAGCACAATATCACTTTAGTTATAATTAAATTTTACAAACAAATTAACTAACATCCTACAATATTGATATAAAAAAAAAATCAAAATTAAATAATAATTTTTTTTTTTTTAATTTTATACCATCAATAAGAGAGAAATAAAGAAAAAAAATTATTCCAGTCTAATAATAAAACTTCTACTTACCAATGATTTTCAAGGAACCAAACAATCAACTATTCAAATTATTGAAGGATTTTATTTTATTTTATTAATTTTTTTAAAGAAAAAACATAATTTGAATAGTCAACTATTCAAATTATTGAAGGATTTTATCTTTTATTATTTTTAAAAATTGTTGGGTGGTGGAGATGCAAATATTACACAACAATTGAAGGCGGCTAGATATTTCAATATGTTTTACTAAAACAAAAAGGTTCAATGATAATTATATATATACGTACATTTTCACTGGTGGGGCAACACCAGCTATGGTGGTTGTAGTGCTGCTCTTCTCTATGTCAGGGTACATCCCACACCTGCCAATAAATAACCCAATCAAGGGATAAGAAACAAATACATAAACAAGATACTTCTTAGATGTATTAATTTTAGAATAATTTTTTTTTAGATATTCAGATCCAAGTTGTAGTTCAAGTGATCATGAGATTTTAGTCCAAGTGATTATAAAGTGAGGTGAGATCTTAGCTTCCGAGTTGATAGAGCGGAATAAATTTGCTTAAATAATCTACTTTACACGTACAAATATCTTTCCATATGACTCCCAAAAAAATTTTGCTTCTTCCTTTTATTCATTTTTATTTTTTTTGAAAAATATATAAAATTTATTTGGTAAACTTAATTTAAAAACAACCTACCATTCAAGACAAATCAAAATTAATTTCAAATTTTCAAAAATTGTTTCAATAGGATTTTTAGATTCATCAAGAAGATCATTTAAAGACTCAACTCTTATTATAACAAATTTTTTTTTTTTTAAACATACAATCTAAAAATCAATTAAAAAGATTATGATTTAAATTGACAAAATTATTACTGTGAATTTTTTTTGTTGTAATTTTCTCAAGTTTTTTTTTGAACTTTTCATTGTTTTCTGTTTTTGAAAATCCCATAATAATAATAATAATAATAATAATAATAAAATTGTAGTGAAATTGGATATACCCTCCACAGCCGCTGCCACACTTGCAGCCAGAGGCGCAGCCACAGTTTCCTCCGCAGCAAGACATTCCTCCTCCCTTAAGATGAGAAAAAGACAAAATAGAAAGCTATGGAAAATGGTTTCAATGGAAATTGAATTCACCCAAACACACAAAGCTTTTTGATGATTTTAGCCCCGTTTGTTTTCGGAGGTAGAATAGAAGGAGATTGATAGTGAGCCCCATTTATTTTCAGAGGTAGAATGGAGGGGGTTGATAGTGAGCCCCATTTTTTTCAAAGGTAGAATGGAGGGGATTAATAGTGAGGGGATTGTTAGTGAGAGGATTGATAGTGAGGGGATTAAGTAAAATTGTGTTTGTTTTGATGATAGTTGTTAGTATAGGGATTGTTAAATTATTTTTATATAAAATAAATATAAAATAATAAAACAAATAAAAAAAATACAAAAACATTAAACATTAATGTTTTTAAAAAAATGCCCAAATGTAAAAAAAATTTTAAAATAAAAATAAAATAAAAAATTTCCAAAAATAAATAAAACAAATAAAATAAAAATTAAACATTAATGTTCAAAAAATACTCGACATGTAAAAAATAAAATAAAAAATAAATAAAAATAAAAATTTCTAGTCCGCCGAACTATTTTTCTAATACCAAGTTCTGGAGGCCTATCGAATCTCCTTGGGATGTCCATCCTAATCCGGAGCTCACTATCAATCCCCTCTCCATCTCTCAAAACAAACACAATATTAATGGTCCCACCTCACTATCAATCCCAATCTCCCCTCTAACTCTCCAAACAAACGGGGGCCTCGTTTGGGAACAAGCTAATTTAGTAACTTTTTCACTATTTGGCTAAAAAGTAGGTAAAAAAACTTGTATGTTTGGGATGACTTTTTAGCTAATTATGAAAAGATGTGCAAAAAGTAGAGAGAAAAGAAAATTTTTGACTTTTTGATATAAATAGTTGACTTTTTAACTAATTTAATAACTTTTTGACTAATTGACTAATTTAATCAGTCCCTTAATGTGTAGAGAGTCCTTGACTTTATAGAGCAGGTGAAAGAAAAAGTGGTGTTGATCCACCCGTACACGTGTTAGAATCAGATCTCAGTAGCGTCTTCATTGTTATGGGATGTTTTAGAAAATTGGTAAAAAAATTGACTTTTTAATTTTTTTGATAGTTTTTTTTTTGGAAAAAAACTGACTTTTTTGGAAAGAATCTGGTAAAAAACAAAAAAAACTAACTTTTTATCAAGTTGCAAATTGCTCCTATGTTGCCCATGTAATATAATATGCATGACTTTTCATCCCATGAGTCATATGTGATTATAAAATTAAAGATAAATTATAAATATATTTTTAAGATTTATTTAAAATATATATATTTTGTATAGTTTTAAAAAATAACATCATCCCTCTAAAATTTATAATTTCATAACAAATGGTTCCTTTATTAATAAATTATTAAATTAATTAACAATTTTTAATAGTATGAAAAATTTTAATTATTAATTTAAATAGTTTTATTTTTGTTTAAGAGAGTAATAAGAATTTTTATCTTTTCAATTACTTATATTAAATAAAAAAATTTAACAATATGATATTTGTCAATTTTACTAGTAAAAACACACATATAATTTAGATTAAAAATAAATAAATAATTTAAAATTTGAAATAATAAAATTAAATATTTATTTTATTATAAAAGTTAAATTATTTTTTTATGGGGTTGGCTTTCCTCTTATTCGTAATCGGATTGGAGGGTACTGTTGGTCCCGTGAGGCCCACTACGGGTAATGTTTCGATAATCTGAACCATATGTGTAGAACTCATTAAGTATTATATATTTGTAAAAAATCACGTTGATCAGATATCGATAACTATGTGATCAAATCAGTTTTGTATAAAAAAAATAAACGGTGAAAAAATAAATGGTTGATAAAAATTTGATTTGATGAGATAGCTATCGATATCCGATCAACGTGATTTTTTACAGGTATATAGTACTCGACGAATTCTACATATAAAATGATTCAGATTATCAAAATAAAATCTGTGGTAATAGTACTTTCCAGTCCGATCACGAACTGAAGTGAAATCCCGTCCTTTTTTTATTTATTATTTCTCCACAATACTATTTGTATAACAATACATCTTTCTATATTCGTGAGTCGCATAAAAAAAAATACAAAAAAATACAAAAAAAATCAATTTATTTATTATTGTTTTTTAGTATACTGTACACGTTATAGAAGTAACTACACCTACATGTCACAGAAGTAACTTGTCTATAGTGCACTAAAAACGATAGATTTAGACCATCCAATCCACCACGGTCATTCATTTTATAAGTTTATGTATATAAATTATCTATAAAAAGAATTAGTTGGATTTATTTATATATATTTTAAAAAAAATTATAATATATTTTTTAAATTATATTTATCGTTTTTTAAAATATATATATAATAAAATAATATGACTACAATTATTGTATCAATTTAATTTTTTATTTATTTATGAATAATCTATATAAAATAACCTACAAAATAAACATGTTAAATTATTGAAGTAAGTTCATCATGAGCTCCCCAAGCTCAATTGGACGGTCCAATCAGTTAATTTGTTTATAAACTTAAGATTTTTGGATAAATTATAAATATATTTTCTTGAGATTTGATTAAAATATGAATCACTTTCTGTAACTCCAAAAATTACATTTCATCTTTGAAGTTTTTAATTTCATAACAAATTTGCCCTTTTATTAATAAATCATCAATTCAATTAAAGTTTTTAATGATGTTTGAAATATGTTTCAATTAATAATTTAGGTAATTTTATTATTGTATAGGAGAACAATTATGAATTTTATTTTTTTTAGTTAATTTTGTTAAATAAAAAATTCTAACAATGAGGTATTTGTAATTTTCTAAATTACAGGAAGCAATCTATAATTTAAGCAAATCTCGGGAGTTGTATTTGTAATTTACCCTAAGTTTTTTAAAGGAGGATCTCTCTAGTCCAAAATCTAAATTAAAGGACGTTGTTTCAGCCCATTAGACCCATCACGGGCCTAATTTCGATAATTCAAACCGTTCATTTTATTAGATACTTCATCTATTTCATCCACGCACAAAATTAAGTCAATCCGATAACTATAACTAGTTCAATTTATCGCATTTTTCATAAAAAAAAATAGACGATAACTGTGTTTTTAAATATAAATCATACATTTTTTTATGATAACATAATAAATTGAGCAAGTTATAGTTATCGGATTGACCTAATCTTTTATGTGGATAAAATACACGAATTACTCGACAAAATAAATAGTTTGGATCATTAAAACGGGACTTATAATAAACCTTACGAACTAAAACAACGCCTTTTAATTTAGATTTTGGATGAGAGGGATCCCCTCCTTTTTTAAATAGTAGAGAACCAAAAAAGAGAAATTTCATAAAGACGAATTAAGATGCTCAAGACGAATTAAGATGCTCAATGTGAATTTGGATAATCCTAAATTTCCTACTTTTTTTTAAAGTTGAATTTAAACAATTTGATTCAAATTTAAAAGACAGCTAAACGTTCCTCATATTTTGTAGCACACATAGGAAATACATATCCACCCTCGAACAAATAAAAATTATGGTAGGTTTTTAATTATTTTAGTCTCATTTAAAAAGTTTTTTTTGGAATAGATTTTTTAATTTTTTTAATTTTTGTTAAAAAAATAAAATAAATATAATTTAGATATAATATTTTATATTATTAACTTTTTAACTTTTTTTTTTTTAAAAAAACTAAAATAACTCTAACCTCCTATGCTAAACATAACCTTAATTAAGAGTGTCAATTTCTCCTTTGTCTCACTCCCAGCCTTACATTTTCAAGAATTTTCTTCCCGTATAATCGGGTGTTTGAAAAGTCAAAAATTTGCTTCTTTTTTTTTTTTTTTTGGTTAAAACCTATAAAAAAATTAAATAGGCTAAAATAATCAATAAAATAAAATAACATATTAAACTCATAATCATTTCACTTTTTCTCTTACAAATATCAAATCTAATTATAAAAAAATTTAACCCTATTTCTAAACATAAATATTTTAACCTACTAGTCAAAAACTATGATAATCTACTAAAATAGCCAACTTTCCAAAGGAGACCTATGTATATTACATGTCAAAAAGCCAAAGCTAAAAACAAAATAAAAACAAAAAGAATTATTAAAAAAGTTCAAAAACAAAAAGCCAGAAAAAAGTAATTCAAAAATTTTAAAAACAAAAAACCGCTAAAACTTTTTTAATATCTCAATAATTCACAATTTTTATATAATTTTAAAAAGTCATTTTTAAATACATTAATTTTTTTTCACTTTATAAAAAAATTTAAAATTAATTTCCAAACGAGGGTGAGACACTGGGGCAATTTGACAATCCAATTAAAAATTAACTTTTAATTTTTAATTTATTTTGAGTCACATTACTTCTCACATCTTTTTACACACAAAAAGATAAAAAAAAAAAATCAAAAAATTAATTTTTGATGAACTTTTCAAATCATCCCACTGTTGGTAGCTGACTATAAAAGTTTTTTTTTTAAAATGAAAATAATGATAAAAGTTGATTGAGATAGCACCACTAGCTATTATCAGCCGTTCTCAATCATTTGTTAAATCGAGAAGATAAAATAGAGAGGGCTCCTCAATCAAATTTGGTTTTTTAGGTACATTCTCTCCTCGATCAATTTTTAAATCCATTGTCCCCATCCTCCTCCTCCGTTCCTTACAACTTGAAAGAGCACGAGAACCAATAAAATACAATATAAAAAATACATAGTTTAAATCATTCAAATAAATTTAGGACAATGATACATATTACTAAAAGTGGTGCTCTAAAGTATCACTAGTAAGTTGACACACACTTTAAAAAAAAAAAAAGGCACAACAATACTGTGACAGTGAACGGCCCACTGTCACATCATTAGTACTACTACTAATTAATAGTGTCAAGCATTTTCCATAAATTTATTGTCCTCTAACTAAAATCCCCAACTAAAGACAAATTCAATGCAAAATTTAGTGCTCATTTGGCAATCTACATTGGGTTCAAATAATTAAAAAATAAAATAAAATAGATTAAAATGTTAATAAGATAAAATATCACATCTAAAATATAATCATTTTATTTTTTCTTTCACAAAAGTTAAAAAAATTTAAAAAATTTATCTCAAACGAAACTTTTTAACCTTAAGTTAAAATAGAAAAAAAAAACTAAAAAATCAACTTACATTCTAGGGCCAAGTTTGGCTAAACAAAATAAGTGCACTTATTTCATCTTTTTATCTTTTTTAGGTCACATTAATTAACATCTCCTCTCTACTTTTTCTACACATAATACAATAAAAGTCAAAAAGTACACTTATTTAGTCTTCCCAAATTTAGCCTAACCTTAATATAATATTTCGTAAACATTGAATAATTACTTCTAAGGGGGACATGATCAATAATTTGAAATTCACTCATGTCGGCCCCAGACTTGGCTTGTCAATTCCGCCAAAGGATTAAAAGACAAATAAATAAGTAAAAAAAATTGAAATTGGCAATGGCTACATACCGATCTGATGTAAATTTATGCTTAGCTCCACACATATCAGATAGGAAAAAGATTCGGAGTTGTAGAGGAAGAGGTTTAAGAATCTGGATCACTCGTAGCCCTTCCCCGTCGCCCTTTCCTGTAGCCCCCCCAAAACGACGTCGTTTTGGGGGGTTTCTTTTTTTTTTTTTTTTTTGGCCTTTTCTTCTTCGTTCGTTCTTTCTCTCTCTTCTCTCTTTCTGTTGACAGAAATGGAAGCCCCCTCCCCTCACGCCGGCATCAGCAGCTCCTCCCCTCACGGCGACATCGGCAGCAGCAGAGCGGTGGCTCCTCATCGCCGAGAAGCTCCTCGCCGACCGTGACCCTCCTCGTCGCTGAGAAGCTCCTCGCCGGCCGTGGCGAATCCGGATCGTCAGGCCGGACCGACGATCAGAAAAGGGGCTCCTCGCCGGCCGTGACCCTCCTCCTCCTCCCCCTATATTTATGCCCCCTCCAGTCCGGTCCTTCCCTTCCCTTCCTCTTCCTCCCTCTTCCTCTCCTCCCCTCCCCTCCCCTCCCCTCCCCTTCCCTCTGGTTCTGCCCCCTCTGGTTCTGCGAAGAGAAGAAGGAGAAAAGCCCCCAAAACGACGTCGTTTTGGGGGCGACAGGCTTGTGCTACAGGCTTGTGCTACCGACGATCCGGATTCAGAGGTTTAATGGTGCGTGAATCCTATAATGATGTGATGTTTGTATTTTTTTAATTTATTGTTAAGTCATTAAAATTCTGTTTAGAGTTTCAAAATTAGAAAATGTATCATTTATGTATTAGATAAATGTATTAATCATGCATAGCATATGTATAATGTTACTTATACATATTGTAACAAGCCCGCGGGGGACCTCGCTACAGCTCGGACTCGATTTGTGTCACGGTTCTTAATCTTGAACCAAAGAGTCCAAATCCGACAAATCGTTTTGGAAAACAGATTCTTGAAAGAAGTGCCAAACATGGACTGCTTTGTCAGATACAGAGTCGCCACCTAAATGTTTTTTTAAATGGGAAATTTAGGAAACCCTGACTCGTTGCCAAAGGCCACGTGTCCGTCATCACCAAAGTTGCCTCGGCTCGGGAACTTGGGTACGATTGGGGAAGGTCACTTCGTGAGCACCCCTGCTCGCCCGGTCAAAGACCGGCCTCTACTAACCATGATATCTATTTTTGAAAACATTGTGTGTTCTTATTCCGGTTATTAGCCTAGGTTACTATGTGATGCTCGCAGCAAACAAGTATAGACTGGGCCGCCTGAATTGGAACAAAACATTTCGTGTTTGTTGTTTGAAAATGGTTTGATGGTGCTACCCGCAGGTAGGCTAAGACGTGGATTTGCCACCCTCAGGTGGGCTTAGAAAACATGATTTTGCCACTATCTAGTGGGCTTAAAACAAACAGTCAATGATTTGTTCCACTCCAAGTAACTCAACCTCCATCCACAGGCATTCAAGGCAGTTATATCACATAAGCATATAGCCTCATGGTAAGCATGCTATCATGGCAGCCACTCACACACATGCAAGGATGCTAAAGCATAAAACTCACCGAGTACTCCAAGCCGAAAATAAAAACTTATTAGAAATCATGCATGATCCTATTTTATACAGAATTGCCTAATGCAACACATGCAAAGATGCAACTATAGCAGGCTCGGCTATCCTAAACATGGCATATGGAATGCTACAACTGTCACGTATTCAATTTGGAATTGAAATACAGATGCAGTTTGTATGATGCGCCGAGCCCGGTGCGTGCAAAACAGATGAATGATGCAAACATGCTGTCATACTGTATGCTAATCGAAATATGCCCTATATCTAACCATCATAAGCGGGTAAATAAAAGGGAAGAAAGACGTGGGATTGGAAGACATACATCACACTCACCCACACTTATTACAATTATGCCCTCGCGCAGAGGGTCCGAATGAATATACAGTCCGAATAAAAGAATAATACAGTCCGAAATAATATACAAATTCCTAATTAATTAACAAATTAAACTAAGAAAGCTGTAAACTGGCATGCAAGCCAGGGGCTGCCTCGATTCTGATGAATGATGTATGCTGGACTGCTTTTGCGCGGAAATCCACTGGGATGCCCCAATTAGTCTCTGTTTGCAATGTTTCTCGAAATGCGTGCCCGACTCCGAAAAGTTGCTGATTCTTCATTTTGCTGCAACAGAGAGCAGGAAATGGGGCATAGCAATGTATTTCACAAATATATGCATGCCTCGATCCTCGCGCCACCAATCACGCATAACGATGCATGATGGCCGAGGAGTCGATTTGCACAACTCAATATAGGATGAATGCAGATGAATGCTACAACAAAACCTAACTCCATCATGGGTAATCCGGAGTGTCGGTGACTTGGGAATTGAGACCCGTTCCGTCACTCGGAGTACGAAACGTGCCTCGTTTCCCGTGCCCAGGCTAACTCCTATCCCGAACACGATGCAATATGCACGATATGCATGAATGCAACTAAAATACAATCCTAGCATGCACAATGCTATGAAAATGAGATGCCTCGAAATGCGTGCACACGGGCACGCAAGCCGAGGCGATGATCCTAAGGCATGAAATGGCATACGCAATGCCGATTGGACTTACACTAACACGAGTGGACCCCAGCCACACTCACATAAGAAGCCGGCGGATGAAAATGGAGCGCCTCGAAATGCGTGCACACGGGCGCGCAAACCGAGGCGATGACCGTAAGGCATGAAATGGCATAGAAATGATATGCAATGAGACTAAATGTGAGATGTCTCGAAATGCGTGCCCACGGACACACAAACCGAGAAAATGGCATACGGAATGCAACAGGACTATAATGAGATACGCGATGCAATATGGGCTTACACCAACATGAGAGAGCTTCAGCCACACTCACACGGGAGGCCGATGGATGAAAATGAGATGCCTCGAAATGCGTGCACACGGGCACGCAAACTGAGAAAATGGCATACGGAATGCAACGAGACTAAAATGACATACAGAATGCAAAATGGACTTACACTAACATGAGTGAGCCTCAGCCACACTTACATAAGAGGCCGTTGGATGAAAATAAAGCGCCTCGAAATGCGTGCACACGGGCGCGCAAATCGAGGAAATGACATAAAGCATGAAATGGCACTCCCAATGCAAATTGGACTTATACTAACATGAGAGAGCCTCAGCCACACTCACATAAGAGGCCGTGAGATGAAAAATGAGGTGCCTCGAAATGTGTGCACACGGGCGCGCAAACCGAGACGATGGCCCTGAGGCATGAAATGACATGGAAATAATATGCAAACATGAAAATGGAATTTCAGCACTCACAAATGATGCAAAACAGTCCCGAAAGGTGGGGAAATGACACCAAATGCACGGAATGATCCCGAAATGCGATATTAAGCACCCGAAATGGCCTACAGCCATACTAAACATGCATAATTGGTACATGACATGCAAAACAGTAGCAAGGCAGCCCCAAAATAGCATTTTTCACAGTACAAAACATGGCGAAATAGTAAGCATAGATAGGACAACAATGGCATGCAAAAATGGGGCCAAGAGAGGGGTATTGAAACGAGTGATGTATGCGATGCTCAAACTGAAAAATTTCCTTCTATAACACTGATGAGAGACTGAAAATATGAACATTTACAGTAGATGACATCCCCCAACTCAGTATGTAAACATGCTAAAAATGCCATGCAAGATTGAGGATACATAAGACTATAACATGAGGTACCCCAAACATCCATCAAACCAGCAAAGACCCTTAATGAAATATGTCAATAAGATCAAAATATGACTCTTTCCAGTTCTGATAATGGCCGAAAACAGAAGCTAGATAAGCTTAAAAAAGCATGCAAAAATGGGGTTCAAAGAGGGGTATAAAGACAAGCACAACATGGAGACCCCCAACAAGATTGATCCCTTCTACAATGTTGTAGAGGGACACAAAATAAGCTTACTCACAGTTCATGACATGCTCCAAAACAGACTACATGTAGGTCAAACAAATCATGCAAATTTACGGTAAATTGGAGGAATTATGAAGCAAGTGCATGATAGAGAGGCCAAAAAGGGTTGATCCCTTCTTCAATGTTGAAGGGGGGCTCAAAATAGGCCCACTCACAGTTTACATCATGCTCGAAAACAGATCAATCATAGGCTAGAAAAAGCATGCAAAATATTGACATACAAGATGATATTGAAGCAAGTGTGCTATAGAGGGCTCAAATAGAGTTGAGTCCTTGAACAAACATTAAGAATAGCTCAAAATAGACCTAGTTTCAGTTAAGGTCGGAGCCCAAAACAATGAGCAAGTAGGCTTAAGAAATGAGGCAAGAAAGTGGTGTAAAAGAGGGAGTTTGAGACTTACCCTTGAAGACCACACTTTTGCTACCTCTTGGCTTGAGGAAAGTTGCTTCTAAGCCTCTGAAGAACCCCTCCTTGCTGCTGGAAATGGAGTTGTGATGGTAGAGCTTGAAGGTGATGAAGAAATGGCACCAAAACTTGAAGATTTTAGAGAGATAGAGATGGATATAGGTGTGTATGCTTGAGAGCAATTTTCCAACCCTAGGGACAGAGCTGGGAGGCTCCTTATATGGACAAAAGGAGGGGTGTAAAGGTGGAGGGAAATGCACCCAAGCTTTCCCTCCAAAATATCCCCCGGATACAGATATTTTCTGGGAGAAACAGCTATACAGCTGTAAAGTATGCACTGAGGGGAGCATGGCCGGCCATGTATTTTTGTTGCAGGTGGCCCCCGGCCACCCCCTATGGCCGGCCGGCCAAGGGTCAAAAAGGTCAACTTGAATTAATGGCCGGCCACCAAGGATTGGTGTCCTCCCTGGTGTGCTGAACAAGACCTTGTGGTTCAAATTTGACAACTCTAAACAGGAGAGAGAATAGGCCAATTCAAAGAGGGGTTCAAAAGGGTCAAGAGAGTTACTGGCCGGCCATGTGTTTTTAGGGTCCTCCCATGTGTGTACATCACAAATATGTGGTTTTGGCTCGAAGAAAATGGCCCTAGGGTGTTCAACATTAGCCCGGAAGTGAGAAAAAACGGGCGCCGGGGGACGCCGGAAGAGCATAACTGCTTGCTGAGACAATTACTAGCCTCCCACCCTCCAGTGATCTTCCTGGTGATAAAACAGAGGTACCTGCCAAAAATGAACAAAAACCGATGCAAAACGAATGCTCGGGGACCAAAACACGCAGTTCGGGGTCCCGAAAACGGCCGTTAAGCACCGAAAGTGGTGTTTGGCCACGAAGTGGGTATCTAAGACCCCAGTGTCCCTCGAAAGGGAGTAAATGAGATGCATGCCAAAAACCGGAGGAATCGGAGATGGTTGGGTGGTCCCGAACCGAGGCACACGGCCTGACGGCTCCGAAAACCGGGAACCGGGCTCCGAAATGGGCAAAATGGCCTACGGCCACGAAATGTAGCCCACGGCCACTGAGAGATGGTCTACAGGACCTCTCCCTCCCCTCAGGAAAGAAAACAGAGAAAACCGAGTCCGGTTCGCAAACCGAGGCAAGGTACAGAAGAGGGTTCGGAAGTCCGGAGGCAGGGCGCACGGCCGCGACTCTGAGACTTCTGAACGAGCACAATATGCAACATCACCGAGCGCTCAATCGGTGACGTCTGAGTCTTAAGGTCGGTCAAAAATGGGGTGTCTACAGTTGCCCCTCTTTGACAGAACTCGGAAGTCACAAGTGACGGGAGTGAATGTCAAAACCCCAGAGACGACCCATTTGACAAGGCCGAAGACTTAGACAATCATTACAAGATGAACAGAGATATGCGCCGCAGGCGTGCCCTAGGCAGGGGGGGCAAAATGCAATGCGACATGCACAGAGCCAAATGATCATGCAAATGCAGCAAGATGTAATGAACAAGTATTCGCAAATAGATGCAACAATTTTAAGCAAGAATGCAAAGCAAAAACTACATTCATGCAGTTAGGAATGCGGAGAAATCATTCAATTCTAGTCGCGTCTCACACGGAGAAGATACGATACCTGCGCGATTCGTTGGTCGCACCAGCCTCAAATGAACCGTACATACAATATTGTGCCCTGCAAGAGAGAAATTCAACAAGAACAATATGCTAACAACATATATTCAATGTGATTCCTGTGGTTCCGAAAGTTTGACCACACACAGTGTCGGCGAATGAATGCATCGCAATGCGGAAAGGACCGTGCATGACAAACGCACGCTCAAGCACAGAGCATGGTACACCAAGAAATCATGCATGACAATGCAAATGTTCATGAGAATGCAAGTTATACGCGAAACAATGCAAAATGAGCACGATCAGGGTGCCCGTTTGTTGCGAAATAACGAGTAAGAAAACGCGCATTTCGGTGAAGGCAACTTGATCGCGGCCTCGGGTTCACCTCCCGGAGAGGTTACAACATGATTCAAAAGGATACACCTTGATTTTGATGAGTAATGATGAGACACATGTCAGAAATTGCAGCTGAAGTTCCGGCGGAGCAATTTCGCGACCGGAAGTGCACTTTTCTTGAACTTTTTCAGGTCCGGGGACTCCAATCTTCCTCAAAATTTGCAGGGAGCTAGGTGGGGAGGTGGGGGATGGCCGGCCAGGTGGTTGCCCTAGGGGAAGCCACCGGCCATGTTCAAAAAGCAGATGGCCGGCCAGCTAGGAAAGGTGGCCGGCCGGCCACCTGCACAAAAGCAGGGGCAATTTTGTCTTTTGCCTCATTTCTATATATATCCTCATCCATTCAATCCGAAATCACTCCCCAGGTGTGAAATTTTCTCCTCTTGCTTCCCAAACCATTTTCTTTCAGATCTGCACTTTATACGCGCTTTTCAGCCTCCCACGCAAGTTGTTTTCGCGAAATCTTTCAGTTTTAAGCACTTTGAGTCGACTAAATTTTGATTTCGGAGCTTCTCTTCTCATTTTCACCACTTGAGGTAAGTTTGTCTCAATATTTGGAAGATTTTCTCGGGAGTTGACTTTTGTTGACTTTTTTCCAATTTTGGCTCATTTTGCTCATTTTTGCTCCTTTTTGCAGATTTCTTGAAATGGCGGGTGACTACCCTCATGGTGGAGGTCCTCCAGGTGCCGGAGATGATTTTGATATCATGGCACTCCCCCCGAGAGTCCGCCCTTTATTCCCGGAGATACGCCCCACCGGTACATGTGCTTCCGCGGGCCGTTTTTCGTCGTTTCACTGAGTTCAATGACCGGGCACCCGGGATTTACTTCTGCGAGAGCCGGAGCAGCACCTCTCTCACGAAGCACGAGAGGTATTTTACTTTATTTCCTGCATTTTTCGTGCACTTTGTAGCTTTGCCATGCTTGAACACACAGTTTTAGCTTATGACATAGTACTTTGTTTGCATCTGAACATGTGTTAAACACTTGAATTTCTGAACACTAGGCTCACTGATTGATTGTGAACGCACGGTACACATTAGTTAAGAATTGAACACACGGCTCAAACACTGATTTGTCGAACACACAGCCCGAATTTGAAGGTGAACACACGGCGCACACTGACTACGAGTAGAACACACAGTCCCAAACTCTGATTTTCTGAACACACAGTCCAAGTTGATGGTGAACACACAGCCCACTAATTTTTCTGAAATTTGAACACGCAGCCCAAAACATAGATTTACTGAACACGCAGCCCAGATATAAAGTGAACACGCAGCCCACTGATTAGGATTTGAACACGCAGCCCAAACACTGATTTACTGAACACGCAGCCCAGATAAAATTAAAGTGAACACGCAGCCCACTGATTAGGATTTGAACACGCAGCCCAAACACTGATTTACTGAACACGCAGCCCAGATAAAATTAAAGTGAACACGCAGCCCACTGATTAATGATTTGAACACGCAGCCCAAACACTGATTTACTGAACACGCAGCCCAGATAAAATTAAAGTGAACACGCAGCCCACTGATTAATGATTTGAACACGCAGCCCAAACACTGATTTACTGAACACGCAGCCCAGATATAAATAAAGTGAACACGCAGCCCACTGATTAGGATTTGAACACGCAGCCCAAACACTGATTTACTGAACACGCAGCCCAGATATAAATAAAGTGAACACGCAGCCCACTGATTAGGATTTGAACACGCAGCCCAAACACTGATTTACTGAACACGCAGCCCAGATATAAATAAAGTGAACACGCAGCCCACTGATTAGGATTTGAACACGCAGCCCAAACACTGATTTACTGAACACGCAGCCCAGATATAAATAAAGTGAACACGCAGCCCACTGATTAGGATTTGAACACGCAGCCCAACACTGATTTACTGAACACGCAGCCCAGATATAAATAAAGTGAACACGCAGCCCACTGATTAGGATTTGAACACGCAGCCCAAACACTGATTTACTGAACACGCAGCCCAGATATAAATAAAGTGAACACGCAGCCCACTGATTAATGATTTGAACACGCAGCCCAAAACACTGATTTACTGAACACGCAGCCCAGATATAAATAAAGTGAACACGCAGCCCACTGATTAGGATTTGAACACGCAGCCCAAACACTGATTTACTGAACACGCAGCCCAGATATAAATAAAGTGAACACGTAGCCCACTGATTAATGATTCATTTGCACACAGCTAATTCATTTCATTTGCACACAGCTACTTCATTTCATTTGCACACAGCTTCTTCATTTCATTTGCACACAGCTTGTTACTTGCACACGGCTTGCGTTTTATTGTGTACTGAACACATGTATTCATTCTGAATGCAAGTTGGCTCTCGCGCCGTGCGAGGATATGGCTCCACTGCCGCGAGGGAGTGGTACGCCGAGCTCCGGAGGCTGTCCGGGATTTGGTTGACGCAGCAGGGTTCGGAGCATTCTGCATGGGATTCACACTGTCCTGCCAGTAGGACATTATTAGCGCTCTGGTGGAGAGATGGTGGGACACCACCAATTCTTTCCATTTTTCTGCCACTGGGGATATGACCATGACCCACTAGACTTTGCTGTACTCACCGGCCTAGACATAGGCGGTTGGCCCATACCTTATGACGAGGATATGGGTGAGTGGGAGGCCGCATGGATACATCTGTTGGGGGCTCGCCCACCTGTAGACAGAGCTTCCGGGAGAGTCCGGTACACCTGGTTCTCTTCCCGTTTCCGGAGGCCGGAGATGGAGCCTGAGTCTCCTGAGGAGATTGAGCAGTACACCCGAGGTTTCCTCATGTTCCTCTTTCGCACCACTTTGTTTGCTGACAGGGGGAACACTGTTGGGCTGTATCTTCTGAGTGCCCTAGTGGACCTATCACAGGTCAGACGGTATGACTGGGGTGGCGCCGGCCTGGCTACCCTTTATTGTTACATAAGTGCAGCCTCTCGCGGGCGGGGAGACTTGCTCGGCGGCTATTGGAGAGCCTGGGAGGTACGTTCTGTCCTCTTGATTTACATTTCTGCTCCTCATTACTTGTTCATTGCACACACGGCGCACTTTGCACTCTGTATTTTGCCTTTAGCACTTTGTATTCACATTCCACACTGCTTTTCTCAGCTATGGGTGTACGTATATTTCCCACATTAGCCCCGGAGATGGAGGTGGCAGGACTCCTTACGACCCGTTTTTCACTGGTATTCGAGGGCGAGCACCGACCGAGACCTCGAGAGACTCTCTTCGGCCTGCGACAGTATTTTGACACTGTGCGGACGACAGAGGTATTTCAGAACTCTCAGTTCTTTCATTTTCATCTTTGATCTGCCCTGTATATTCCTGATTTCTGATTGATTCATGCACTGGTTATCCGCAGATTACTTGGCAGCCCTGGGCGGTCTTAGGTGATGGTCTCCGATATCAGTATCCCGGAGGATCGAGTAATTCCCAGTATAGGTTCCTGCTCGAAGGACCAGTTGGTAGGGCATGGTTCCTGGGGGAACGCTTTCTGCGCCAGGTGTGGGGGTACGATTCTCAGGACCCTCCCGCTGTACCTCCAGCCACTATGCGGACTGCGGATAGACTCTCTACCCAGGAGGTCACTAGTGCTATGCAGGGCACCGATGCTTTGTTATATCTCATGGAGGGGGACTACGCCACCTATCGTCGTATATATCTGATGCCCCCCTTGACGGAGTGCGTGCTCCGACACTGAGGCCTACTGATGTACCATCTTCGAGTCGTGCCCGTGCTACGGATATCCCTTCCTCTAGCAGGGCTGGTGCATCTAGGGGTAGAGGTAGTTCGATTCCTCCGATCCCTCCGTCTCTTCATCATCATCTGGGTGGCCAGACATGCCGACCGAGTTGACGAGTTGGCGGTTCGGGACTCCTTACCAGGTCTCGCTAGAGCCTCCTCTTCCTGACCACAGATATGTCAGAGACCCTGATTCACCCCGTATGTTTTTCAGCTTTGATTTATCAGTTAGATATTTGGACATTCATTCCTTTACTGATAGTTTTGCATTTGTATTTGCAGCCTCCAGTTGAGTACACGGACGAGCTGCTCGGATGCTGGCCACATTCGAAGGCATGATCCTACGGAGGGAGGCACAGCTAGCCATCATGGGCGTGCAGGTACTGTCCATCTTTCCCGTATTTAGCATATCTTCTGATAACATACTGGTTTTGAACATTCTGCTGTATTGATAGGCTGTGTAGAGCACATCTGACACACACCCACTCACATATTGTACTTGTATCTGCTTTTCATATTTGAACTGATGCATTGAACTCTTCACTTTCAGATGCCTCCGTATATGCTCCGTCGCAGGCCAGGCCACCTGGGCCTTCTCAGAGAGGTCGAGGTGCTGGGCCATCTGGGCCCTTTCGAGGAGCTGGGCCATCCAGGCCTTCTCAGGGAGCAGGGCCATCTAGGCCTGTCCGAGGAGCTCGAGGAGCAGGGTCGTCTCGCAGACGCAGGGCACCCATTATTGAGGAGGAGGAGGAGGAGGTCGCAGACCGTGAGTCAGAGACATCTGCTGGGGAGGGAGGCTCCGGTCTTGGTTCCGGGAGTGGAGACGAGGCCGAGGGGGATCCGGAGGATGACAGCTCTGATCCAGATGGTGATGATGGTGCAGAGGTCGTCCCGCAGAAGAGGATGAGAGGGCTCCTCATTCCCGTTCCCGAGGATATTGATGCTATTTCCTGCTTTATTTACTTTTTGCTAGTAGTTTGTAGCACTTTGCACATTGTTAGGCAGTTTTATTTTCTGTAAAACTTGTACTTTATTTGTTGCAAAACATGATGGAATGAAACAGCTTTTGAAAAGATGTTTGTATTTGAAATTCTTAGCATCGCAACGCATCATTTTGCACAAAAATGGAATTGAATGGGAATGTGCCTTGTGTATTTACCAGGTCAGGTAATGAACCGACGCAACAAATCAAACAACTCGACTCACTAAGAATAACAAATCCTTA